>JAJMBS010000010.1:0-398737 GCA_030572775.1 [Lipomyces] yamanashiensis
CATCAGGCATCAGGCATCAGGCATCAGGCATCAGGCATCAGGCATCAGGCATCAGGCATCAGGCATCAGGCATCAGGCATCAGGCATCAGGCATCAGGCATCAGGCATCAGGCATCAGGCATCAGGCATCAGGCATCAGAGCTGGAGGCGATTACTATTGCAGACGTGGTGATGTTGTAGATGTGTAATGTGTGAAGGAATGCTACAATAATAATCATGAGCAGATTAGAGTAGTAAGTAGATTAGTACAGTCTGTTGTTGTGCTGCGGATGCTCTCTCATATCACCCTTGTTGCCATTCAACAACACAACGCTGACCTTGATGAATATTGACTTGTGTAATTGTGCTTCTTCAAATCAGCACAACACATGAATTCAAGTGAATTCAAAACAGTACAATACCACAATAAGCACTCAATACACAAACACCCAACAAGAACCACAACACTCAAACACGAGACACTCAAATGGGCTGACACGCATTCACCTGCACTTCCACTGCACTCTTCTGCTCCCGCTTCTCTGCTCTGACACTCTCTTCTGCTGGCTCCAACGGAATTTTCCGGCTACGCGACACACGCGACACGCGCAATACGCGACACTCACGACTCTCACTGCGGCGGTGTCGCTAGACGGATTAGGGTTGGAACGCCGGAGGCTGGGGCCTGTGGCGGTCGCTCGCTAAGGCTGGAAGCGGGGGGTACGAGCGCCGGGTACGCGACACGGTTCGACATGGTCGACATGAAGAGAAAGCGAGAGCTGGATGAGCAAAGAGAAGAGGATGGGGCAGGCAGTAGAAGCAATTGCATTTTAAACTAGATAACATATAACAAAAACATAGAACACTATTAACTAATAACTACTAACCGCTACACTCTATTATTAACAGTCAGGGGAGAGCTAACGAGCTCGCGCCGTTGGTGACGCTACTCAAAAATCCACACCAAAAAGGTCTGAGACGTATGCCCTCTGCGCTCTCCGCAGCTCTGCGTGAGCTTTCCTCGCGCCTACATTATAAACACCTCCTCCGCCGGTGCTCATCTTCTCGTTCCTGTGTTCTCTCACTCTGTCCTCACTTATCACAACACCCTACTCGGCAAGTATCCCCCAACAGCACACAGTACACCCACCAGCAGCGCACATGTTTCCTTCGGCACTGCTCGCCAGGCGTGGCATCTCCGTCGACGACCTGGCCCTGCCCGTCTCCAAACGTCAGTGCCTCTCTCAGCACTACATCCCGCAACAGCAGCAACAGCAGCAACAGCAGCAGCAGTTCCCTGCTCAGCTACAACAGCAGGCACCTCTACAGTCATATCGCGACCTCGACGCCGCCTACGCCTCTATACCCCAGTTCGACAACAGCTCCAACAGCAACTATACCAGCAACTACACCAGCTCCAACACAGGCATGCACAGCTCATGGCATGGTACGTTTAATCACACTTCTCTCTACTAAGCTCTCTAGTTGCGTCTGTGCCTGATTCTGACCCTCACAGATCCCATCCTTGATCTATCCTCTCAGCACTCCTACAACGACATCTTCTCCTTCGTCGACACCTCAAAGCTCCTCAGCGACGCAGACGCCTCGATCCACCCGCAGTCCGCACTTAATTCACCTCTCTACACTTTAGGAGATAGCAACCAGCCCTTCTCCTCTTCCTCTTCCTCTTCGAGATCCTCCTTGTCGGCTTCCTCGGATGCCGCTCTCGAGGCACAGTTCTACTCACAGCAATTCCCACAGACAGAGTACTCCGACTGTCCGGCTTACACTTTCTCCATGTCTATGCAGGCTCAGGCTGCGACCAATGGACTCTCGCCTGAACTGCTCTCCTTGATCTGTCCCTCGGCTGCCCCGGTCTCCAACGTGTCCATCTCTAACGATGCCTTTCGAGATCAGCAGCAACAGCAGCAGCAACTATACACAGACAGCAGCAACAAGAGCAAACGATGGACAGTCGGATCATATACCTCGCCGGCCACCGGCATTGTCAACATATACGACGGCGAAGTTCCTAGCGACGTGCTTGCCTCGACCGTCACCGATCTACCCACGCCTACCGCGCATCCGCACACGATCTCAGACGCTACCTCGCGCGGGAGCTTCAGCGGAGACAACGCAGCTGTGATCGCCGATGTTGATCCGGATTTCGTGTTGCCGGCCGCCGGAGACGATGCTATCGAGGGCGAGATCAGAGAGATTCGGTGCGCGGTGTCGCCATCATCGTTGTCGCTCTCGTCGGCTGCGTCGTCGCCAGAGTTGTCGCCTACTGCTTTGTCTACTGTTTCTGCTAGATCCAGCGTCTCCTCGATTGATCTGAGCCCTCCCCCGGCTATCACTGTTGTCACTACGACTACAAGCAACAAGGCCAGCGGTGGAGAGACTAGCCGCAAGCGAAGCCGGACCTCAGTGGCAGCGCAGCATGCACACGTCCACTCCCAGGGGCACTCGCACGGACACTCGCACTCGCACTCCTCTGGCGACACGCCGTCTGATTTCTACGTTGCGCTGCCTACGACACGTCAACCGCCTCCGCAGTCGGATTTCGACTGCGCGAACCGCGACGATGTTCCGCGCAAGCAAGACGTGCGCTTTGCTGGAGATCTGTACACGCCGATGTGGGTCCGCAAGAAAGGCGACGCCAAAGAAGGCTGGTGCGATTTGTGTCCTGAACCGCGGTGGCTGATTCTCAAGAATTCTGCGTACTGGTACGATAAGAACTTTGCGCACGGAATCAGCCCAGTCACAGGCAAACGGTACGCAAGACCTGAGAAGTGTCGGCGGATCAAAGATTCTGCGGAGATGTTTGAAGGGCTGTGTGCGGTGTGCGGACAGTGGATTCAGATCACGACGCGCAGAGGCGGCGGCGGCACGAGTTGGTTTCGACATGCAAACCGCTGTCACAACTATGATCGGCAAAAGTAACGGGGTTGCTACTTGCGGAACAGGGTGCTGCATCCGCGGAGGGAGACGAAGATGAAAGACAAGCTGCCTCTGCGACTACGAAAGATTGCTAGGATCCGAACGGACAAAGCAAAAAGAAGCGGTATAAGATAGAGGTGGTTAAATGCGGGTGTTTTCGATTTAATTTACGCGTGGTTTGGGAATTCGTTTCTGTTTAGGAATATTTGGGTGAATTGTAATTGGAACTGGGTGCTTGCGATTGATATTACTGTAATTACATTATTGTTTATAACTGGTTGTTATATATTGTTAATAAAGATATAGTTATATTATTATATATAATACAGAATAATACAGATTACAATATAAACAAACAAGTGGGCCCTGTCAGACAAAGTCAACAAAGTTAACGAGTCGCAAAAATAAATTAATTAATTTCTGGTAATTAATTAATTTTTGGGAAAGCTTAAAACGACTGTGGCTTTGAGATTGAAGAGGGATTGTGCTGATAAGAGTTTGTATTGTGTATAGTAAATTGTATAGTATTTATTGTATAGTAATGTGTATTGTAATGTATATATATAATACATGCAGTGCATGTGATAATAGTATAATGTAACAGCACAATAGGATATTCAGCAACGAAGCAAATTATATTTCTAGCATTTGCAAACCACGAGACATTGCGGTGATTGTGTTTCTTAGCCCTTTATTGCTTGTTTAGTAAATAGAAGTGACAAATAAGTACAGCTTTGTATATTGGATTCGACACTCATGGATATTTAGTAAACAAAGCGGAGAGAAGATTGCGTGAAGACAGAGACATTACTTATCTGACCCACTATTTTGCTTGCTGAATTGAACAAGAAGAGCGAGATCATGGCCGGATCTGTTTGCCGTAATCTTTATTAGTGTAGTATTAATGTGAGATAATGTAGCATAATGCTGCTTCTACTTTTTCTAATTGCTTCAGTACAATCATATCTCAACAACACACATGCTCATCCATCCTCACCATTCATATCACATCGAGGATCATACGCAGCGTTGAGCAGCTGAGGAGCACGTTTTCCCCCGCCGCCAATCAAGCGCAAACGACGGCGGCGCGTGAGGAAAAATGGCGGGCTCATCGGTCAACTGTCGTCACTCCTTCTGTTTCGGGCAATGCGCAGACACAGCCCGGCTGTCAGTTTCACTGGCCGACGCGAGGGGGCAACGGTAAGCGCGTGGGGATAGTGTTGTTGTGTCAACGCCGGCGGCGCGACACGTGAAAACGCGAACGAAAACGTGGAAGCGACGCCGAAAAGCACCCCAGAAAAGAAAAAATAAATTAATAAATATTAGGCGTTCCAAGACATTCTTATGGTGCTACGCTTACGCGACTCGCTTGCGCCGTTTTCGTACGCGTCGCGGTGCTGTCGATAGTTGGACGTGACTGCTCTCGTCCTGATCTGCGCTGTTTGTCTGCAATCGTCGCAGTCAAAGAGCTTTGCTTTTCCACGTTGGTTTCCTCTGAGGCACTACGATTCCCCAATGAAACTGTCTTGCTCAGTTTGGGTTCGTGTCGTGAGCTGAGTGTGTTGATCTGCTGCTACCGTTGATCCTCTCCAGAACGGAAGCACGAGCTGAGATGAAATCCGCCACTGTTGCCCTATTGCGCTTCTCCATTTCATATCCGGCTGTAATTAATAACCTAGACGCTTCTGACAGATGCCAGCCTTTCAGCCAGCCCATCTACTTGTCTCTGATTTCTTCTGTGCCCTGCATTCCTGCCTCTGCCTGCTCGTGTTAATGCGTATACCGTACCTTTCATCCTGTCTCACCGCAATATCGCCCTTTCCTCGCTCGCCATCCTCTTCTGTCGCCTCGTCTGACTTGACGGTACTAATCCGGAATTCATGAGCAAATCTTCACATGCAGCCTTCTCAAAGTCTATCCTGAGATCGACGGCGCCCTTGCGTCTGGTGTTTGTGGTAGCTGGCCCTGCCCTGCTCGTTGGATATCGACGCCGCTTTTGCTCAGATTCAGCCTTAGCGAGTGGGCTCGGCTAATAGGCTAGCTTCGCCAACTTACCACGAGTCGTTTAGCTTTGGTATGTGTGGGAGACGTGGGAGATGTCGTGCTCGTTTCTCTTGGGATGCCGGAACCGGCAATGTTGACTGTGATTGCTGTTTGGATCATTAATCATGCCGTAAGTCGATTTATCATATATTGCTGATAGGTTTTTTCTTTTCGTGTGATAGTAGAATGAGTTGTTATGGATTATGCTTACCGATTATACAGCAGGAGAATGCAAAGTATGTTAAAGTGTTGAAGTATCTTATCAAAATGTTGTCAGAACAGTTCTCTCAGCCGAGTCGACCAAGTCTGTGGAATGGCAGCTCGGTTGGGGTTACTTGCTCAACTGCACTGTGTGTGGATCTGATTGTTGTGTTTGATCTGATCCTGTGTTGAGATGAGATAGTTGTTCTAATCCTGTATGGGTTGTGTTGTATCATACATGATCTGGTGCTGATAGCTCAACTGCCTAATGCAGTAGTCTGCCGAATGAGTTCTTTTTGATAATTGCTTTTTCGCATATGTTCAAGCAGGCCCCACAGCCAACCTCTCTCCTACACTATCCATATATTTCATAACACTGCATATATTATATAATTTTACATAAAATCTTACTAATATTTTATATTACTGTGATATTAGGTAAATTCCCCGCGCTGCGGCGCAGAAGTTCGTCCGAGCAGTTCACAATTCAACTAAACAATCTGGTTTCTTGTTTTTGCTGCACAACAATTTTCAAAAAGGTTGGCTGCGTCGCTAGTGTTTGCTTGATTGTCCTCGAGTACTGCAATCATCAGTATCTCAACACCATCAACATCTCACCATCTGAGCACAGCAGCAATTAACTATCAACAATCAACTATCAGACATCAACTATCAGCTCGGCCATCAGCGCAATGACCGCAACTGTCTTCGAGCAAGAAGCACAACTCGTCCAGAAACCCGTCGAGCTCTGGCGTAATCCCCATCCAGACTCAACGCGCTGCGCAGAGTTCATCAAGCTCGTCAATAGCACTCACAACACCGCCCTCGGTATGCCCTTCCGGATATCGTTGGGCTCAGAGCACTGCTAACATCTTCAGAATCATACAGCGACCTCTTCGAATGGTCCACAGAAAACATCTCCCTCTTCTGGGCCCTCGTCTGGGACTTCACTCGTGTCGTCGCAGACTCCAAATACACTTCCGTCGTAGACGAATCCGCGCCCATGTTCCCGCGTCCGCAATTCTTCCCCGGCGCAAAGCTTTCGTACGCACAGAACCTGCTCTTCCCGTCCCCCGCTCCGGACCCGACAGCGACAGCAGTCATCTCCGCAAACGAGTTCACCCAAACGCGGATCTCGTGGGCGGAACTGCGCGAGCAGGTGCGCGTCCTCGCGGCAGCGATGCGAGAAGCAGGCGTTAAAGTCGGTGACCGCGTCGCCGGATACGTGTCGAACAACGCGACAACTTTGATCGCTTTGCTCGCGACTTCTGCCGTCGGTGGCATTTGGTCGTCGACTTCGTCTGAGATTGGGTCGGTGTCGGTCGTCGAGCGGTTGGCGCAGATAGAACCTGTGCTGCTGTTTGCTGATAACGCGTCTATTTACAACCAGAAAGTCTTCAACAACCTTGACAAAGTCTCCGAGATTGTCGCAAAACTTCCCAGTCTCAAGACTGTCGTCGTGATCAAGACTTCCTCGGCAAGTCCCATCAACCTCGCCAGCGTCAAGCCCATCAACGGCACGTCAGTGTTGTTAACAGACTTTGTCAAGGACGTCAGCCCCGACGCCGAGCTCACCTTCGAGATGCTCGACTTTGACTTCCCGCTTTTTATCGTTTACTCCTCTGGCACGACCGGCAAGCCAAAGTGCATCGTACACGGCCAAGGCGGCTCGCTCCTGCAGCACAAAAAGGAGCACCTCATCCACATGGACATGCAGCTAGGAGACGTGTTTTTCCAGTATACCACTTGCTCGTGGATGATGTGGCAGTGGCTTATCGCTGGACTTGCTTCAGGTGCCACTCTCGTTCTCTACGATGGCTCGCCATTCCAGCCTGCTGGCGATGCGTCCATGTTCAAGCTCATTGACGAGTTTGATGTAAAATACTTTGGCACCTCGGCAAAATACCTTTCGATCCTCGAACAGAAGGAGTACCTCCCGCGCAAGACCTTTACTCTCAGCAAGCTGGCAATGATCTGCTCGACGGGATCAGTCCTAAGTCCCTCGACGTTTTCGTACGTCTACCGCGCTTTTGGCCCGTCAATTGTCCTCTCGAGCATCACCGGCGGAACTGACATACTCTCGCTCTTTGGCGCGCCCTCGCTCAACGCGCCAGTCTACAAAGGCGAAGTTCAAGTCCGTGGACTTGGCATGGCCGTCCACGTCTGGTCTACCGACGGCGAGCAAATCGACTCTACGGGCGAGCCAGGCGATCTTGTCTGTACAAAGGTATTCCCTTGCATGCCGGTGATGTTTTGGAACGATCCTAATGGAGAAAAGTACGAGGCGAGTTACTTTGAACGGTTTGGTACACATGTGTGGCATCATGGCGATTTCGTGCGGTTGTCGCCTAAAACTGGCGGTCTTGTCATGCTCGGCCGGTCAGACGGTGTGCTCAAACCATCCGGCGTCCGCTTCGGCTCGTCGGAAATTTACAACGTCTTAATCAAAGAATTCCCCACCATAGTCGACGACGCCCTTTGTATCGGCATGAAACGTCCCGAAGCACTCGACGAAACCGTCGTCCTTTTCTTGAAATTGCAACCCAATTACTCACCCCTTTCGGCCGGCCTCACAGCCAAGATCAAGAAAACGATTCGCGATCAACTGTCTCCTCGGCACGTTCCTGGGATTATCGACGAAACGCCGGAGATTCCGTTTACTGCAAATGGAAAGAAAACCGAGACTATTGTCAAGAATATTATTTCAAAGAGTCCGATTAAAGTCGGTGCTAGTGTAGCGAATGCGCATTGCTTAGAGTGGTACCGAGAGTGGACAGAGACCCACTAGAGAGCTTAGAATATACATCCTGTACTCATTTCTTCTACTACCAATACAAAGCAAAATATAGAAAAAAACCATTGCATTAGTGTACAACACTTCCACATCACAGTTCAATATCATCTTCCTCATCATCATCCTCCTCGTCCCTTTCGCGTCGAATATCATCCTCTTCTCGGTCACTTAGATCGCTAATATCTTCTTCGCCGATGGGTTTGGGATCTTCGATTTCGCCGCCTTCGACTGCGTCGATCCATTCGCTGTAGATATCGACTGGTACGCTGAGTTCTGTAATAACATTGGTTAGTGAGAAGAATGGAGTAGATTTGTAGTGCGATATCATATGGTATGATGCAAAATCAGGTAAAGCCAGTTCAAGCGCACTCTTAACACATATGGCACGTCTAATCGCTAACAACCGAGCACCAAAGCAAAACAGAGCAAACATACTGGTAATACTAGTCTGGAAATTCTGTCCACAAATCTTACAACTCAGAAACCCCAGATTCAATTTCTTATCCATCCGACAAATGACAGATTTTTCATGATTACAGAATAAACAGGAAAACACTGTGGGAAGAGGTTCGCGGGCTCGACGTTGAGCTGGCTGACGGGTCGATTTCTTGCGTTTGCCCTGGTGAGGAAAAAAGAACTGTGTCAGTATAAGGCTCGGGGAAAAAGTGATAGAGGTAGCGGTGAATGTTCACAAATGTATAATACCATTTCTTCGTTCCTTCGTTACTGAGTCAGAAGTGCGGTAAAGTGTGTCAAAGAAGGGTGGAGAGGAAGAGGAGCGGCTCGCGATGGGAGGAACTTGAGATGAGCTTCTTGGGAAGATAGACTAGATCAAGCAGGACTACCAGGCATTGTTTGTTTACGAACTGTTTACTGAGTGCTGAAAGATAAAATGTGTATACAGACTGTTTGAAGGTACAACGATTATACTGATATACCATTGATTCTGAATTGAGTCGATTCACAATGTCCTCAAAATTCACCCTCCGCAGTCCAATATCAACAACACATGCCTCCCTGTCTCCTACAGTAATGCCCCGAATGCTCTACGGCACAGCCTGGAAAAAGGAACGCACATCCTCACTCGTCCTAACCGCTCTTAACTCTGGTTTCCGCGGAATCGACACAGCTTGTCAACCACGGCATTACAACGAACCGCTAGTTGGAGTCGCTATCCGTGAATTTCTCGCTTCGCAACAACCCAACGGACTTTCACGCAAAGATCTATATATCCAGACAAAATTCACGACAATCAACGGGCAAGATCGCGAGAGTTGTCCGTATGATGAACGGTTACCTCCTGCACAGCAAGTTCGTGCGTCTGTACAAGTTAGTCTACGTAACCTCGGCGTGGAATATCTCGATACCTTGGTTCTTCACTCGCCGTTTGATACGTTTGAAGACACGCTTGAAGCATGGAAGACTATGTTTTCACTTACTCCGCACTCCTCATCCCCGTCATCCGAGCCTAAACCAGTGCATAACATCGGAATCTCAAATATCTCGTTAGACTACCTCACCCTTCTCGTCTCCAAATCCGGGATATATCCCTCAATAGTGCAGAACCGACTCTACAGCACGACAGCTTTCGACGTCCCGCTTAGGGAGTGGTGTGTCAAAAATAACGTTATCTACCAATCTTTCTGGACTCTCACCGCTAATCCTTCTTTACTGCAACATCCCGCGATTCGCGCACTTGCGAGCGAACTTGATCTCTCGAAAGAAGAAGCTTTCTATGCCGCCGTCTTAAGTGAACCGAACATCTGCGTATTAAACGGAACTACGAATGAGGAACATATGATTCGCGATATTGGTGTTGCTGAGTTGAATCCTTTGCATGGAGAACAGATGCTTGGAAAGATGCTGGGTGTTGTGTAGTTGCCTGTTACAGGGAGGGAGATATACGCGTCTTCAGGCAATATCTTAAGAACTGGGTATACTCGCGTGAACCCACATTTCGCTCGCTAAGTTGAGATACCGGCTCGTCGTTTCTATAGTTTCTATTTCGATGAGATACAGTGTTTCCTGTATGAGCAAGGCGTGGCAACATAGTCGACGACACGTCATACATATATCATAAACACGATATGCTTGCTTAACCAAGGCATCGAACTCCACAATGCGAACGAATCACAGCGGTAGTACATTTCTTACAGTATTGGCATCTAGTACTAATATATTCCTCTCTCGTTCCCGAATAAATCATAACGTACAGAAAAAATTCGTAATCACCCAAACGCCAAAGTACATGCATAAAGACACGTAACATTCTCTCTTAGCACTATTTACAAACTCCTTCCATTATGCACCTGGAGAAGGGTTATATGCCATCGCCAAATCCGCCGATTTCACCACCTCTAACCGAGTCCTCAAGCACTATATTCTCCAACTCGCGCGCGAAAAAATCTTCCTCCGGCTCTTCATACCGCAGTGCCTCGATACTCTCGGGATATCGACGCATGTTGTAGAATTGAACTAAGGCTCGTAGAGCTACTTCTTTCGGATAGGAATCTTCCGCGCCTGATGCGCCGCCTGTAATCCCGCCCGCGCCAGCTCCAGACGCAGCACCCCCGCCAGACGCAACACCAGTTGTAGGCGCGGTACTATCCGCTCCAGCTAACCAGTTATCGCACAGATCTTGCCGACAATATAAATACACCGCCGTAATGACGCGCATATTAGAGTGTCGCCATTTTCGTCCACAATACGGTATCTGCCCTTTTATAATCTTAAGCGCGTATAACCTCGCGTCATATTGCGATATCCTAAGTGTCTTGCGCAGTGCGTTCGGAACTTTGATAGCAAGCAATGAGAGATGTCGATATGGTTTCTGTTTCACTAGTTTTTGAAAAATTTTGAGAAGATTTATTGTGCTGAAAAAATTCCGGCGCGAGTACACGGTAACTTCATCCTGCATCAAAATCTCTTCAACAGATTTATCCACCTCGCCATGAAAGAAAAAACCATGCGAATCACTAGCGCACGACATTGCTAGTTGTAATCGATCTGGAATGGCTTCTCCTGCTGCCAGAGTGCGACATACGGCGAAAAATTTCAGAGCAGGGATTTCGGGCATTTGTAAGATAAATTGTTCAATTTCTTTGCTGTTAAAAAGCTGGATTATCATCGGACAAATGTTACAATCGAACAAGGTCTGCGAAAGGAACTCGAATTTCAGCACATCTAAAACTATTAGCTCTGTACTCATTAATATAGCTAAGGAAAGCATACGAGAAACGCGAAACCATTTGAGCAGAAGATAAAGAATAGCTGAAATGGCCTTTAAGGAGATTTCAGTCTCACGCGCACTTTCAAGCTCGCTTTTGATAACACCAGTAGCTAACAAATATTAGCATCTCATATTTCTTGAGCAATTGAAGTACATACGATCTTCAGTCGTTCGACTATTCATAAACGAGGGCATTTGGCGACCAAAGACTATCGAGGCTTCGAATGGCGAGATCACAGATAGAAAAAATTTGAGAGTCGTCACTACAAATGACTGTAAATGCGAAAGCACCTCTCGCTATAAAAAGTCAGTTCTGAAATCTTTCTGTGTAGAAATGAACGTACATAAACATCCTCAACTCGATCAAGTCTCGCTTGAGAAACTTCGTCAAACTCGGGACTATCATCCAAAATCACGTTTGGCGGAACAGGATCAGCACTAATCCATCCTCGCTCCTGCTTCATGAACTCTTCACGCTCTCTCCATAACTGCACAATACCCAAACTTGTGCGCAGACGTTGCGCAAATATTTCCTCTGCTTCTTGGATACTCGTCGGCATCGTCTCAATCGTCTCGCTTTCCTGCTGCGGATAAAGAAACGGATACGATCTATCAGTCTGGAATACAGATTTTTTGGTCTTAGATGATACTGGGGGTGGACTCGGCGGCGGCGAAGGAGCCGGTGTCGCGATATGGATCGACGACTGCGGTAGTGGATCGGCAGAGTACTCAAATTCCGACGCTAAACTAGCGATGGAGGTCGAGGACGAAGCAGCAGACGGATTGACGTACATTGCAAACTCGTGCGGTAAGCTGTCGGCTGTGTCTGGTTTGTAGCCCGGATAGCGCGACGAGACTGATTGTCGGAAACTTTGGTAGTCAATCGGGGATGCTGATACGGGGTCTTTAGTCGATGATTCGGGTGGTAAACCAGCTTGAGCACGCGCATGTCGTTTGGCATCGGCCAGGTCCTGCGAATTTCCAAAGATCTTAAGAATAAGTTTCCAGGTTAACAGGAATATATTTCGCCAGGGAAGGTCGTCGGGTATATTAAGTCTAAAACAGGAGATCTGTTTGATGAAGTATGAAAGCATGTTTGGCTCCTGGGCTGCCAGTTTGTTGCGAAAGCGCTCATCGTCAAGGGTTAGCACCATCATATAAAGAATTGTCAAAGCGGCAAAAAGGTCTTGACGGATAATGCGTAAATCTTTATGCTCGTCAGGAGTATCATCACTTTCTTGTTAGCTGAGATAGTGCCAGGCGAATTAAGACTAGCTTACTATATATCGTGGATGTACTCTTGGATACAGCGATAGAGTGGATCAACAACTTCACATTTCTGCAGCAACACGGCATTGTGTTGTATCATCTCAATCTGATGCTCTTGTGAAGTTGACTGAGAGTACATGCCAATGGCTATATGGAACAGTCGGAGCAAGGCGGTTGATCTGGCGTCTTCGCTTGCAGATTGCTCTATACTAGTGATCTGCGCGAGGATGTATTTCTCGCGTTTGGACGACTTTGTAGAGTGCCATTCTATATCAACGTACACAGTCAGCTAATGCCATTTTAAAGACATAAAAAACGTACTTCCAGAGAAGTCGGCGTGGAAGACATCGCGAGAGTCGAGGAGAAGATCGTTGTCAGAGTACGCGAACCACTCCTCAATCTCAGCTGTGAAGGTATCGCTATCTTCGTACTCGTATTTGAATTCAGGAGCCTGTATGATGCACAGTGTCAAAAATGAAGTTGCTATAACATAACAAAGAGCAGAAAGAAGAGCGTACACGAAATCGCGGTTTGGCGCCCAGTCGCTTGATCTGGTTCGCGTTGAGCGGGTCGCTGAAGACGGCTGCGCTGTCGACGTCGGTGTCCGAGTCCGCAGCTGGAACTACAGAAAGACGCATCCGTAGAGCCAGTCGGCGTAGAATAGTCTATAATACAAAATGCAACCAGGCAACTGCGGGGTTGGATACTAGAAAGTCGATTTGAAGATGAGTTTAGAATAGCGAGAGTGAACGTAGTAAATCAGGGCTGAGGGTTTGTCGCGTGAACTGGATAAGAGTGAATACAAGAGTAAAGCGATTGATTGTGATTAACGTGATGGTGAATATAGATTGTTCGTTGTTTATGCAAAGATTTGAGGCAGAATTGTTTGCAAACCTGTTGCTGGTGTTTTAGAGTGCAATTTGGCTTGATTTCTCAGCGTACGCAGGAGTTCGTTGTTATCAATTAATGCCCGAAGCACTTTAAATACTGCTTTCTACTTAAAATTCCTCTAATATCCTCTTATTCTTCTTATTCTTCTTATTTATTCCTCATATCTTCCTCTGAATTCCTCTTCTAATCTCATCCAACCACATCATACGTAATCCTTCGCCAACCAGGCTCGTCTAATATTAGAAACTTTAATGCGGCGCGCCTCCCAAAACACTTCGTCTTATTGATGCTCCCCTCTCCTCGCTCTTTACCACTCTCTCTTCCTCCTCCTCCATCCTCCTCCATCCTCCATCCTTCTCTCCTTTTCCTGCTCCTCTCCTCCTCAGCCAGCAGATGCTGCCTCATATAGAGCGCATGTACCCGCTCGCGCTGCCGCCAGATCTCGTTAGCGACCGTCCGCCCCCGCCGTCGCCGCGCCGCCTTGTATCGGCAGGATCAGGCCTCAACAGCTCCCAGCCAACACACCCCATCACACCAACCCGTCCGCGAACAGCCTCTTCGCCCGAACGGCCAGACTCACGAGATCCAGAAGCATCGTCGGATTCAGCTTCGTCGGGATACTACTTTCGCACCGGTGCGTCTAAAGCCCATCGCCGCAACCTCGCAGTCGTCCAGAACTCTCTCTCCGCAAAATACACCGCCCTCGACGCTCCACCACCGCGCGCTGCCGCCAGGAAATCGTACTTCACCCCCGAAAAGCTGCTCTTCTCGTCCTCGCCGGCCTCCTCGCCGGTCGCTGTCGAGCAGCCAGATGACTCTTTGCTGAATCGCCAGTTCCAGCTGCCGCATCAGCAGCCGGCTCCTCCACCACCGCCCCCGCGCAAGCGTGATTCAGTAGTCGTCCGCTTCTCGCGCTCATCGCCAGATTTGCATGCTCTGTATGTGGCTCAATCGAAAACAGAATCCAACGCACCCTCACTGCCAACTTCGACACCGACGTCGACGCACTCGCTTAAGTCAAAGCGTTCGTTCCCCCGCCTTCGCCAGATCGCCCGTCGTGCAGTCTCCTCCGGAACCGCAACTGCGGATTCATCTTCCTCAAAACGATTCTCTCGCTCAGTCTCGCCACTTTACCGCAATCCCGACCTTGGATTCTACTCGGCTCTCGATCTTGTGCCGCCACTGCCTGATAGATTTGTTGACACAGCAACCTCGAGCACGGCCTCCACAGGCGATCGCACGCCAGACACACCCATCACACCTACGTCCATAACCCGCCCTGCGACGCCTACATCCATAACCCGCCCTACAACACCCGAAGACAAGACCGCTCCTCTTTCGTCTACTACTGATCCTTCCTCGGCCACCAAGTCGTCAGTTGTGGAACTTCCCTCATCGCCTCCACCACCCTCGCCGCCTCAATCAATCTCCTCCCCTGACGTCTTCTACACTCCCCGCAACTCCGTTCAGCAGCCATTTGATTCATCAACAGCCAATTCGCGCCATTTTGACCTCTCAGGTGCTTTAGCCGCTGCTCAAGCTCAGTCATACGAGCGGCATCCGGTGCCACAGCGTGGCAACTACAAGTCCCACGATGCCTCGCGCAACTCCTCTACCAACACATTACAGACCATAGTTAGCGCTTCCTCAATGGCTGTCGACTCAAAACGTGGATATAAACGCATTCGACTGATCAGAGAAATGATAGACACTGAGATCGCCTATCTTCGCGATCTGCGCGTGCTAGAAAAAGTGGGTAGCATAATTGATTTGAAATGATCTGAATCTAACTCTGTGTATAGTATTATCATAAAAGTGCAATTGGCCAGTCATTTTTCAGCAAGGATGATATCGCCGTTATATTTGGCAACGTTCCTTTATTGATTGAGTTTACGACTATCTTCAGTGCGAGTCTTCAGACAGCTGCTGTCACTGCATACAACTGCAAAGAGGCGGATTTAGTTGATGAGTCTGTACTGAACGAACGCGAGTCATTTATTGGAGAGACATTTTTACAAGCTGTATGTCTCTTGCTGTACATTATCTGGGCACTGCTAATTTGTATAGATACCTCAACTAGAACAAATCTACTCTGCATATATTCGCAACCACAACGTAGCCACGGGCCGTCTTCATCGATTTAATTCTTCGTCAGCTTCTTCATATCATCGCTGGCAAGAGGGCTGTCGCAAAGCCTCTTCGTTGGCTACCAATGCATGGAACCTTGAGTCTCTTCTAATCAAGCCGGTTCAGCGTCTTTTAAAGTATCCTCTTCTTCTCAAGTCCCTTGCTGAGCTCACTTCCGATGTGCATCCCGATAAAGGGTCGCTTGACCGTGCAGTTGACAGTATCTCGTCATCTGCAACTCGGATTAACGATGAAAATCGCCGTGTGCTGCCATCTGCTTCAGAACCTGACCTGCGCGGCAAGAGCGCGAGTACGCGGAAGGGCATGACTGAGAGGCTAAAGTTTTCCGTTGGTCGATCTGGCTCTGACAAGTCGACTTCATCGCCCTTCTTACACCATTCGACAAACTCCACGACAACAAGCATTTCCTCGTCCTACACTGTTGCGTCGTCGACTTCTACCACGCCGATCATTGCACCACCGATACCATCTACGGCATCCACGCCAACTCTGCGCTCGTCGTCGTTGTCGTCAATATCGACTTCAACTGATGCTGTGGACAAGATATATGATATGATAGTGGATCGTTTCCGTCGACGACACTTTGAACTGCGTGTCGTTATGGAGTCATTTGCTGGCGCGGTAAACCTCTCTGCGGCAGCATTGAATAGTATGAATGCTCTCGGGTCTGGATTAGAGGCGTTTGTAAACTTATCTGCGCCGCTGTCGCCGTCTCATAGTCCAACTCTTGGATCAGGAACAAACAGCAAACCTGCTGCTGCTACTCCTCCTCCTCCTCATGCGGCTAAGTTCTCGACATTCAGGCGCGCGGCACAAGATATTCGAGAGAATGAACTCCCGCAGTTCCGCACAGCCGTCTTGACACACGTCATCGGTCCTCTCGAGCAGACTCTCGAGCTTTTCGAAGGTCCGATTAACAAAGCCATGGCGCGCCGTGATCGCAAAGTAGCAGACTACAAACGATATCTTGCACTTTCCGAGCGTGGCAATACAATTGATGTAAACACAATCGCGCTTGCTGAGTCCTTCAGGGTGCTAAATGGCAGGCTCGTCTTTGAAATCCCATTATTCTTGGATCAAGTAGATCGTATGGTCTCTGCCGTTACATTGAACTGGATCGACGTGCAGGCGCGTTGGAATCTTGTCTGTGCGCGCCGAGTTCGCACTCACTGCGCAAAGGGCTTACAGCATTCTTCCTCTGACTCTGAGACTGGAACTGAGCCTGAAAATAAAGGAATAGTGGGTCTCACGTCGGCTGAGATAGAGATGGCGTTCGTGTTGAAGTATTCGGAAGTCGACCAGGCCATTTCAATGTTGCAGTGCTGTAAACCACAGCCACAGCAGTCTCCGCTTACTGCGCAATCAATCAAACGTGCTGTCGCAAGAAAGAAACTATAAGACTACATACCTCAAGAACACACAGGAAGATATACAAATCAAGAACACATATAATGTGGATATATTTATTGAGAATGAAAGAGAAAAATGAGGAGATTGGCGTTTTTAGTAAAGAAATTTATATTTCATAATGGGAAAAATTCATAGATCTGGTTTTTTTTTGGTGCAATTACGGTTATTTATTTATTTTCATTTCATTTAGTCAGTTAAAAAGGAGTGTGCGTTTTATTTTCTTGTGGATAATTTATCATGGCTTATTTTATATATCATATACTTTTGCATATCTATTTTTTGTGTTATTTGAAAAAAATGCAAACAAACTTATATTACAAAAAGCGTGACACGAAAACATATCTACATAAGATTGATAAAATCTATCTACAATAACGGGAACAACACACTCTTCATCAACGCCCGGGGATTTCCAAATCCAGTACTAGTATACTTATGCTCCACGAACCGAGTCCAGAACTCCTTGCTCCGCTCGTCGACGATACTCAACACTGAGTTGTGTACCGGAGAATTCGAGACCTTTGCACGAACAGGTGTTGATTTTGTTTCAAACTCAGGAAGTGTACTGCCGGGTTGTCTACGGCGAGCTGCGAATTTTGAGTTGCGACTGGGGTTCTGGTGGGCTTCGATGAGTTGTGTGATATCATCGCTTGCCTTTGCGTTCGAGTTTGCGAGATCTTCTTCGATGATAAATTTATCGATATCTGCTTCGGTGACCACGATAGTAGTATCAGAAGGCATGTTTCCGGTTGCGATGGCCTCGCGGTTGAGGTCTGCGGCAGCGGCTCTCTTCTGTCGTTCGAGGATGGCGTAGATTCGCGCACGTCGAAGTAGCGGCGCAGAATGCAATTTCATACCATACTCATCTGAAGTGGCAATCCGAGTCGCACTCGAAACATCTCCTAAAGCTTCAAACTCGTCGCGAAGACGCGGGAGCATCTGGGTGGCATAGCTAGGTCGCAGCGGGGACAGGGAGTGAATACGGTTCTCGACGATGGCACGACCTTCCATGAAGTGCTTCAGCTCCTCATCCAAACGCTGAATCACACCGGTAGCCTTGTAGTAGTCGAGCATGAGCTCGGTCTCCTTGATGTCAAACTGTGGCACGACAACCTTCTCAGCGTTACGGAGCGCGGCAACAAGGTCAGGATCATAGCGGCTGTTGGTGTACGACATGTAATCCCAAGGCTGCTTGGTACCGAGGTAGTGCTGGATCGTCATCGAGGTAGCGTCGCCTTCAAGAGCAGCGATAGTCAGACCCTGCGCAAACTTGCGCTCGCCAGAGATATAGGACCTAATGGTCTTGGGGAGCCAGAAGGATGGGTATTTAAGTGCCTCATACGATGCCGAGCGGAAGGCTGTAAAGTACGATTCGGCAAATATGGAGAGGTTATCAATCGAGAAAAGAACAGGGTACCTATATGTCTGTTAGCGCTGTTGTCAGTCAAATGGGATTCAACACGGCATACTTGGTTGCGTCCAGTTCGGCAAAAAGTCCCTTCAAACCAGTTGGTGCATTTGCGCTATTCAAAGCACCGGTAACAATCAAGTCGGCAAGAGAGTCTTCACCCGCAGTCAAGGTCTTTGTTCCCGACAATCCTTCTCTGAAAGAGTAAGAGTTCACCAGCTTGATGTCAAGCAATGGGTTCGGACTCTTTGATTTGACGTTTCTGAGCACGTTCGCATCCACGATCTTTCTCAGTAAACGCTTAGAGTATGTTGGTTGGTCGTAAAGCCCGCTGATCTCGTCTAGCAGGTAGTCATTTGTACCATCGATCAGGTCTTCGGCATCCGAGATGTGGATGATTAGAAAGCCGTGCTCCTTGGCGAGCGCGACGGCTTGCTGTAGAACCACAGTCTTGCCGGAGCCGGGCTTGCCAGACAGAACCACACTGTTTGGCAGCGCATTTTCGCCAGACTCACTGCCATTCTTGATGCCTGTAAGACGATTTCCGAGGTATGTCGAGGTCGAGCGCACAACAGAGACGCCCTCGCTGAAGAGGTTGAAGTACTGCTTAGGCGAGATGGCTTGGTAGGTGTTCAGGAACTTCAACATCGCTGCATCGTAGCTCACTAAGGTACGCTCCGGGGACTGCGCTCCGAACTCTCCTAGTCCATTTGGCAGCAGCGCTGGAGCAACCGGACTCACAGGTGTGAAAGGCGAGCGCTCTCCACGAGGCACTTGATGCATACTCACGACCGTCTTATCAAACGAGTAAATAGAGTGATTAGGCGACTTCTTGGGCGCAAATCGATTTATCTTTGGTTTCTTCGTCGCACCCAATTTCGCGGCAACCAGATTCTTGCGCGCTTCCTCACGACCTCTTTTGCTCAGATGCTCGCCAGCACTTCGCGACGAGGTCGACGAAAACTGACGACGCCCGGCGAACTGCAACAAACGCGCCGACATTCTTTTTGTACTTTTCTCTGCCGTTTGGAATAAAACCAAGTTAATATTGGCTACTTCCTGGCACAATTGCACAATTGGCAGCTTTCAGAGCGTCCGGCTGGTCTTTGTCGAGTCTGATGAGTTCAAGCTGCTTTTCGCGGTTACGAAAATTTGTGATCATCAAAGTGCTGTCACGTGAATGATCACGTGATGTATGTACAAAGGGTATTGTGTTATTGGACTATGATATTGCTTGTTTATTCTATTGTGAAGTAGAAAATTGTAATGAATTGATTTTAATGACTATACACTCGGTCTATCAAATATCTCACACGGTATTTACATATTTTGAATCATACATGCTCAGCCAATATCACATCCAAGACTGAAGATTTTAACTATACAATCTGCTGTAACTGTCTAGAATCGTGAGATATCGCGTCCAAACAGCCAATTGGCAAACCTGTTTCTGTTAGTTCTGTCTATATATTCATAACTGAGATAGTGGAAACGCACCAGTATATAGGGATAAGAATCTTGTTTTTAACACTGACGCACATCGACAGATATGCACCACGCCAAAGAAGCCATGCCGTTCGACTATATACTTACGTTAGCTGATTTCTATATACATAAAGCAAAGGACAAATACCCAGTGACGGCGGTGTCGCCTTGCATGATTGCTCTCCAACCACCGAGATAAGCCATGATACCTCTGTTTTTGAACACGAACGGTGCATGCTCAATTGCATACGAAGCGTTTCCTTCGCGGTTCAGCAGTTTGGCTAAGTATATCGCCTTTTGCGAAGCAACTTGCGCTGTCGCGGGCAGTCTCTGACGTCTGATTTGAGCACAATCTCCCAGAGCGTAGACGTCCGGATCAGCGACCTCGGACTGGTTGCAGCCTTCGGGTACGCGCATGACATGTAGTTCATCGTCTGTTACAAGATTGTTGCGCTTATCCTTGACGACCGTGTCCATTGCCTCGATGAACGGGTTTGGTGCGAGACCGGTAGACCATACCAACAAGCCGTACTTGATTGTCTCTTCGGTTCCGTCTTGAGCGCGAATACGAAGAGTTTCAGGACCGACCTCTTGCACGCCAACTTGAGTGCGGATGTTGATGTTCTGTCTGGAAAAGTACTTTTCGGCGTACGACGAAAGATTCTTGTCAAACGAGCCAAGAATCTTATCAGCGACGTCGAAAATTGTGATTTTTACAAAGGGCATTAGACTCGGATAGTAGTACATCATGTCGTCGTGGATCAAATCGTGCAATTCGGCGGCGAATTCAATACCTGTGGGACCGCCGCCAACGATGCAGAAGTTGAGCAGTTCACGTTTTTGCTCCTCTGGGACGACAAACAGATTCGCTGCCTCGAAGCCTATACTATGTTAGATGATAATCAGATAGTAAGCAAGAGTAACGCACGCTCTAGAATTCGTTTGCGGATACGTCGAGCATCGGCTACATCTTTCAAGAAGAAAGCGTGCTCTTTGACACCCTTGATATTGAAAGTTTGCGAGTAACTACCAACGGCAATAACGAGCTTGTCGTACGGAATTTTGAAGCTTTCCTGGGGATCGACTCCTTCGATTCTAGCCAGTACAGTAACTTCTTTCTTTTCGAGATCGACAGTTCGAGCGACAGCCTGGACTAATTCGAGATTAGGCAGCTGCAGTTCGGACGCCTGTTTACGAGTGATACGGTGATGATCCGCGCGCTCGGTACGCAGTTTCAGGGTGTTCAAAAGCGAACCCCAAACATCGCCGGCCTTACGCCAGCCTTTTCCCTTGTCGCGCACAGACTCGGTTGCGACACGGAACTCGAGTGTGCCGACAGCAGTCGAGGCGAGCAAGGGCGTGAAGACGAAGTAGGAGCGCGGGGAGATCACGACGCAGCGGTAGAATTGCGGGTCGAGATTGCGGAGGAGACTGAAGCCGCCCCATCCAGAGCCGAGGACGACGACTGTTTCTCGGGCTAGAGAGAGCAAAGTAAGTTAGTTGAAGTCCGACGCGCATATGCACAAGAGAATAGAAGAACATACTGTCTTTTTCGTTGATCTTTGACAGAATAGCGGACGGCGAAAGGTTACTGTAGTTGTGCACGACCGGAGCAGCAGAAGCCTGGACGGTCTCTGTTGCGTAGTGCCTCCTCCGAGGAGATAGAGATATTGTACAGGTCAGCAGCGGTGTATGGTGGGCGTAGCAGATCAGCTGCAGTTGCTGCAGGCCGCTCCAGGGAACTCTTGATCTGCGGATCATGGTGGATAATAGCTGTGCTGTTAGGAGATAAGATAAGAAGACTATGAAAAAGGATCCGAGGGAGGATGAGAATGCAGCGATTGGTTTTTGTATAAGAAGGCACCCGCGTCAGCGAGTGGGAGGACGAGAGAGTAGATGGCACCGGACAGGCACTAGACAGGCACTGGACAGGCACTACGCGCGAGTGAACGAGCCCGATCGTTGGATTTCGAGCAGGAATCGAGTATTTCGAAAAGTCAATTGGCTCTTCGTGCAGTTCAGCGGTTCGGTCAGTTTATTAATCAGATATTTGGCTGCGGAGGTGCTTCTCGGCCAGCGGACGGGAGGACCAGGACCTTTCGGGGCTGGATGAGTGATGTCATGGGCCGCACGCTGTTTTGGATACTAGTGCGCGGGCTGTATGCTATTATAAGATAGATGTATTCAGTACCATAACAAGATAGCTCATTGAATAGCAAGACTTCGGCGCCGACATGTTCCGTCACGAGCAGTTTCTTGAATACGAATCCAGTTCAGACAATAAAGACAATAAAGCAACTGTGTTGTTCTTTTACAAACACATTCTCCGAGAAAACACTTCGTCGTGCTCGTCCAGCAGCTGTCGCGTGCTCGTGATGCTCCCGCAGTCCGGTTTTTCCCGTGCAAGGGCCCGGCACGCCGCTGAGCTGCCCGGGCCTTCCACCCAGGCCGGGGTCGATGGCACTTCACCAGCCTTTATCCGGACCGGGATGAGTCCGAGTGAGTCGTAGGGGAGGGGACATTTACACATTAGACGTAGAGGTAGAACTAGACAATGTAATTCATTGAAGACAGTGCTCTGTAATAAAAGTAATAAATGGTAAATGCTTCGATGTCTGTGTAGTCTGCCTTTTGTCCGTACTGTTACTGTTACTACTACACCGCTCCGACAAGGCCTTCGTCCTCCTCCTCGTTCCCATTCTTCTTATCCTCTCGTCTCTTCTTCAGTAAGCGAGAATTAAGCACTCGCCGTGGTAATGCCGACCGCTTCATTGGCCGCCGGTCTGTCGCCGCGCACCGCTTCCGGACCCATGCGCAGGCTGCTCAGCAGGCGCAGTGCTCGTCGGAGCCTAGCCGGCGCTGCGAGGGTTTGTAAGTGCTGGTTGAGTGTCCGGGGCAGCGCGGAAGAGTCAGCGGTCAGGTAAGCTGGGGAGATTGGAGACTGTTGGTTTAATGTTAGAGTACTGAAGTTGGAGATCTTCACCGGTCGGATGCAAGACGTAGATCATGAGTTTATTGTGCTATATGCTTCATTGTTCGCGCTTCCTGCAGTTACTACAGCGCCATTGTCTTTCTCTTTGTCCTCTACCCCGTATTCCTCAGCTCCGGATCGTAGAACGGCAGTTCCAGCACCTCAAACACTCGCCGCTCCGCCTCTGCGACCGACTCCGCAGACACATCGATCCGCCGGTCGGTCGCACGCTCAAACAGCCCGCCGGTGGTGAACTTGTATCCGAGGTCCTTCGCCTGGATCCGAAGATCGCGCTCGAACGTCGTCCCGCCTGTAATTAGTTAGCTGTTACTCATTCTGTAAACATCTTTACTATTGCACCCTTACCTGTCCAGCCAACTATCGCAGTGCCTATTACACTCCAGTCAGCGCAGATAATGTCGACCCGGTAATGCTGCAGCTTCACCCCAGGCTCTGGCACAGCAGACCATACAACCAGCGCCAGGTCAATCAGATCAATGCCTCGATTTGAACCGCTGTCATTGCCGCCGCTGATCGTCAACACCTCCGTAATCAGATTCGCGTTCTGCAGACTCTTCACCAGTGACCGCAACAGTCTGTAGTGCTCTCCAGTCTGTGTACTATTAGGGATCGTAAGTACAATATCGACATCAGCAAGCTCGTTACTCCCACGACGATACGATCCGCAAACTGTACACTCAACGGACTCGTCTATCGCCTTTGCATGCTCTTTGATCACCTCTGCAATCTCAGTCACCTGGTCGTGCGTCAGACTACATCATGTTAGCAGAAGCACAGCCATCTTCGTCTAACCAAAATACTCACTCAAGAGAAAACTCGTCGTAATGCTCAATCCCAGCCTTCTGCGCCTTCGTCAAATACTTCATCCCATGCTCCCTCACATCCTCAACCGTCCTCCACCCGCGTACCTTCACCCACTCCGACGCAGTCTTGCCTCCAACCCCCCAAATCTTGTGCAGCCGCTCAATAGCCTGCAACTCTGGCGTCTCGTATTTCTTCGTCTCGCTTGCTATCTTACCCGTCCGTAGAAACTCATCCACCAGCTTCACGATCTTTCCCCCGCATCCTTGCAACCGCGCAACCTCCTTCGAATCCTTGATCACATACGGATACGATCTCACCGACGCAATCGCAGTAGAGTACGCTCTCACGCCTATCTCGTTCCCATCCAGCTCGCGAAGATGGCGGATCCGTTTTAATTCTGCTGAGAGTTCTTCGTTTTTGCAGATCAGAGGGTGCGGGCGGGCGCATGAGATTTTCTCGGTGTAGATTGGGGCTAGTGATGGTATGTCGCTTTCTGCTCTTAACGCTTTCTTGGACTTAGTAGGTGGTGATGTCCTCTGTGTATTGCGTTTATGCGTCGTCGGTGAGCTCTGCTCGCCTCTAGATCCCCGACTGCCTTCTGAATCGCTTTCAACCTTCCTCGGTCGACCCCGCGGTCTCTTTCCCAAAGATACTGCAGCCGGCGGACTACTCGACGTCAAAGGTGACTGTGATCCTATACCCGCAACATCAATAGTATACCGTCGCACATCCTCGATCCTGCCTTCCCGCACACAATTCCTCGCCCACGCAACCTTCACCACCGTCATCTTCGACGCGGTAGAGATCCCGCGCCGGCGCAGCTCCATCGCCACTCTATACGCACTTTCAAGATTCGCTAGTACAACCATCGCGTCGTGAATGTCCTCGGCTACCCTTGCACCGCGACTTTTGAGCGAATCTGTCAGTTCTGAGAGCTCGTTGGCGGTGAGATGTGTTGGGAGAATGTAGATGGGATCAGTTGATGCGAAGAGTGTCAAACTCGACCGTGTTGTTGGCTTTTCTAAATCCAGGACTATTTTAGTTATTCTTGCTCTTTAATTTGAACTGTATCTTCCTCAAAGCAGGCTGTTCGAACAGGCGATATCAATGTATGCTGTGTTGATGTCTGAACACGATACGAACTGATATCTGGAGTTGTGGGTTCGGGCTCAACACTAGGATGACGCATAAATTGCGTACGCATTGCTGTTCTTTCATATGTTGTTCAAATTACAATTAAAAATACTAAATCAATACACAAACGCCAGAAAATGAAAAAGGATTAAAGCATGAAACTACCACAACTCCAGAACTCGAAAAGTGTAACATATCTCCGCCATTGACGCCAACGTAGAAGAAACACACTGTACAGATAGACACCTCAAATACTACTGTTCTATGTATTCAAAGGTCTTTGTATTTCAACGAATTCAGATATGACCTTGTGTGCTCGTATACTACAAAAGTGACACATGTTGCCGGTACAACTCTGAACAGATTCGGAATCAACCTGTGCTAGTTAGCCTAGTTCTCTCAGTTTGAAAAAAAATTACTCACCCTTTGTAGAATCCAAGGATTCCTTCTTCTTTAACGGTTTTGGTAATCACATCTCGCATTGAAAGATATACGTTATCTGCGTCGTAGCGCTGGAGGCGAGAGCGGATTACTTGGATAGGATACATCGTTAGCGTCGCGCCAATCTTCGACGTCGCCGAGAACGAGATGTATTGCAGGGTAGACTAATTCTGTTAGTTAATCCCAAAGTAAGAGCGATTCACATACCAATCCGTTCAACTCCTTGCCAGACCTACTGGATTCATCTGAATAAAGCTTCTTCATTTCTTCATACAACATAAGTTGCACAGCGCCCTGCCCGACGCTCAACAAACTCGGTAAAAACCCTCTGTAGAATCCTCGGATACCCTCCTCTCTTTGAATAATCTTCATGCCTTGAAGCATACTTGTATATGCACCCGCGTACTGTGAATTTGTGGAAAGCATCCGCGTCTTGACGACCCAGATCGGATTAGTGAAGAGCGAAGTCATGCCGCCGGCAATGCCAGCGCTGAGAAGGTAGTCTGTGAATCCGAGGACAGGAGTGCCGCGAATGTATTGTGTCTGTTCTTTAATCTTCTCGTACCTGTATTTTGTCAGAACTGGTTCAAATGGGCACAGCAGATGGTACTTACCAGAAGAAGTAGGCAGCCCAGCTTACGGTATTGCCGACGATATTAGGCACAAGGCCTCTGTAGACCTCCCGCAGCGGTCGTTCTGATCTCCGCAGGCTGTTTACGATATCTATAATGCCGCCCATATGAGATCTTGTTGAGTTGTCGACTGTGTTATGTGTTAGATCATCCGCGAACGAACAAAACCAAAGCTGGATTTCTAAGCAGCCATACCTTGTAACCTGACCTTGATAAGATCCAGCGGATGCACAATAAGAGTCGCAGCGCATCCGGCTCCAAATCCAGATATCGCCTCAACAGGCAGATGGCTTTGCAGTGCTCGCAGACGCGACGCTGCTGTTGCCGCTGTCGAAGAAGTCGTTGATGATGGCGGAAGGTCCTGCTCGTCAGCGCGAGTGTGCTTCGAGAGCGCGTTCATCGTGGCGATGCTCTCTTGTGCTGATATAAACAATACTATCTGGTCAATAAACCACCAATATCATGTCCCTGTCTGTATATCTGTCTGTGTACGTGGTATATCGAGCAAAACAGGACAACCAGGACGTGTTCTGGGGTTCAAAGGCACTTTTAAAGTAAACGCAGATGATCCAAAATTTGTCCGGTTTGTTTGAGCGCCGCACGTCCGTCGGGTGAATGTGAAAGTCTTCAGTAGTCTGAGAGACAATAAGGGGATCTGGACAATAGGGTGCTGTTTGTTAGTAATATATCCATAGTTGCTGTAGATGTGTTGTTGTTCAAGATTATGAAATGTATGCTATAAAGAGTTATTAGTATCCATCTGACTGATTGCATATAGACTGTTGTATGTACATAGAGTAAATCTGGACATTGCAGCAGGGTGCCGTAGTATCTATCTAAGTCTTCTATACGTTTACAAATGCCTTCACTGCTGTACTCTTGCTGGACTATTGTCTAATGTTGAGCTGACTTCTGCTTCTGCTTGTACCAATATGCGCATGTGATTTACTAAATCCTGTTGATATCTCAACTACTCGATATCTCAACTACTCGTATTGAATCATCAGCGACTCAGGGATCCTAACTATTGCCATTCATCAGTAATGGTCAGTCTTCTTCCTGTACTCGTCCTGTACTCTTCCTGCAACAGATTAGCCATCTACTGGCCCCCGCCATCTTATCCCTCTCACTTACTTTCTCATTCCCAAATCCTCATCCAGATCCTCATCTAAATCCTCATCTAAATCCCCATCCAGCGCTCGCAATCAAATAAAGCAATTGATGTAATTGTAAAAGAAGTAGATTATATTATATACACAACAAAACACAGCTGCCGCTCATGTTCAAAGGCTACTCCTCTGCTCTGATTTTTATTTCACTATTCAACCCGTAAGATAGCTACACTATACACTTAAGCTCTCGCCATGGGAAGAGGAGAAAGAATGCTATTGTGAATTATGTCAGATATCTGAAGCGGAAACTTGATGATCAAAGGGGTTGACAGCATACCTGATGAGTGATGGACGCGGGTTGGTGTTTCTAACGCCTAATCAACATAGTCAGCAATCTGATTTCCACACACAATCAATAACACAAAGTAGTATCAACGTACCAAGGTAGATAATGAAAGGAACAAAACCCCAGCGAAAAGCAACCTGTGCCAACTCTGTGAACTTCACGATGCGTTCCTGTGATGTTTCTTGTCAGCTCTTTCAGCGCTCTTGAATCGGCCTGCGCGGAATTCCATGCTCCATCAGACGATAACAAGAAGAATAAATACCTTTGATTCTTCAGATAAGCGGAAAGCCATTTTGATTTATATTGTGAATTGAATGTAGAATGTGATGCAAACTGAATTCTTCAAAAAAGACAAGAAAAATCTCTTTTCGTCGAATGTCCCAAATGATTTAACCGTAAAAAGTCTGGAGACGACTGGGCGGAACAGCATCTACTGCGCACAATTACCACCAGTCCAGAGCTTCTACTCTTCTACCCAAGCAATGTGTGCATAATCTACTCTAGTTTGTCACATATACAATCAACTTGTTACTGCTATTCAAAAATGGCATCAGCGGCGGTGATAACTGACACAGCCAACGCAATCCTCGTCGCGGCGCCGGCAGTGACCGTCACCGAGACTGTATTTCGGATCCAGGAGACAACTGTGCCTTTGATCGTCGAGGGTGTGAAGAACTCGGATAATGGGTACGTCTGTTTGATGTGGTAAAGACAGGATAGACTGACAAAGAGTGCAGGTTTACGTTTACTCATGGATTATTGGTAATTGACATTGCTCCCACAGTATTTTACATGCTAATATCAGACAGCTCGGACAACTCAGCGTCGTCATCATACTATTCACATTCATCCGCTTCTTCATCTTTGCCAATGGCCCCCACGCATCCACAGCCTCCGCGACGAGCAACCCCAAGAAGAAGCAATCCTCGATAATCCGCCCCGCGCCACCAGTCCCCGCGCGCTCGATACTAGCACGAACGTTTTATAATGTCGAAACACATCCGGCCGAGTCACTGGATTGGTTGAACGTGCTGGTTGCGCAGACGATTTCACAGCTGCGAGAAGATGCGCGGATGAATAATAATATCTTGCATAGTGTGGATAAAATCTTGAACGGAGATTCGTTACCGGGGTTCTTGGTATGCTGATCTGTTTCGCAGACTGGATAATAGCTAATAAAGTGATATAGGATACGGTGCATGTCACGGAATTAGATATAGGAGAGGAATTCCCAATCTTCAGCAATTGCAAAATTCATCCCTGCGAGGATGATCCAGGTCGCCTTGTAAGCAACTCTGCCCGTCCTACTCGCACATCGCTAACCCACAACAGGAAGCTCGGATAGATGTTGATCTAGCAGACAGCATAACCCTTGGAATAGACACCCGCCTACTCCTAAACTACCCTGCTCCACTAATGGCAATCCTCCCCGTCTCCCTCTCAGTCTCGATCGTCCGCTTCTCAGGCCAACTCACAATCTCCTTCAAAACCATCCCTCCGACTTCAGCATCAGACCGCAAAACTTCTCTCACATTCTCCTTCGCACCAGACTACCGCCTCGAATTCGCGGTAAAATCACTAGTCGGATCTCGCTCTCGCCTTCAAAACTTGCCGAAAATCGCACAACTTGTCGAATCACGGATCAGAAAATGGTTCGTCGAACGATGCGTACAACCACGGTTCCAGGAGATTACAATGCCGTCAATGTGGCCGCGACGTAAGAATACTAGAGAATCGTTTTCTGCTGGAGGACGGTTTTAGTCTCCCACTTTAGGCTGTAAATTAGATGTAGGTTGTATATAATTATTTTTGATACATTGACTATTCTAAACACTAAAACTTTTCCGCGTCTCTTCATGCAGCTTATAGCTCGGCAGTTTGCTCTATAACATTCAAAATAAAAACATCAGTCAATCCGAGATTCTTCAATGGCTCTTGCAAGTCCTTATAATCCAAATGATAATTTCGCAAAAACGCACGCAAAAATCCTTCCCGCCACCACCTCAACCACCGTAAATCTTCTTCTTTCAAATTAACAGAGGATGGCACAGGTCGTGAGAGTTCGCGCACGATTGAAATGAAAATCTGCTTTAGCTCTTCCTCGCGCTCTTCAACAGTCGGACCTTGCGACTGCTCTTCGTCGCCATCCTCAGTCGTCTCGAGCTTGGTCTTTGCTTGAGCAATAACACTCTTTGCTTTGTCAATAGCAAATCCCAACAGCTCCCATGAATGCCCCCTCGTAAGCGCAACCGGTTCGATATCAATCAAAATCCACTCCACCACACTCTGCGGCGTAATAACAAGCCTGCTCATTAGCTTCTTGACAACCTGCACAGCCGTACCAGTTTGCTCGTGCCAGAACGCAAAAACCGCCGCAACAGCCTGTCGCTGCGCATCACCTTCAGGAGGAAAAAGCTTCTTGAGAAGTGGCAGTCCTCGCTCAATCCAACTCTCGGCATGCGACAGCGAACGCGAGCCAAGATGTACAATTGCCGTCACATAGATCTCGCGAAGTAATTTATCGGCATCAGTGCCTGCTCCAGCTTTAGCCTTGATCGTATAGAGCACAGCCTCGAGATCCTCGGGACTCGCGCGCTCGCGAAGTTTCTTGACGAGTTCGAGCGACTCAACCGAATACGGCTCATCAGGCAAGCCGTATTTAAATGGCGGCAAATCCTCATCATTATACAAAAACTTGTGAAACTCATCCGGCAATGTCTCTTGGATTCGTTGCGGGAAACTCAGTCTAAGCTCCTTTCCAATCAACTCCCGAATAAACACATATTTTGGATGCAATTCCGTCAGTTCAAGATCATCTATCCATTCCCTCCACTTCCATGTGAACGCAAAGTTCGATAAATGATGTGCAAACCAATCGGCAAAGAGATACATCGACTGAACGTCCATGTGCTCGAGATTCGCATACAAAAACCGGATCGCACGACCAAAAACCGGTGCCACTGCCATTGGCGCGATCATGCACATTTCGATTAAAACCGAATGGAAATAAGCTGGTTTAAGATCAGGATTAGGAAGTCTAAACAGACAAGCAAGTACGGTCTCGACAGCAATATCCTCAGGCTTCCAAGTCGATCCGTTTTTGATCTGTGCGATCTTCTCGAGCGAGGTCTCGGGCTTACAAAACATTCCCGGACGGAAAAACGCGTCAAACCACAGCAATTGACGCGCAGCTTCAGTGCGGTTAAAGTTCATGTTTATAGTGAGATCGGTGAGAATATCGTGAATGATCGTCGACTGTACGGTGTCGAGCGATGGGGTAGTCTCAAGCTGTGCACTGACAAAGAATTTAAGGTGCATTTCGGGCACTCGAGGACCAGTATTAGACACAAGCCGTTCCGGGATTGAGATCGCGGGGATTTCATGTTTCTCAAAGTCAGTGGGCAAGGCCGATTCGTAAGAATACAAAATTGGTAAACTCCACTCGTCCTCTTGTAATTTATCGAGTTGTTGCATCAGCAATTCAAGGAGCTAAACAGAGTTAGATCATACTTTCAAAAGTAGCAGGTTATATATCTTACATCGCTAACTTTATACGGAGCTTCCCCGTCAACGTACGGGTTCAAAAGTTCGATTGCTTTGTTAGGAGTATATCCAAATGTTTTAGATTTTTCAAGTAATGCCGCGCATTCTGATTTGCGAGGATCCTTCAGATCAGCGATTGGTATGTAAGGAATTGTTAACAAGATGAATCGATAAAGCTCAATGGCAACCTATTGATATTAGCCTCGCCCTCAATGCTGTTTCTAGGTTGGCTTACATCTTTTCCGTCAGGGGAATCTTTGAGATCAACAGCTTTGTCGAGTAAAGTGTTTAGCAAATCTATCAAAGTCTGCGGGTTTGAAGTCATTGGACTCAAAAACAGCAAAAATCTGAAGACAAGTTTGACATTGTTCCATTCTCCTGCATTAATATATTCTTGCAATTTCTCGGTTATAAAAGGAATCAATTCTTTTCCAATTGTGCTTTGGAGATTGTTGGCACAGATCAAAGTGACAGATACGTTGAAAACTTTCAGAGGCTGTTCAATAGCACTAAGAAGTAAATCATTTAGCTAAGCTTCAGATCGAGAAATAGACAGACTTACAGATTGCAAAAAAAAGTAAACAATGCGTATTTGGATTCATTGTCTTCAGGGAACTCTGCCTCGGCCAAGTTTCTGCTGCAATGATCTATACTCTCGTCTAGCGAGAACCGACCCTAGAGGCTCAATCAGTACAAGACTTGTCAATAAATAAGTGTCAACGCACAGGTTCACCGAGAGATCCAAAAAGCTTTCGCAAACGGGGATATAAAGACGGAAGAGATCCAGGATACCGTCTGTAGCCAGATCCATTATCATCACTGCCTGTAAATAAGAAGTGCAGGTTAGCATCAACCAAAAGAGCAGACGATCAACTTCGAGTAGGAAGAGCAAACAAGCATTTCCAGCTCGAATCAAGAATCAATCATACCACGACGACGCTTGTAGCCACTATCACGAGGTGGCGGAGAGTTGTCTCGTGCTGACATCTTCGGATAGAAAAGAAAAGGATCAGAAGCGGTTGATCTGGTGAATATCTGGATCCGCACTTGTAACTTCTTCGACCTGTTTATTGTGTGCACAATCTGTGCATGCAATTATGCAGTATTTACACAAACCCCACAATGATTACAGATTACACGTGACCAGTTGGGAGATTGAGTTGTGATGAAGCTACGTGATCGAGTTGAGCCGCAAAAGGAGGCGAGGAGACAGAACAGACAGCGGTTGAGAGACAGACGATGAGTGGGATCGTGAGTGTTCGGGAGGTAAGAGCAGATACGGTGGTTGGCTGACGGGGAGTTGTTAGTGTGGTGCTACAGTGGCAGGTTGCATGCAGGAAGAAGAAGTGCGACTGAGCCATGTGTGCAGAGGAGTGGACAATTCAGGCACGACTTCTGGCGAAGAGGTACTGTAATTGTCCTGCAGAGCTGGATCTGACTGTTCATTGTGTTGTTTCTGTAAATAGACAACGCTATAAACGAGTGTCTGATGTCGAGAGTCGACTTCTGTCCTGGGTGCGCACCAATCGTGCTCTGCGACTGCTCCGGGTGCACTTCCTCAAGCACCTCCAACAGCACTCTAGACACCCATGAACCCACCACACCTCCAACAGCCCACAGAGCAGCCCGGTGTAAATTGTATTCCACTCCACGAGTCTCCGACTGCGCCCAGCCCTGCCGCTGCCAGCCAACCCTGCGCCAGCGTGCGCCTGTTCCGGCTGCTCGTTGACTCACCGCCCTTATCGCTGCTCATCCCTCCAAACTCTTGCGCACTTATGCTCTCTGTCAGCTGTCGTCTCCGCCCGCTCCCGAGTCTATAAATTGACCGTCTCCCGCCCATCCCAGCTTTCTTTCTTCTTCTCCTTCTTCTCCTCAGTCTACAGACTATCTATTTACTAGCTTGTGTGTATAGTGTCGTTTGTGTACTGAGTGTGTTTTGTCTCTTAATTATCTATTTTGTTCTCTTGTGCAATGATTTCTCCATCGTGCTCTGCGCCTGCCGTTGCGGATCAGCCGCAACTGACCGCCGCGCTCTCGCAGATCCTGGCCTCTCTGAGCTCGCTCCAGGCCGACTATAAGTCTCTCTCTGATAAAGTAAGCTCGTCTCTTTCCAATGAAAGTATCAACAGCATCTGTAGGATAGATTGGGTCTTGATCCTAGGCTGAGTGCTTTCAGTTTTGGTTCACGTCCTCTCTCTCTCCTCGGTGTGTTCTATCCGTGTGTTCGCTTTGACGTTCAGGCGTTCAGGCGTTCACTGTGGCGTTTTCGTTTATTCTTTTTGTTCTCTTTTATTCTTTTGTTATTTGTCTGTCGTACTTGTAAAGCATTCTCATTTTACTGACTCTTATTTTGTCCAGATCGATTCCCTGTCGCTCTCGTCGTCGTCCGCAATCCGCACCGTCGAACAGCGCCTCGATCTCGTTGAATCTACCTCATCCTCGTCCTTCGAACACACAGTCCCTGATCTGACTCCTGCGCTCTCCTCGATGACTGATCCGAGCCCGCCAATTTCCCCGCGTTTGCTCGCAGACTCGACCGTTGTCGCAGCAACCACTGCTCTCGTTACCCAGAACGATATAGCCAAAGACGAAGTCGAAGAGTATGTTTTTTCTTCTTTTTTTTTATTATTTTTATAGTCTCTTGACTACTTCATCCTTATCAATCACCGTCGCTAACTACCAGATATTTAGATTTTCGCTGATGCGCCACAATGTTACTTTGACAACTTATCCAGGCCAGCCTGGAATCGCCCCCATTTCCTTATCGTGGGGCGCCGCCGATCCTCAGATTAGAAGCCCTATCGTCGTCTCTCATAATCAGCCAACTTTTGGCAAGCGCAATGGTAAGCCATTCCGCTGGTTTTACTGAACTTTCGAATTGAGAATTCAGTACTGACATTTATATTTTAGCTATTGGCGCGCACTCAGGATCCTATGGAATCTACCATGCTCTGGCTGTAGCCATGAACGAGATCGATGTCAACCACAAACCCGATTTCTCCAACGCTGAGCCTCCTGTCCAGATCGGACCATACCCCCAATGGGGTGATTCTGAAAAGATTGTTAGCATGGACCCTTTTGGGCATATCGCTCCTTGGATTTACAAGGACTACATGGACTCTGGAATTGAAATCCGCCCATCGATAGCCGTGACAAAAGCGCATATGCGTCTACCCGAGATCGAAGCCGAGGTCAAAAACGGTACGCTCAAAATCGACGGCAAAATCGTGCTAAACAGTCATGGAGATCTTGCCGTGACAAAAGTCGCTGTCGAGCCGGTGTGGTATCTACCAGGTGTTGCGAAACGGTTTGGCGTTGATGAGATTACGCTGCGTCGCGCTCTGTTTGAAGATACCGGTGGTTCCTATCCTGAGCTCATCACTCGTCCGGATATCAAGGTCTTTTTGCCGCCGATTGGTGGAATGACAGCGTACATCTTTGGTGACCCGGCGAAGACGGCTGATCCAAGTGTACGCCTGGCACTTCGCGTTCATGATGAGTGCAATGGTAGTGATGTTTTTGGATCTGACATCTGCACTTGTCGACCTTACCTTTTGTTTGGTATTTCAGAAGCCGTCAAGGAAGCCCAGGCCGGTGGATCTGGTGTTGTCATTTACTTCCGCAAAGAAGGGCGCGCTTTAGGTGAGGTTACCAAGTATCTGGTTTATAACGCGCGCAAGCGTATGGGCGACTCGGCTGCCGAGTACTTCAAGCGCACCGAGAACATTGCTGGAGTCAAGGACATGCGATTCCAGGCTTTGATGCCAGATATCCTACATTTCTTGGGAATCACAAAAATTGATCGCATGCTTTCAATGTCAAACATGAAGTATGATGCTATCGTTAACCAGGGAATCCCGATTATTGAGCGAGTGCCGATTCCAGAGGAGATGATCCCAGACGACTCACGGGTCGAGATTGACGCAAAGATTCACTCGGGATACTTCACATCTGGTAAGATTCCGACGATGGAGGATCTCAAGCAGGTTAGAGGCCGTCAATGGGAAGACGCTGCTCATTAAGATGCCTATTGCTATTGTTTTTAGATTTTGTTTTCACCAGAAGACTTGCGCATTGCTGGACTAGACTGTATTGACACTTGTTTATGTTTTATATTTTAATTGGTAATTTGTTACGGTGTACGGAACTCGAGGCGCAGAGAGCATCTGGCGTTTGAATTTTTGAAATTGTGTCTGATCGCTTTGGCTTGTCTGATTTATCGGAGTTTGAAGCACTGTGTATTATTTGCGTTGAGAAGTTGAAGCTGTTACTGCTTCTATTCTGCGTTTCTTGCTGTTATAGTACTGAGATATCGGCGCTTTTTGCGTCACAATATAAGTGTTTATACTGCGATTAGTAAGAGTACGTATACTGTCAGCAGGTATGATGATATGATAATTACGCTAGAGTACGTGAAGTGCAAATTAGTCTGTCAGCGGGAGTAGAGTACGCGTGTTCGTAAGCTCATTGAGGCGGAGCAGGACGCGTAAGTTAAGTTGCCTTGTATTGCGTTGTACTGTGTTGTATTGTGTATTCATTGTGTATTGTATATCATCCATTGCTTATTACACACTGTCATACAGCAATTCACACTGTATTATAGATAAATAACACTACTATCTCCATACAAAGTCCCATATAGCACCAACACACGTACACGTAGTTATTACCCTAACCCTGTGCAAACATTCCAGCACCGCGTACATCGTCGTCCGGCTGCTGCCCTTAAACCCGCCGCCCCTTTGCCTGCCCTGCCTTCCTGTCTCCTTTCTCTTCTCTCTCTTTCCCGTCTCTCTCACAACCAAACACCCTCCCGTTTTATCCCCCTTCTTACTTACTTCTTACACAGTCACAATGGAAGGTACGTATCTTTTCAGTTCTGCTGCTTCTGTGATTGGATGTGCTGCGATTGTCTACCGCGCGCACCAGACCTCTCCCATGCTGCACCGCCCTCGAGCTGTGCGCACCACCTGCAACTCACTACCCCCCCCCCCGGGCCAGCACAGCGCCAATCGCAGCCATCTGATCCTCAGACAATCCATTCTTACTTCAGCCATGCTAATTGCCTGTTACTCTTCCTATAGACGAAGTTGCTGCCGTATGTAATCCCTCCTGCCTGGCTGCGCCTACCCGTATTTTGTGATTCGTCCAAGAGGCTCCCAGGGTGGCTGGTCTTTTTTTTGGTGTGTGCAGCCACGTAGACCGTTCCCGTGTCTTCCGCCGGTCACCATCACGATTTGATCCAATCCTATTCTCGGCCTCAATTGATTGAATTCATCTTTCTTTGTTGTTCTGTTTTGCTGATTTTATATTTTTGTCGTTATAGCTCGTTATCGACAATGGTTCGGGAATGTGCAAGGTGCGTAATCTTTCCCATGAGTGCTGTCTATAGACACCTTTCACTTGCAATTGTGTCTTCTACGCTCTCAATCACATCCTCAATTTCAGTCTCTAATCTTCCTTTAGGCCGGTTTCGCCGGTGACGATGCCCCAAGAGCAGTTTTTCCTTCGATCGTCGGTCGTCCCCGTCATCAGGGTATGTCATCATTTCAGACTCTAATCTACATTTATATCTGACCTTGTAATCCAGGTATCATGGTCGGTATGGGCCAGAAGGACTCGTACGTTGGAGATGAGGCCCAATCAAAGAGAGGTATCCTCACCCTGAGATATCCCATCGAGCACGGTATCGTCACCAACTGGGACGATATGGAGAAGATCTGGCATCACACTTTCTACAACGAGCTCCGAGTTGCCCCAGAGGAGCACCCTGTCCTCCTCACTGAGGCTCCCATCAACCCCAAGTCTAACCGTGAGAAGATGACCCAGATCGTTTTCGAGACCTTCAACGCTCCTGCTTTCTACGTTTCGATTCAGGCTGTTTTGTCACTCTACGCCTCTGGCCGTACCACCGGTATCGTTCTTGATTCTGGTGATGGTGTTACCCACGTTGTCCCTATCTATGAGGGTTTCACTCTTCCTCACGCCATTCTCCGTGTCGACATGGCTGGTCGTGACTTGACCGATTATCTCATGAAGATCTTGACTGAGCGAGGATACAGCTTCAGCACCACTGCTGAGCGTGAGATTGTTCGTGACATCAAGGAGAAGCTTTGCTACGTTGCTCTTGACTTTGAGCAGGAGCTCCAGACTGCAGCTCAGAGCTCCAGCTTGGAGAAGTCGTACGAGCTTCCCGACGGACAGGTCATCACTATTGGAAACGAGCGTTTCCGTGCTCCTGAGGCTCTTTTCCACCCCTCTGTCCTTGGTCTTGAGGCTGCTGGTATCCATGAGACTACTTTCAACTCGATCATGAAGTGCGATGTTGATGTTCGTAAGGATCTTTACGGAAATATTGTTATGTCTGGAGGTACTACTATGTACCCTGGTATTGCCGACAGAATGCAGAAGGAGATCACTGCTCTTGCGCCTTCGTCGATGAAGGTGAAGATCATTGCTCCTCCCGAGCGTAAGTACTCTGTTTGGATTGGAGGATCTATTCTCGCGTCACTTTCGACTTTCCAGCAGATGTGGATCTCGAAGCAGGAGTACGACGAGTCTGGACCTTCGATTGTCCACCGCAAGTGCTTCTAAGTTATATAGCAAGGATAATAAAGAAAAGAATATTATTTTTTTTCTTTTGTTTTTGCTAGAAAAAGTGCTTGGAGCTTTTTGATTTGTACGCTGAATCGTTTTTTTTCCACATATCTTTTGTTAACTAAACTCGTTTGACTTTTGTTATCCTTTTTTTTCACACATGTTATGAATTCAATGCTATATTATAGTTTTTTTTTCAAGTTATTATTTTTCACATATTGATGCGAATTGTAGGCAGACTGTGGCTATTTTCTGTAGTATTATATAGTTGAAATTGATGTTACGAAGAGTATTAGTATTTTTGTCTGTTCTTATTTATTCCTATTTAGCAAACAGAGTAGAGTAAGGGATAGTTAGTTGTAAAGAGTAGTAGTAGAATAATAATAAGAATGGAGAGTGCTTACGAATCAGAAGGAAAGTTATGATGACAAAGACAATAAAAGGAGGAAGTGGAAATAGAACTGTTTGGAAGGTCGATATTAACTTGAGGTGTGATAAAGAGTAGAGAAAGAGAAATGAATTTGCCGAGGAGGAGGAAGAGAGAGTAAAGTATTAGATAAGAGTTATTAGAATGATAATGAGCATTTACAGCGTAGGAAGATATGTGGATAAGAGTGCACGCGACCTAAGCTGAGTACTTTCACGAGACTAGTTTTGAGATAAGCAAACCAGTAACAGCGAAAGAAGTAGTCACGCTTTGCAACAGCGACTGTCGACGGTCAACAACAGACAAAGAGTCGTGGATTAAAAAGCAGAGCAGCCCGGGCTTTTTAGATGTTATCAGATGGTGGCGCTGAGAAGTGCGCGCTAGGAAGACCGCCACGAGCCAGTGAAGCTGGCGTTGAGTATCGATCGATAAGAGGTTGTAGACAGTATTAAGAAGTAATAGTAGTAATAGATGTGTCTAGAATTGTTGTTGACGTTGAATAATGGTGACGATATCAGGCTCTTCAGGACAATCCAGCACACGATAAGAACAGCAACAACAACCAGCAACATCTCCAAACGCGTTCCTCGACGCGTCTTCCTCCAAGGTCTAGCCTCACTCAATTACTAACCACCTCCGACACCGCCACCGTTACAAAGCCCTTTCAGACACATGCCGTCAGTCTGTTGTTGTCTGTTCGCCCTCTTTTGCGTCAGCTCAGCGTTGTCCTGGACCGGGTTCCGCCGGAGCTCACTGGCGAGAGTTTTCTAGTAAGCACTTTCTCGTAAGCAATTTCAGTTTTCTGAGTATATAACACCTTTTCTTCTTCTAATCTTCTTTTGATTCTCTGTTTTCTTATACATCTCCTCATCCTCCTCTCTCAAAACACTGGCATTCTAAGCTCATTTCTAAGCTCTGTCTAAGCACTAGCCACATTCAACCCTATCCCTTATATTTAAGCTTTTTCCTATCTATCGCCCTGGCTCCGGCCACGCCTCGCCCGTGAAGCTCTCCAAAAACCTGTTTGTGCCTACTCTCAATAACCTCCAAACCATTTCCTGTTCTTCTTCTTCCTCTTCCGCAGCCATTTCAGCCTTCCGTCGCCCGTTCCTCCGCTCAGCAGCCTACTTCTCAGCTGCAACCTCCTCCTCTGCCTTCTTCGTCGCACCGTCCGCTCACCGCCCGCCGTCGACCTCTTCCTCTATAATCCCGCCTCTATCGCATCTTTCTTCCTCGTCCTCGTCCTCCCGCACAATGCACTCCAAAGTCGTCGTCATCGGTACGCTCTTCCTCGGAGTGTTATCTTCGCCCGTCATTGTCCTGTTTCCTGCACTCTTACTCTCTCTAAACTTGCGCAATTGACCGTGGCCGTCGTTTATGCTCCTCTCTCTCTTGACGTGTTCTTCCGACTAACTGACTTGATTTGTCTGCTCTAGGTTCCGGCCCTGCTGCCCACACCGCCGCTATCTACCTTGCCCGCGCTGAGATCAAACCCATCCTCTACGAGGGTAAGTCCCCCCACTCAAATTGACCTCCTCATCAATTATCAAATACTAACTCCTCCCGCTAGGCATGCTCGCCAACGGCATCGCTGCCGGCGGTCAGCTCACCACCACCACCGAGATCGAAAACTTTCCTGGTTTCCCCAACGGCATCCTCGGCGCCGAGTTGATGGACAACATGCGCGCCCAGTCCGAGAAGTTCGGCACCGAAATTGTCACCGAGACTGTCTCCCAGATCGACCTCTCGGCGCGTCCCTTCAAGTACTGGCTCGAGGATAATGAGTCCGCCGAGCCTCACACCGCCGATACCGTCATCGTCGCCACTGGCGCCTCCGCTAAGCGTCTGCATATCCCCGGAGAGGAGACTTACTGGCAGTCCGGTATCTCGGCCTGCGCTGTCTGCGATGGCGCCGTCCCCATCTTCCGCAACAAGCCTCTCGTCGTCGTCGGAGGTGGTGACTCCGCCGCTGAGGAGGCCATGTTCCTCACCAAGTACGCCTCCAAGGTCTACGTTCTTGTTCGTCGTGACAAGCTCCGCGCCTCAAACATCATGGCCAAGCGCCTCCTTGCCCACCCCAAGGTCGAGGTCCTCTGGAACAAGGCCCCAGTCGAGGCCAAGGGCGAGAACGGACTTTTGTCCAAGCTTGTCATCAAATCGACGATCGACGACTCCGAGTCTGATCTCGACGTCAACGGCCTTTTCTACGCCATCGGCCACGTTCCTGCCACCCAGATCTTCAAGAACCAGATCGAGACTGACGAGGATGGATACATCATCACCAAGCCCGGAACTGCACAGACTAGCGTGCTCGGTGTCTTCGCCGCCGGTGACGTTCAGGATAAGAAATACCGCCAGGCTATCACCAGCGCTGGCACTGGTTGCATGGCTGCTCTCGAATGCGAGAAGCTCCTCGCCGAGGAGGAGGATGCCGAGTAATTTTCTCGCCATACTCTACCTTGCTTCCTTTTTGACTTTTTTCTTTTGTTACCCGTCATGAGCCAATATAGAGACGAATATGTTATGATTTACAGACCCTTTTTATAGGCCCGGGGTTGGAAAACCCAGAGATTGACAAATTTCGTGATTTGCCTATTGTATTCAATTTCACGGGTTTTTATATATGCATACAGTTTCAAGTTTTCATTTTTTTTATATACTGCTGCTTCTCACTATTTTTGGTCGTCTCTGGGTTCTTCCTAATCATTTTTTTAAAGCTGTTTTAATTTTGTGTGTATTTGTAAAAGTGATTTCTTTCTTTTTCATTTTCTTGTATTTATTGGGACTTGGTCGTCGTATTTCGATAGATGGTTTTGTGCTTTTTGTCGAATGATCTTCCTTCGTATTACTGAGATTTTAGACTGTTTGGTATTTAATCGTGTAAATAAGAATATACGAGATTCATATTCTGTAATTTTAATTCAAGAAATGCGTAGTGTAATGATGGTGATGGAGTCAGTATTTCCAGCGGCGATAAATAAACTTTCCATGTGCGATGAGGAACGAACACAGTTAATCCACCAGAATCGCATATTTGTACTTTACCTAACCAGAGATCCATAGCAGATTATCAGAATAAGGTTTATTCATTGTATCTTGTTTAATAGTTTGTGAGGGATTTGAAATAACCATGATTGAAGTGATCTGCAATGACCGGTGAGTTCTGTTGATAGAAACAGCAGTTTGATATTTTCGGTTGATAGTACGACCTTGATACTAACTATCTCTCTTAATAGTCTCGGAAAGAAGATCAGAGTGAAGGTATTCATCCATTACTTGTTCTGCCTTTGCGAAAGAACTCAAGTTGCTAACGAGGAGTGTGTGTAGTGTCTTGAGGATGATACGATTGGAGATTTCAAAAAGTTGGTTGCTAGTCAAATCGGAACTTCTTATGACAAAATCAGTATGTTCCTTTTACTTCTTTTATATTTTTATAGCAGGATACTAATTATCATTCTATAGTCCTGAAAAAGGGGTACTGATCTTCTCAAATACTTCTTCGCTTCATCGAGATATATTAATCTGAGATCATATAGATACACCACTTTTAAAGACCACATCACCCTCGCAGACTACGAAATTCATAGCGGAATGAGTTTAGAGTTGTATGTATCCACCTTTTTATGATCTATTGTTTATGATCTATTGTAAAGAAGGCTAATGCGTGTGTTTGTAGATATTACGCTTAAGAAGTTGACGTTCTTGGGATGAGAACCGAAAGTTTTGATGGGACAGGATTAATGATGGTGGTATTACAAATGTTCAGATTCAGTAATGTTATTGTACAATTGATTGTGGAAATGGTCAAGTGAACAGAGTAGCTGATGAATGCTGAATGTTGAATCAGTCGCTATGAATGCACACTTCCACAGGACATTTTATCAAATATATTAGTATCCGATAAATCTCCGATTTTTTCTCGTTTTAATCGTTTTTTTATTTAACTTCAATAATACAACCCATAATCTCCAAGCAACAAATCATAAAAATATTCGTCAAATATTCGAGTTTAATCGCGAATTTCAAAGCCGCACACGTTGCGTTCAAATCGAAGTTGCCCTTCATTTCTTCTTAATTGGCAAGAAACTATTCACACTTGTTCTTCAATATCTTGGAAGGATAAGCCTTAAAGTGCCCGATATATCAAGGAGATAGCCATACCATCTGGACTGATTTGTTACAGGAAATACGATACTCAATTGATACAAACAAAAACAGATCAACTTTCAGGATGGCAGATTCAAAACGGATTCTTGTCATTGGACCTCCACGTTCAGGCAAACTCACTCTCATTAAAGGTATTTCACCTTGTATTATTCTTTATTGAGTGAGCGAAATACTGATATTGAATGTGCTACAGAGCTGACGGGAAGTCTACCTCCAATCGTACCCCCTTCATCGACCCAACCGTCCTCGCTCACCGAGCCACTTACCACCGCCGTCACGAGCGAGGACCATAAAACCATGACAGATGTTGCAGAGGATATCACAGAAAACCGGATATCCCACGCTGGATTATCACACACGGTCAGACTTTCAACGAAATACTACGAAAAAGAAGTTCCCATCTGGGTAGACGAGTACGCGCCCATCTCTACATCCACTTCAGATCCAACAGGAATCAAAGATTGGTCTGCAGTTTTCTCATCCTCTGAAGCGCAAGAAGTGGTTGATGCACTCGGCGCTATTATCGTCACGTTCAGAAAACCAACTAAGGATGCGGACATAGCCGAGCTACGTTCTCGCATGATCTCTGAAGTTGAACAGGTCCATGGCGCTCTGATTAAGCAATTCAAGCGAAAAACCGAAGCCGAGAAGAGCGCGACTACCAACTCATTCGAAGACGACGAGGATAGCGATGAATACGAATTTATCGACTGGGACGGTATCTGTCTCGTCGTCGCTATCCCATCTTCCTTGTCTCAAGAAACAGTTGATCTCGAAGCCGAGGACTGGGAAGTCGCATTTCAGCCCTTTGGTTTCGAATTCGTCGATTTAGAAAAATCTGGCCGAAACGATTATGGTGAACTTCTCGGATTAGCACGGATCCGCGAAGCGTTGGAGACTTTTGGCTGGGATTCTACCGAAGCCTCTGGTAACGGCAAATCACGACTAGAAGGCTACGATGAATTTGACAGTGATTTAGACAACTCCGAACTCCCCTCACCTAGACGCGCAGCATTCCTCGACGATGATGGTGATGGATCCGGGTTTGATCGAGAACTGAGAGAGATGCAGATGGAGATGGCGGCATTGCATTTCGCTATTGATGGATCTGCTGCACAAGTTAATGATGAAGAGGCAGGCGATGGAGCGAATGCGCCGATTCCTGAGAACGATATTGAGGAAATTGAGCGGATTATGCAGCGGATGAAGGAAGTTCGAGGTAAGTGCTCTCTACAGCCTTTGAAGAAGATGTGTATACTAACGGGATATAGAACAAGGAGAAAATCTGCCACTAGAAGAACGACAGAAGCTGGCTGATCAGCTTGCTAATGATCTATTGCGATTAATATAGTGTACCGGGGTGTTCAATTAAATGCATGTAAATATGCTACAAGGCGCTCTTTGTTATGATTAGAGAAAACAATTCCAACATGCCAATACCAAAGATGCTTATTGCGCACTGCGCATAGCCCGTCGTCGCTGTCTCAGCACATGTGTGAACATAGTATAAAATCCTGTAACTCAAGTCAATATCTCTCTTCCCCCGACTCACGAGCACAATACTTACCTGGGATATAGGAGATCATGATGGCGACGAGAGCGTAGTAATATGGGACTGAGAGCTTCTTTGCATCGCTCAGAGAGGCGAAGATGACGAGTAACTCGCTAGTAACGCCCGACGGGTACAATACAAAAAAAGTGTTGTATCTAAGAACCAAGTCAACATCAATTCCCAGGGTCAAAGATTGCGAATACACACCTCAACCATGTTAACCACTTTGGTACGGATCCCTTCAAATTCGACGCGTAAAACGAGTATCTGATAATCTCGGTAACACTCCAGCTAATCAACATAGTCGAGAACGCCAAAGTCTTTGCACCTGATCGGGGGAACAACCACGTCACGCCCCAAGTCAACAAAATTCTCGAAGAAACTTGGATAACAGTAGTGATAATAGGTGATCTAACAATCCCCACTAAACTATGCACAATCTCCAACAAGGCACCGGTTTGCACCCATCGCGCAAAGTCGGACGTTCCGCCGGCCACGTTCTCAGGTCCAAGCAACGGCAAGATCATAAGCACGCGCAATAACACCGCGCCCCAAAAAAACGCAGAAATAGTGTTATACGCAATCAAGTAGAACTCAACAGGACTAGGAATCCGACGCGCAGGAACACTTTTCGATGCCGTGCCAGCGCTCTTACGAGGTTGTCGAGGAGGTGTTTCTTCGCGGGGAGGTTCAGCGACTTCCGCTTTTTTAGTTGCGCTTCTGGTTCTTCGTTCCATTTCGTATATTTTCACAGAAAAAAAACAGCTGTGTTCTTGGTTACAAATGCCGTTAACAAGTTAATTGCTGCAGACAAACAGATATCTGGAATATTCAAGCGTTTTTGTTGACTTATGTTGTGCGGCGTGCGTGTGTCCGACAATGGCGTCCTCGTTAGTCCCTGAATATCTACCCTACAACTGCATTGACACAACAGCCCGAGAAGTAATGGTAAACAAATTAGAAGTATTGGATATATCTACAAATAAAAATCAAATACCGACATATAACACATAAATCCGGCAAACTATGCATGACTGACTACCCAAAAACCTCACCACATGCATATCTCCCAACAAATATATACAAATTGATCCTGTAAGATTAACAAAACATCTCAATCATAGACTTTGCCCCGCTTATATTCTGCTTGCACCCTTCAGCAACACAGTTGCCACTAACACCATCCTTTCTCGGCCGTCGAATGAGCTTCTTATGTTTACTAGCGCACATACCGCAATATACATGCCCGCATCGTCCAGCAAACATCTTTCGCTGCAGATCCGGTCCGTCTGGCATCTTAGGCGCGGGTAAGCTTTTATCTTCCTCCTTGCGCGCGTTATACTCTTTAATAGCTTCGGCTGCTGCCGCGTAGTTTTCTGACGCAACACCAAGTTCCCACTCGCACTCTGAACATCGCAGTTTCCGGCCCTTGCGCACCATCCGCGTATATCGCTTTGTCGGGGGCGGGAGTGTTGGTGGTTTGCTTGAACCCATATCTGCCTCGTCTTGCCTGTCAACATACAACCGAGCGTTAATGTTATTGAACGCGAGCGCGAATAAGTCGCGAAACTCGTGGTCGTAGTTCAGATTCGGACGACGAAAGTCGATCGGTGAATCATCTTCAAACGCAGATCCGTAAAGTCTCAATTCTTCAGGTCCTAGGTCGGAATATCTGCCCATCGGGTGATGAAGATCGAGTCTGATATGACGCGCTGTCGAGCCCTGGCCGGTTGGTCGATGAGGTCCCGCTGCAATCGGGATAACTCGTCTTCGCGAACCACCGGTCAACGATCCGTGCAAATGCATCTGTCCCTGTCTACGAAGTGCATTAATAGTCTCACTGTCTAAAGCGTGTACTTGTCGATTAGCATCCTGCGCTTCGTGACGAATAGCCGCGAGTCGTGAATGTAGGTTATTTCCAAACCCGCCGCCGACTCTGACTGTTCGTGTGCTTGACCTTGTCATTGGACGTCGCTGGTGTGCTGCTCGTGAATCTAGATTTGACGGTGTAGAAGGACCGTAGCCCATCACGTTCTGCCAAAAGGAAGACGAGTTACCTGTTCGGGCGGCAGCTTGCGCCGATGGAAGCTCTGAGCTCGCCCGATCCTGATAACTCGTCCTTGACCTTGGTATCGGTCTTGGAGTAGGCACATCAGGCAATTCATCGACATCAATAATCTCAGGCACAGAAGAGCCGCGGTTGCTGTATTGTCGTTGTTCGGTATGTTCTCTGCTGTTCGGCGTCATACCCCTCCGTCTCGCAACCTCTTCTGTCGACGGCGGCAGGATCAACCCACCCGCAGATAAACTCATATATCTCTGAGCTCGATGTGAACTCTCGTTATTCTGTGATCCGATAACATGCCCTGTGAGTGAGATTGAAGGAGACGAGGGAGCGCTGTCTAGGTCGATTACACTCGTACTCGACATTTTCTTTTATCGTACTCGACAGCCCGTGCTCCGCAAGTAAAACTGATAGCAAAATATAGCAGAATCTCTGGCTACCTATTCATAAATATCAACGAGCGTAAACGCACTGGCGTGGCACTGTAGTCCAGTCAGGAACTATTGAACAGGTTAGAATGTACTGCAATCATAGCCGATACATAAACACACTGACGCACAACTAGTTAAGAGTCTGCTCAAATACCCTGCACTTCACAGAATATCAACAGACTCTACTATCCAAAACAACACAAAAATTCCGCTTCTGAAGAGGACAAAAGGTGCGCTGACAAGAGCTCTGTGTTGGTGAGTGTGTGGAGTAAACCAGCTTAGTATGGCAGACAAAGCAGTTTAAGGCGTTCTTCTCCCGCCCACCGAGCGCCGGATCACGACGCCACTGCGATCCAATTCAAACGACCACTGGACCCTGGGTTTATAAGCAACTGAATGCAGAGCGTTGGTATATAGGATTTACAGTTCTGTTTGTATTTGTGTGGAAGGATGTTTTGATTGTTTGGAAGAGCGTGGAAGGTACTGCGACTGCACGCAGGCAACTCCAGATGTGATCTGCTACCGCCGTATTCAACGGAAAAATGTGCCGTAGACTGCTATAGCCGTAGAAAGCGGTATGGATACTAAACACATAGCAGAGGATCGAAAAAAACCGCAAGGTATTTGAAATAGTGTGTATTAAACCACACTAGACCAGCTTTGAATTTCGGCTATCATACATAACTATCCAACTATCATACACAACGTATTCGAACATCCCTCAAAAACAGGATAAACTTTGTCTTTAAGCACCATTTCTATTCGCATTCGCTCTCTCTATCGCCGCCAGCGCATCATCCCTCTCCTTCGTCAATTTCGCAGCGACCTTGACAGCGGCGTCGTGGTAATACAGCGTCGAGCTAAGTTCTTTCTTCGCTTCCAGGATCTGTTTTTTCAGTTCAAAGGATTCGAGTGCTAATGCGTCGTATTCGCTTTGGAAGGATTGTAAGAGCGAGGGGATTGAATCTGAGGTGGATGGTTTTGCTGCAACTATACGCGGAGCTATTTAAGACCGTTAGTATCCAATAATCATTATTATGACAAGAAATATTCGTACTTTGCACTTCAATCAAGTCTTCTTCTGATAGCTCTTCGCCATTTAAAGGATCTTGACCATTTTGTGTAATATATTCTTCTATCGCAGCTTTCTCAAACAATCCACCTGTGTTCTAGTTAGCCACTGCTCTGTACCCTACTAAAAGACAACTAACCGCTTTTCTTTGAAACAACAGGGACGGTAATCGGCTTTCCTGTCACTATAACTGATATTAGAAGATATTCAGATTCAAACAAGAGAAACACTTACGTGCACACACAGCCATGGTTAAATATAGTACACTAGTATGAAATTCGCAGTCTATAAAATGCCACCAATACTATAAAGAACAATAAATATCGATTAAACAGCAAAAGATTCGGATCAATCAAATATTCTTTGCCTTCCAGATAGTCTTTAAGCGACTTGAATCAAACATGTGAGTTTTTGATGGAAATCCTTCCGGATCTGTGGATCCAAAATAGGGAGTTGCTCCCAACGCGTACCTGACGCGCACGAGGAATTTGAGTCTACGCGCTAACACGTCTGCTTTGTCTTCTTCGAGCTGGCGGGTGCAGCGTGAATGAAATACCCTGTGGAATATTCTGTGGATTGATTTGAACGTGCTATTAGAGCACAGGAATACAAGATGTCAGCACATCCAGCAGAAACCTCCTCGCTGTCAAAGAGACGTCGTTTCTTCAAGGACAACGAGACGTTCCTGACACCCCTCAACGAATCGCATTTCCCGCGTAAACCAAACGGAGAACTGTATCCAGGATACCAGCCGTCGTCGCCGAGAGAGTCTGTGTTAGAGAATTCTACGTCGTCGCCTGTTCATGAGACTCCTATCTCCTCTCCGCCATCTGAAATTGCTAAACTCGAGGAAGTCGCAGTTGAAGATGTCATCAGCGTGATTCCTCAGAACAGACAAGAACCAGTTCAAGAAATCAAAGAAGCGGATATAAGTGCAGGAATTGACCGTGCAGAGGTTGAGCTTGTTACAGACAGGAAATTTAGCGATGCCGATTTCGAGATTCTTTGTGCGATGAGCGGGAATGATTTGAACGCGGCTATAAATGCAATCTTTGACGGTACTTATGACGCTAAACTTCAAGAGTTGAGAATATCGAATGAAGTAGAAAGAGTTGCTACAGATAGTAAATTTTTCCAGCAATCTCAGTCAATTATCGACGACAAGCATACACCCAACGCGGATCACGATCCCGGCAGTACAACAATTTCCGACACAAACACCCAGAGCAAAGCAACATCCGACTGGACAGAGCGATATATCGGAAGTTTTCAAGTCGAAGGATGGGCTACGCGCTCAGGTCGTGGCTTGATTAACTACGGCGACAAAATCTCACTCAAACGTATTCCTCGTCAAGCTACGATTGGCAAACGTATGGGCGGCAGTACAGCTAAATCTGTCGAGAATGATACCATGGTCAAATTCCTCAACGACCGGGGCCAAGAAGTTGGCAGATTACCTTCTGATAAAGCAAAGTTTGTGTCTGCTTTGCTTGATTTAAAAATCGCTTCATTCAGCGGTTCATGCATTTACGCGAATGAGCGGTTGTCAGTTGGAGACAATATTATTCTTCAACTTGACTGTTTCTTATTTCGCAGTGCATTCGATAAACAGCAATCTCATTCAAGCAGCTCACATAAAGCAAGTCGAGCAATTTTCGACAAAGGCCGTGAGACACATGAAGAACGACATCTTCGAATCAGACAACTGGCTATGGTTAAGTTGTTTATGGATATCGGTTTAGATCCAGTGAACTCCAACAAAGTGATTAAATCTCACGAGGTTAGAAATCAACTCGAGCTCGCGGCTATGTCCGAGCAATTCGATATGCTCAGCAAAATGGGCGCATCCGCAGACGATGAAAGTCGCAATTTCAGCGGTTTAGACAGTGAAGGCTCTAGTGACGATGAAGGCAAGAATGTAGAACAAGACCAACTTGACGCTCTTTATCGAAAAGCGCAGTCCTATGACGCTGATATGCCTGAAGTCGAGCCAAGCAGTACATTCAACATGGAACTCCGTCCGTATCAGAAGCAAGGACTCGGCTGGATGATTTCAAAGGAAAGATTCGAGGGTTCAGAGTCGAGTCGTAAAGTTGAGTCCATGCATCCACTGTGGGAAGAATATCGTTGGCCTGTACCTGATGGTGAAGAGCTGGCTCAGCAGCCATATGATCGATTCTATGCGAATCCGTACAGCGGTAAGTTCCCCCTTTTACTGAATATATGAGATTCTAATTGAGAATAATAGGCGAGCTTAGTCTTGAGTTTCCTATCATGGAACAGACTAGTCTGGGAGGTATTCTGGCTGATGGTGAGTACTGCTTTTCAATGTAAAGTTTATCATATCTAACTTGTTCAGAAATGGGACTTGGAAAGACTATCTCGACAATGGCACTAATTCACAGTAGTCCTGGAGATAAATTTGAGGGAACAGCAGAGGACCGACGACGTTATGCTGCTAGCACCACCCTTATCATCGCTCCAATGTCTCTCTTAACCCAATGGGAGTCTGAAGCCCATGCTGCTTCGAAAACCGGCACAGTACGAATCTTTGTATACTACGGCGACGACCGGTCTATTGACTTGCATCATCTTTGCCTGGGTCCTGATGCATGCCAAACTCCGGTGGTAATCATCACAAGTTTCGGCACTCTCTCTTCAGAATGGCAACGGTTTAATAGAGGTCAGATTAGCAAACTCTTTAGCATGCAATACCTTCGTGTCGTGATTGACGAGGCACACACGATCCGTAACCGCGCTGCTCTCATCTCGCGCTCCTGCTGCGACGTTAAAGCTGATCGCAAATGGGCACTGACAGGAACTCCTATCGTCAATCGACTCGAAGATCTTTATAGTCTGGTGAAGTTCTTGGGAATTGAACCGTGGAATCATTTTCCGTTTTGGAGAACTTTTGTGACTGCGCCGTATGACTCTAAAGATTATTTGAAAGCACTGGATGTTGTTCAGACGATTCTAGAGCCCATTTTACTGCGTCGGACAAAGAGCATGAAACAGAAAGACGGCACACCATTAGTGGTTCTTCCACCTAAGAATGTATTTATCGAAAGCATCGAGCTCACAGAGACCGAGCGAGAGGTTTATGACTTGTTTTACCGTCGAGCAAAGCAGACCTTTACAAATAGTGTTGCCGCAGGAACGGTAATGAAGTCATATACCACAATCTTTGCTCAGATTCTGCGACTGCGACAGTCATGCGACCATCCAGCGTTAGTTCAATCTGCTGTGAGCTCAGAAGAAATCGAAATAGAAGATGATAATGCAAATAACGGCATTACGAAACAAGAAGGTGGTCTCTTGGATCGTGAAGATGATGTGAATTTGAAGCAATTAATCGATAAATTCAACGTTCAAGAGCAGGAAATGAACGCAAAGGACGTATACGGTCTCGAAGTCATGCAACAAATCTCAGACGAACAGGATCACGAATGTCCTATCTGCCTGACTGAACCAATAGTCGACCAGGTCGTCACATCATGCTGGCATATGTCGTGCCGCAACTGTATTCTCGAACACATCAAATTCGAAAAAGATCGCGGTCAAGTCCCGAGATGCCATAGCTGCCACGCGGAGATTTCTGAGGATAAATTATATGAAGTGGTGTATCACTCTGTTCTCGGCAAAGAAAAACCAGATATTGCTTTACGGCGCTACAAGCCATATTCCTCTGCAAAAATATCTCGATTGCTGGCAAAGCTTAAGAGTATCAGAACCGAGGAACCAGACTGCAAATCAGTTGTCTTTTCCCAGTTTACATCATTTCTCGATATCATCGAAGGTTCTTTAAAACGCGACCGGTTTAGGTATCTACGCATCGATGGCTCGACGCCTCAGAAAGAACGCGCCAGAGTGCTCGAGAAATTCAAATCCGAACCAGGCGAACTTGTTCTTCTGCTTAGTCTGAAAACCGGCGGCGTCGGGTTAAACCTGGTGAGCGCTAATAAAGCGTTTATGATGGATCCATGGTGGAGTTTTGCTGTCGAGTCTCAGGCAATCGATCGGATCCATAGAATGGGACAGACGCAGACGGTTTCGGTGTACAGGTTTATAGTGAAGGGGTCAGTTGAGGAGAGGATGCTAAAGATACAAGATCGCAAAAAGTTTCTTGCGTCTAGTTTGGGTATGATGACAGATGAGCAGAAGCGGGCGAATAGCGTTGAGGATATGAAACTTTTGTTTGATTAGGATGTTTGTATATTTATAGATTCTCGTTCACATAAGTGATTAGCATGTTGTTAGAACATATAATACTGTATTAACACAAGACACAATAACTTTACGCCAATTTATGAGATTCGTAGACGTCAAGAAAATAATATTAGACGGGTGACCGGCAATGAAAATAACCAAACGGCAGAAACAGAACAATCGACAAAAGCACGCTATATAAGCACTAACAAGAGACGACTAGCAAAAAAAAAAAGAAAAAAAAATCAGACAAACAAAAAAACTCCCCTATGTTCACAATATTAGATGTGTGTGCAGGCAAGGCTTCCTTTCTTCTTGCTTAGGCCGCCATCTCACGCTGCAGCTTCCGTAGCTCTTCCTCTTCATCTTCTTCCTCGGATTCGAGTTCGACATGGCCAGCTTCGGGGAGCTTGGCGGTTGGCACCCGACCAGCGTTGAGCATCCGTGAATCGAGCTCTTCTTGCTGCAAAGCCTCAAGCTCATCTTCCAGGTCTTCTTCATCGTATGTCTCGCCGAGTGGCCGCGAAATGGCCTCGCCAATTTCTTCCGAAAGCGAGACTTGTTCTCTGATCGCGTCCATTGTGGCGTCGACTTTGTCGATGTTCATGTTGCCATGGATGTTCTTCATGGCCTTTGCGCCGGACTGCATCACCTTCATTGTCTCGAAGTTGAGGTTTGCGGATTCGATTGCGTTCGACTGTGATTCTAAGGTGGCAATCTGTCCCTGTACTCGTTCAAGTTCTAGTTCAAACATTTTCTTGCGCTTGAGAGCTGCTCGGGCGGCTAGAGAGGATCAGTTAGTTAGATTGGCTGGTTTGAAGAGAGATGTGGATGTGAGATTAGGTGAGCGATAACAGCATATGTTTGGCTGATAAACACGCCAGCTGACAGCAATCCACGCCAGATAACACGATAAACCAACGCATAGTACATACAAGTCTTATTTATGTTGACGAATTTCCGCGCCAGAGCCTCTTGCTCAGCAATCTTCTGTTCGACGGACTTTTCCTTCTTTGAGAGCATATCCAGCTGGGTACGCATTTTGATGATTGCATCCTTCGGACTATCCTTTTTTGTCGAAGCACTGCCGCCAAATAAATAAGAAAACATCTTGCAGATATATACGATAGAGCAGTCTGCTGGTAGACTGTGAGCAAATGCGAGTATGTGAGAATTGTGGCAACAACCAGTTTCTTAAGCAGCTGCTCTGACTGAGGCTGGCCAAGTGATCAGTTCTGGTGGACTTTGCTCCCAATCGCTTCGACTCAGAATCAGTGTAAAAGGCGTTGTGATGGTTAAAGCCATAACACACATTTATGCTGAGTGCACAGTTACCCGGCAAACGGCTTTGTCCGGCCATTTCAGCTCGCAGCCGCGTAAGTGATGACACTTTCTTCTTTCCAGCGGACTTCGCCTACGATTGTGTTATCGTCACAATCGTAGGCTATCGTCGTAGTCCTGGGTGGATATGGCTTTATCAGTGGATAATGTGCTGTGGTTGTTTGCGTTTGTAGATAGCTGTTGTGTTCATTGACTTGGCTCTGTTCGGTAATAACCAGTTATCCATGAGCATCTCTCTCAGACACCTCATCAGTTACCACTCTTTCTGATCCTACCTGACTCTATATAATACCCGGGACAGTATTGTCATATGATGTCATTGCATTGAACTTATCGCACAGTATCATTATACAAGACAAGACTGGACTTCTCACTTCAGTCTCCGTCCCTCCCCTCCCACTTTCAATGCAACAATATCCGCAGCTCATACACACATTCTCATTCTTATTTATCTATTATATGCTCAGACGATCTGCTGTTTTTTTTCTTCGCGTATTTGGCCTTTTTTTTTTTTTGGCCAGATTTGATCCCAAATCTGCACAACTACTCCGACCAACGAACACAATCTTCCAGCTAGGACCATACTAAGGAAAAAACACCGTTTCCCGTCCGATCAACTCTAGTTAAGATCCTTTAGGCCTATTTAGTACTGCGGTGGGAGACCACGCTGGAATCGTAGGTGTCCTAGTTTTTTTTTTTTGCATTTTTTACAGGTATTTTTGGCGATCGTGGTGGGTTTTGGGTGGGAGACCGTGGTGACGCGTTGTTATGATGACGCGCTAGTTTACATGACGCGTAATTGACACTCTCCATCTTTGAAGACTTATAGGTGAAATATATATTATACACTGATTAATTATTTACTAAATTAACACCAAATACTTAAATGTATATACAATGCTGACCCAAGCGCCTGACAATGCCACTTTCCTGCCAAAATACTCCTATACACTCAAAAAAAATAAACAAAACACATCATCGCGCCTCACTAATGCGAACGCCATGAGCAGAAAGCCAGGCTCTAGCAGCCGACTCGCCTTCCCTTTCCTCGCCCTCGCTGACGCCGACTTCACTGACTGCTTTACAGATCCATGGCCGTGCAAACTCTTTATCTTCTGCGATCCAGTCGACGAGTTTGCGTCGTCGGGTCATCGAGTCGTCGACGCAGAACTGGAGTTTGCCGCCTTGCACTAGTTCTCGCACTACACCTGCGACTTCGGTTGGAGTGTATTTCTGTAGATGTAGATTTGCACGACCGGTAGCGCATTGAGTGTTTTCGCAAAGGTTCTTCTTACAGCCCGTTGAAAGCTGAATGAAATACCGCCGTTCAATGCGACTCTTGAGACGAGCTCCAGTAGGATCATGCATCGGCGAATACAGCGGGCCAAAACATGAAGGACAAAGACCTACGCTATTGCTAGTTGTCGTAACATGATCGCCTTCCGTCACGCGCACACACAGCGGGTTCGAGCAAACCGCAGGCATCGGCGCAGCCACGCGCTGCATCTCATGTAACTGCATATGACTATCGATGTCCCGCAACCGCACGTTTCGGCCGCAGCGATGACACTCCGTTGTGCGCGTTCCACAGCGTGATTCGTGACCGGTGTAGCCGGCTAGTAAATCAGACTGCGAATCAGGAGCGTCTTCCTGCGGCAGACGAAGATGGCAAAAGCGGCAGGTGTGCAGTTTTTGTGGACATGTCGTTGTTCGATGATACGCCAGGCTCAACGAGCTGCTGAATTGTTCGCCGCATTCACATGTGCTCGACACATGATGAGCTGCAATGTGCTTTTCCTTGGTGGCTACTGAGTCGCATGTGAACGACGGACAAGTATCGCAATGCCAATGTGACGCGGGGATGCCTTCTTGCTTGCGAAACACCCGCGAGCAGGAAGGATGGGGACATAAAATGTTGTTGCGCTCACAGAATGCAGAGTGAAGTTGAAACGTGCGAGGCGGGAAATACTGCTGACAGTTTGCACATTGCATGGCACCGGGATCTGGGGCAGTAGCCATTTCAACGTCGTCAGCTGATTCAGGTGACTGTGATACACTAAATGAGAATTGAAGAGGAACGGCACAGCTCTCAATTGCTATATGTAAAGACTGAGCTGAAGAAAGAAGAGAGTTTGAAGGTGCAATAACAACAGTGTTGCTCTCTTCAATGATTGTAGACCACGAGTAGTATTTGCTCGAGGGCTTGCTGTTATCATCGATGCAAATGTAAAAATCCGCAGATCTGTTGTCCAAGTCTGCATCCTCTTCACCAATCTTGACCACGTCTAGTTTGAACCTCAAAGGCAGGTTCTTGCCCCAGCTTTTGAGATCAAAATAGAACGGATCGTGCAAGGATTCAACAGTCACGAACGCGCCTTTATATGGCTCAGCGGCATCTATCGTGACCTCAACTGACCGACCGCTTTCGGCGTGTCGCTTTGCGTCTCGTTTGGCAACAGATTTACGCGCATGATCCTCCGAGATAGCCTCAAAGTCCACGCTCAAATCCGTTTCGACGATACAAACCGCGTTTTCAGGTTGCAATTTGTCTACTAGGAATGACATTGTAGCATGAGTAGCTGGATGAGAGATTGAGAGAGTTTGGCCGTTTGTGAGGGTTGTGTAAGATGATTGTAGTGAGGATTCGAGCAGAGCTTTCCAGTCGTCGTCGACGGTGAGGTAGTCGTTGTCGAGTGGTCGTAAGCTGACTGAAGTTCCCTTTGGCAGATCATGACGTGAGACTGTAATTGACGGTGGTGGAGAGTCGATATCCCACGGATCTCCAGAGTCAATAGCAGCAGCTGCGACAGTAAGCTGTTTTAGAGAAAACCCAAGGGACGACGCGATCTGTTGGGAGATGTAGACGATGCCTTCTGGCGCTGAGAATTCGCGCACGCCACAGTGTGTAGATACATTTGTAGCGGTATTTGCGAGTCTGAATGTGAGGGGGGAAGGTAAAGGATCACGGCCTGCGTTGCCGAGGAGTCGTTCTAGTACAGACTGAGGGAGGATGATTCGGTCCGAGTATGCGAGGGACTGCTGCACGCGAGGAATCAAGAGGGTTGGCCCTGAGCCGGAAGCCATGGCGTTGTGCAATAGAAGACAGTGTACAGATAGAATGAAGTAGGAAGCAGAGAAAAGAAGTCTTAATGATATATAAATCAGGCGCGGTGAGAGTAGAACGTTGTAGAAAGGATGAATAATTGAAATACAGTAAGCCTCTGTCCCAGCTGAGAAGTAAGCAGAGAAGGCCCATGCAGCGTAGTGGCGTTGAGTACACTGAGTACACTGAGTAAGCAATTACTCTATATAGAACTGATTTATCTCATTCTAATTGTTATTGCATTCTTCGTACATTCCTACTACATTCCTCAATCATTAACTATTTGTACACTGTAAACAGAGTGGCAATTAGGGGTCGGTACCTCACCTAACCTGTGGAGTGAGCACTCATTCAGCATCCCAGTCTTCCCCTTTTCACGTTTATGCCACATTCACAGCTAGTTCACTACCGTTTAGGGTGGTCAATGTAAGAATAAGGCACACAGTCCTGTTTCGAGATCATCGCCTCTCCACTCCGCCACAGAGATCTCTGCGTGAACGAGCGTGTGTGCGCTCTGCGAAGTCATCACCAGCCAGCGCAGCGACTAGTCACCAGCAATCCTTCCCCTTTCTCTCATCCTCCAACACACTCTTCTTTGTCCAGATCAGCACTTATGACTGTGCTCTGAATCCCTCGCTCGTCAGAAAAAGGATTATTCCGTCGGCTCAGCTCGTAATCACCGTCGTCTAGCCCGCGTCTGCTTGCCACTGCCTGGCCCGCTGGGCTCCAGTCTCCAGCGATATGACTTCCACCCTGGCTCCTCCACATGTCATGACACAGTCGCAGTCTGATCGTTCTCGGAACAGGAGAACAACGGACTGGGACGACTTCTACCGGAATGGCTATCCGACAGACATCATCACGATAGAGGACGATACCCCGCCGCCCGCCATCGCAGAGTCCGACTCAACCTCCTCCAGAGGCTCCAACTCGACTTCCTCCTCGACCTCGGCCTCCTCGTCATCTACCATGGCTGCTACCACATCCAGCATCAGCCATATCTTGCTGCACAACAACGATACAACCCCACGATCTTCGCAGCCAGTCGCGACTTCGCAGCAAGAGCACCAGCAGCACCAGCAGCAGTACCAGCAGCACAACAGCTACGCACTCAGCTACTCTAACCAGCAACAACAAGGCATTGCGAATATCTTTGAAATGAATCAGTTAGCTGCTGGCTCGCCCTCCGTCATGTCTTCTGCAACAGTGACTGCTGTCTCTGGCCGACCTGCCGGACGGAGACGCAAGTACCCAGACTTGGGTGCCACTCTTGTATCTGATTCCGCAAGCGACATCTCACACAGCAAATCAAATGCTGAAATTGTCAAACGACGAAAAGTGGATACTGAAAGTCAAAAGAAACAGCCGTTGAAAGCGACAGAGGTAGTTGTGAAACTCATCAATGACGTAAGTGAACTGTTGGCAAGCTCATCTAGCACCTTGCTAATACCACTGAATAGCCACACTTTGCGAGAAATAACTTGAAGGTCGACGATGACGACGGTCATTACATTATAGTTCCTGATTCCGAACTCACCAATCGATGTACGTTTTCATGTCTCCTAGATGCCAGGAAATACTAACTGATGTAGATAAAATAACGAAACTGCTGGGTCAAGGAACATTCGGAAAAGTAGTCGCAGCCTACGATCGTGAGAGAAACACTCACTGCGCAATCAAAATCATCCGCGCTGTTCAAAAGTATCGTGACGCAAGCAAGATCGAGCTGCGGGTTCTACGAACATTGTCCATGCATGACAAGGGTAACTCGAATCGATGCATACATCTTCGCGACTGCTTTGATTATCGGAATCATATCTGTATTGTCACGGATCTGTTGAGTGTTTCGGTATTTGATTTCTTGAAATCGAATGATTTCGCTCCGTTTCCGTCGTCTCATATCCAACGGTTTGCGAAACAGCTGCTGACTAGTGTAGCTTTTCTGCACGATCTGAATCTGATACACACAGATCTCAAACCAGAGAATATTCTGCTAGTCAACAACTCATATCAAACCGTTGCCTTCAAAAACAATTCCGAGACCCGGAGAATATTAAACGATACGAGCATTCACTTGATTGACTTTGGCAGCGCCACCTTCCAGGACGAGTATCACAGCTCGGTAGTCTCTACACGACATTACCGCGCTCCAGAGATCATTTTGGGGATGGGATGGTCGTTTCCGTGCGATGTGTGGTCAATCGGATGTATCCTAGTGGAGTTCTTCACCGGCGAAGCTCTCTTTCAGACTCACGATAACGTTGAACATCTGGCAATGATGGAAGTCGTCGTTGGTCGATCTTTCGATCGCGCATTCTCAAAACTCGTCGGACGGCAGGCTCAGAAATACTTTTTGCGAAACGGGAAACTCGACTATCCTACCGCACAAACTACACGGACGAGCAAAAAATACGTACGAGCGATGAAAAGTCTAGACGAGTTAATCCCGCCTACCGATATCTTCCATCGACAGTTTCTAGATCTGTTGAAACGTATATTCGTTTATAATCCAAGTCAAAGGATTAGTGCTAAAGAAGCACTGAGTCATCCCTGGTTCAGGGAAACTTATTATGACGAAGGATCAAACAGTGCGGGTGCTGTTTGATCTATATACATGAGATTACTTCTCTCCAAGAAGGAGAATTTTTTCTAGACCCCCCTCTTAAATAAAATTGTCTTGTGGTTTTTTGTGTTTTTGGCGTGTGTCTTTTGTTTTTGTTTTTGTTTTTGCTATAACGGGTACAATGGTGGAATGGCTCTTTTTATATATATCATGTTATTACCTGGATCAAGGCGGTCAAGTTCTCGGTTTTGTTTTCGGTTTTTTTTCTCTTTATTCAGATATTTTTCGGAGTGTGATGTGAATATGCAGAGAAGGGTTTTTCTCTTTCTTTTTTTCATAGTTTTCTATTCGCATGTGCAGAAATCCAACCTCAAAATGTGTGTTCGTTTCTGAATTATATTATGGGTTCTTTTTTTTACTTGTGTGTGCGTGTCATTTTTTTGGTGCAATGTGCTTTTTTTTTTACGAAATCAGGAAACGAAATGGATTAGTTCAGTTATATCGGATCTCTCTCTTTAAACAATATTATAATGACTCTACCCTACTTCTTGATCCTTTGGGGAACGTCGCGTGCTGGTAAAAGTGGACGTGATACCGATGTACTTGCTTCCTCTATACTGGCGATGATGTGTCGAGTATAGATAGGATAGAGGTGGGATAGATCGGGTTTCTGGTATGTTTGGATATCATCGTTTTTCATTTAGTATAGGTGTATACCTGAATATCTAGTTATTTTATTTTATTTATAAACAGGTTCACATTTATAAGAAAAGCATCTCTAATATCCCTTGTTTTGTTCTTATTTTCTATTAGTCTCTACATATTCTCATAAATAGGTTATATATGTTCATTTAAATCCAAATATCTTTCAACTCCTCCAATCCCTAAATTCGAAACACCATAACCTCAAGGTCAAATTAAAAAAAAACACAAACGCCGCTGGAGAAAATCTTCGACAATGAGAAAAAAATGCGATAATGCGATTATCATGCAAAGTATCATATGCTCGGATTTTTGCCTATCTTTTAAAGAAGACAAAATATGCTTTCATTACTTCGTTGTCGTGTAATCTGAGAGTCTGTTTACTCGATTCGTCGTCTAGATTGTTCGCCTTCATCCAGCCATGAGAATATCGCACCCATCCTCAATGGTTGACTCCAAATACTTATAGACGTAGTAACTTTCCAGAAAAAGGCAGCCATCTTCTTTGTCCATCCTGGACCTCCACCTGCAGCGGCGTGCACACCAGCAATTTGAATCGAAAGTTGCGTGAGTTGGCGAGAATGCATATGATTCCGCGCTGCGGAGCTCGCAGACGGTTTATGATGGCGCACTTGACCGCTTAGAGTTCGATATACTGCTGGTCGTGTAGGTCTTTGTCGAGTAGCAGAGGGTACAGACGGATACTGCTGATTATTCTCCGTGAGTCGACAGTATGATTTCTTCTTTGGACCAGCACAGCATTTCATACATCTCTGGCACAGCTCTTTGATTCGAGATTGCCTGTTAGCGTCAGGTGTGTGGATCTGTCTACCAGTCGACTTGTCGATTCTTGGGAATTTAAACGAAAACACAGACGGTCCAAAACAGTCTTTGCACAAAATAGCCCTGCAACACTCACATGTCTCGAAAACGTTTGCGGTGATTGCATATCGTTTTGCACAACATTGGCAGCGCTGGATTGACTCTGAAGCAGGCGTATGACCGTCGTCGGCAAGTACGCTGCTACTTGGTTCTGCAGATGCAAAGTAGTCGTCAATAAACACCAAATTATACGCGACATGATCTGATCCAAGTTCATCAATTTCCTCAGTTGGCGAAGCAGTTCCTTGTAAAATCTCTGCAAATGAAGTTAAGGAGCTGTGGTCAAGAAATTCGATCGGTAGAGGTCGCGATTTGGACACTTGTCGTCGGATAGAGGAACTGATTTGAGAGGATATGTTTGGAATGGTTTTAAACCATGAGTCTTTTGGCGTAGATGCGAGTCTGTAAGGGTTAGCTTGGGTGTATATGAGAGGTGTGATCTACTCACTTAAGTGGGCTTTCGTCGACAGGAACACTTGTGCGTCCAGGTGAATCGATTTGTCTTGTCTTCGGCACTTGCAAACATCCATTAGCAGGTGAAGCTCGAGGAGAAGCTGCCTCGGTCATTATGCGTGGTCTTTGAGCCTTTTCAGTGGCAAACGATCTGCCCAGCGTCTTCACCGCTCCCGCGGGCCCATTAAACAACGCAACACGACTTCTCACGGACGACGACGATGACGATCTTGATAAAGAAGTGGCGGTTGGGGTGTTACTGCTCATAGGAGAAAACGGATCACGGCCATTCTTTGAGATTCGACGTATTGATCCGATTTTCGTCGTCGCTGACACTTTACGAGTTTGATTTGAAATTGAGAGGATCGATGATGAACGAACCACGGTCGAGGTTATATTCTGATCATTCCTGCCGCTGGTAGAGTCGTCGGGATGTGTGTTCGTGGCCAGTACTGGCATCTGATCGTAGGGGGTAGTGTGAGAAGGTCAACCAGGGACGCGTATGCTGTGCGAAGAGACAAACAAGAACTGTTGTGGAAGGAATAACAGATGCTAAGCGATTTTAATAGAATGGCATAAGACTTCTGTAAGTATACTGTTCTCGGAGGTATACAAGACCCTAAATCGGTGGATGTTATATCTTTGTTTGAGTTCAGTTCTATATTTGTCACGATCAGCCGTCCAGCGTATGCCCCAAACTGGCACCGAGTCAGTACGCACTGTCGACACACAACAGAAGAGGAAACTCACCCTGGAACAGAATATGAAAAAGCGAAACTCCAAAATATCCGTAAATAGTCTATACGATCTCTGAATAAACGATTAAATCAAAAAAGCTTCTCTCTCGGCAGCAGCGGAACAGGAAACCACAGCAACAGTTTGTACCGGTGTCGCGTCGCGCTGCGGCAACGAGGACAGTGTTTACAAGTCCATTTTTCGCGTTGTCAGGGCAACCTCCGCACAACGCGCGTTGGAGTGACAGTGCGTGGCACACAAAGACACGCGAGTGCGTAGCAAACAATATTCGATTGATCATTTGAGCTGTGTTGAAGACGGGTTGTCAGTTGTTGATTCAGTACTGTGATCTTCTATTGTCTGCATCTGTGCTCTAGTTGATCGCAATTGCCAGTATAACGGTTTGCGCGTGGCAACAAGGACGCGCAGTTCTCTACTATATGTTCTTAGATTATCACGGTAATTCACATCTTGTCTTCCGTCGATAGCTGTACCGCTATTCCGCCCTAGAGATTGTGGATCAGCGTGATTTCTCAGTTAAGACTACGAACAGCAAAATGGTGGTTGATTCAGCGGTTCAAGAAGGACATATCATCCTGCTCGAGCAGCAGGTGGCACGTCTCCGCGACGACTTAGCCAGTCTAGAGAAAGAAAAAGCAAGCGAAGATTATGAGAACGAAAAACTATATTTACAAATTGAGTCTTTAGAAAAAGACAACGAGCAACGAGGAAAAGACGCAGACAGATGGCGCTATCGATACATCACAGAGAAGCGCGAACACGAGACAACGTCGCAACAAATCGAGTCCTTACAAAACGCGGTGAAGAACAGAGATAAGAGCAATAGAGAACTGGCAAACGCAAAGATAGAACTGGCGTCGGACTTGAAAGCTATGAACGACCGGTTGAAGGAGATGGATGACGATACACGGGCGCTGTCTAGAGCAAATGCAGAGTTACTCGAGCGAGTGCAAGAGTACGAGGCATATACAAACGACTTGGTAAATCAGATTGAGGTTTTACAGATCCAAGAACGCGAAGCTGAGTTTGCAAAGACAAATGAACATCATGAGCCAGTCGTATCGAGACGCTCGTCAGAGAGCATGTTGAATCGCCGATTATCAGACGAGTTGAGTACAGAGTATGTCAAGGCAGACTCGATGCATGAAGGATCGAGCTACGATGAAGAAGAAGGTAGCGGAGCTACGCTGATCAATGAGATCGATGACGTTTTACAAGCGCTGGAAGAGAGCGGATCGCCAGGGCACAATGATATCCGGCAGACGTTTGAGAAACTGAAATTGACGAGCGGATTCGAGAACATCAAGCAGTGGTCGACGCCAGCACAGCTGAGTGAGGTACTGGAGCGGTGGAGATCTACGATGAAAGATCTTGAAGTTAGGGCGCTCAAAGATCAAAAGACGACGTCAGATATGAGTGGCGCGTCGTTGACAGAGAATATGGGCGTGATTCCGACGATTGTAGCCGCGTTAATGAAGCAGCAGTATATAATACAACAGCTGACGGCGAGTTTAGGCGATGATGAATTGGGTGTCAGTGGAATGACATCATCAGGCACAGAGCAGGATAAGGCTATGAAGATCGCAGAATTGAAAGAGACGCGGGTGTTTAGCGATGAGACAAACGAAAGCTTGGATAAGGATCGTTTGTCGGCGGTGAACAGGATACCAGGAATTAGATTTGCAGGGTACCTGTTGCCGCGAACGGTGCTTGAGGAGTTTCATGGGGAGAAGGAAGGGCTCAAGGCGGTCATACGGCTCTATGTGTATATCCTATTTGTAATGAGTGTTGCGTTGGCGGTGGGAGGAGTGGTTGGGTACGGGTTGAGTTTGCTGAGGGAAGGAGGAGGAGGGTGTTTTAGGGGCGGTTATGTCAGTCCGTGGTGGGTAGGCAGTCGGCTGCCGTATGTGGAGAAGGCGATGTATAGTATAGAGGGGTGGTATCTGGATAGGTACGGGGACGAGTGGTAGGATTTGCAGGAGATTGTACAAATATAATGAATGATATGTTTACTATGACCTAGAGTGCTGGTGAAGCAGTGGCTGACACAGGCAAGGAGATTGCTGCCGTGCCAGGGAAGGGACCCTGCGGCTGTTCGGGAGAGAGTGAATTTGATGCAGGTACGAGGAGGAGAGGATACGAGGCGTGAGATAAGCCGTGAGTCGATGATGAGTGGAAGAGTCTACGACTAGAAGAAGTAGATGAGATAACTAGATGACTGGATGAGTAAGTAAGTAAATGAGTAAATTAATGATGACACTTATAACTACTTTGTTTACACTACATTATTACAATATTTGCATCAATAGCAGCAATCTAAATAGCAATGAGCAAATAGATAGTCAGGTAGAATCTAACAAACTGATAACAGAATAACTCAAGCGGTAAACCGCAGAACTAAGCACTTAAAGGTACATACTACAAACACTTAAAAGCAGAAGTAAATAAACACAAGAAACCATCATTCAGCACGTGCACGCTGATCTAGGCAGAGGGCGAAGTTATAGAATAGAGTTTCAGGGCAACTCACACTTACCTAATTTGGGCCAGTGCACCCAATGCAACAGTAAAACGTTTAATTACTTTTTTAGGATAGGCTGAACTTTATATAACTTGTTGCTGCGTTTTGTGTTGTTGTTTTGAAAGAGAATAGTAGTAAGTGGATTATTAGAATGATATATTATGCTATTCCATAATTTAAATTTGATATATGATACGTATTAACAACTATACGATTATACACAGGACTGTTCTCGATAAATGCCGGATCGGGATGGATGATTGGCTGATGCGCGGCTCCAAAGCTGATCGCAATCACGGCCCAGCACAGCAAAACATCAACAACACCTGTTTGTTCTTGTTTTGTGTATTTCCTCTTCTACTTTTCTATATCATACTTGTTAACTAAAGCAGCCGTGATCTCCTTGAAATTCCGCATTTGCCAATACTAGTCTCACTCTACTACCTCCTCCACACACCCCACACTCCCCTGCTCCTTCTGTTGCACCGTTCGTTGCTGTGACGACGATGACCTCATCACGGTACCGTCCTTAACGCCTGCAACTCAGCGTACCCTTCGCCTTTCCCGCACACGGCCCAAGCCGCCCAAACTATATAAAACCCCCCCCCCGACGCGGTCTCGTCCTCTTCTGCTCGTCCTCCTCTTCTCCTCCTACATTTCTTCTTCACTAGTACTCTTGCCTACTTTACTCACTACACACTCCTCTCTCACAATGGGCGCCTTCTTCATCTCAAACCTCGTCCTCAGATTGCTGGTGATCTTCTTCACCACCGTCTGCGTCGGCCTCGTCGGCTCCCTCATGGCCCACCAGGCCTACGGCACCCCCCAGGTCAACTTCATGATCTTCGCCTCAGTCTGGTCCCTCCTTTTCTCTGGACTCTTCGGCTTCTTCTGCCTTTTCGTCTCCGTCCTCGCCTTCCCCATCCTCTTCGTCATTCTCGACTCCCTCACGCTCATCTTCTCCTTCGCCGGCGCTACTGCTCTCGCCGTCGTCATCCGTGTAAACTCCTGCACCAACGAGGCCTTCCTCGACGCCAACCGCATTGCCCAGGGCTCTACTGACCGCTGCCGCAAGGCCCAGGTATGCTTTCTTATCTCTTCACATTCTTCAAAACACAATGCTAACTTTTTTCAGGCTTCGGATGTCTTCATGTACTTCACCTTCATCTGCTCCATAGTCCTCATGGTCCTCACCATCTCCTCGGGCTTCCGCAACGGATGGGCTGGTGCTTCCAAGGTCGTCCCCGCCCCTACGCGCCCCACCATGGCTCAGGTCTAAAAAGTTTCAAGCCTGATCTAGTTTGTAGTGTACAATCTAGCTATAGCTTGTGTGAGGGAATTTGATGGATGTTTTACTTGGATTTATAGTGGATATATAGTCCAATTCTAATGATACCTATTTATTTATTCGATGTTTTTTTCGGCCATGTAAATTTGGTTATTTTCATTTTTATTTCTTTGTGTATGAGTATAAATGGGTGATGTCTTTGCTCAATTCAATGCATTGACTGGGATCTGTTAAGAGTCGCAGGGTTTTTTGCTTTGCGCGGAGTAATAATACAGGTTTTTTTATTATCAATTTATTATCAATTGTAATATGCATTTTAACTCTTTGATTAATTTGTTATTCATTAATCGTTAATCTATCTTGTCTTGCTGTGGTAATTGTTATCAGATTTCTCGATCCTTCCTCGGATTTCCCTGTCACGCTGATCGTATGCGAGTGCGCAACTGTCCGGAAGATCAGCAAACAGATACGAGTATCTTGAGTTTAATCTATTTCATAGTCTGTTGCAGTTAGATTATGACTGTGCATATGATAATAGTAATTTGATAATTCTGTAATAATGTACAATATATATAACTCTTTATTGCAAACACTGCAACACCACACCACACTCTCTTATGCTGTACTTCCAAGCATTTCCGTAGTATCTCTACTCCTTATCCTCTCCTTCAGTCAGGTGATCCTTCCATCATCCGCTTATCCCGCCTGAATCTTTTCCCTTTAATGTTAGAATTTGTAATTTACTCCGAATAACAGACTATGTGGGAACTATGACGTAGATATGCAGTCATCTCACTCCGCCGTTTTTTTTGGCTGTCGTGTAACTTCTAGTTCACTAGTTTAGTTGCTAATTAACTGTCTAGTTTCAGGTATCGTTTTTTTGAAATATTATTGTACTTATACATCGAATGATTTTATTACTGTATTATAGCAAATAACACCTTATAAAAACAAAATCATATGACCCGTTGAGGAAAAAACCACCGGAGCTGGCGAAACCTACGCGGAAAAACTCGCCTGTTCGCTATAGCAAATTCTAAAACCTCGTGTCGAAGCTGGCTTTTCCTTTGCGATGATGTTGTGAATATTTGCTAGTTGTTTGTAGGTTTTTGATGTTGAAATATTTTATTTTAGAGGATTCATTGCTGCGATATTCTCACTTGTAGCCCCTGCAATTGCAAGTACAATCCGAGTACAAGGCAAGGCAAGGCATATAATGCAAGTAAGTACAAGGCAGGCCAGGCAATTGCAAAATCTACTAGATAAAAGATAAATGCATATATATATATATATTACAACTAACTTGCTAAAACAATAACAATCAACAAAAAATATTCAACATCTACAGCCACTCCCCATCAAGCAGCCTGACTATTCACAGCAAGCTCCATAATCAATCGTGTAGCCATATGTAAAAACGGATAGGTCGATAGCGTTTCTTCTTCTTTGTCTTTCTTATCTTGTTGCGGATCCACCGATTTCTGCCGGTCAGATTGAGAACCTCCGTTCGTGGATGATGATTGTGTATTATCGCCGTTCGATGGGTTACTGTTTGTCGACGAAGGCACCCGCCGCTTCGATTTAGCCATCGAGGTCAGATTCGACAGTACGTTCAAATCATTCACATTCCCACTGTTGATCGTCACGACACTGTTGCTGCGCGCCATACTTGTGCTACTGCGACGGCGGCGCAGTAATTGCTTCTCCTTCGCCATCGTGTGTTCGTCGCCTTCAGTCCACCACCCATCGAACTTGAAATCAACCAAATAATTATTCTGTTCAAGTTGATACAGCTGGATCTGCATCTTCATCAACTTGCCCTGCTCGCCTTGCAACTCGACTCCCTCAGCGAGCGGCTCGCGAGGCATATACCGCCACCGCACAAGAATCGTCCATGGATCTTCCTCCGTAGGCTTAGCCCATTCAGCTCCAAGCCCCTTCAGTGCCCGGTATATCTCGCCCATGACATCGAGCGGGTACGAGCGACTTCTAATCCCAAAATGCCAACGCGTCTTGGACTTGCGTGTCGCGGCGTGCGCGGCATGCGCAAGCTTGTCGAGATGCGGCGCCATGCTCGGATACATCGCCATCATATTAGCTTTATGGTATGTCGGTAGCGAGGCAGGCAAAACTGCAATTGTGTTGTTTGGAGTCGAGATATCGGTCGCGTTGAGCGCGTTTGTCAAATGCGGGTTTTCGAACGTAAGCGTCTGCTCATTTCGCTTCCGCGAAATCGAGCCTGGATTCGACCGCAGTCCCTCACTTGACCACGATGGCGGGCTAGATGATATGCCGTCATTGGTAGAGTCGTTTTCCATCTGTTTGTTCTCCTTCATCAGCTCATAGGCATCGCGGATCTCACTCGTGGCGGCGCCGCCATCTTTGGTGCTCTTGAGAGCATCGTAAACTTCTTCTTTGTCATAACCCATCGTCCGACCAAGTGCGCCTACAACAGTCTCGTCAATCTCAGCCGATGTCTCGTCGTCTTTTCTCTTGGTCTCTTCATGCGGCAGCAAGTACGCCGGCAGGTTGACATTAAACCACTTATCCTGCATGATCTCGCGCACGGTGATCCGGTTCATAGGATTGACAACCAACATACGTTGCAGCAAGTGCTTCGCTCCCGGCGAGAGGTATGGTGGCAGTGAATAGACACCACCGTTAATCTTTTTGAATAGCGTCGGGATAAACTCGTCGTCAAATGGTAATCTGCCGCATAGCATGACATACAATATAACACCACAACTCCAAACATCAACTTCAGGACCAGCATAGAGCTTTCCTGAGATAACTTCTGGCGCAGCATAATTAGGCGAGCCACAACTAGTCTTCAAAAAGTTTCCATCGGTCATAATATTCGACAATCCAAAGTCAGCAATTTTCACATTCAGATTCTCATCCAACAGCAGATTCTCTGGCTTGAGGTCACGATGAACAATCTTGTGTCGATGGCAGTACTCTACCGCGCCAATGATTTGCTGGAAAAACCGTCTGGCTTCGTCTTCGGGCATCTTACCCCGCTGCACAATATAATCGAAAAGTTCTTTGCCAGCAAATTCGATGACCATGATAATCTCATCTTTAGACTTGATAACATCGTAAAGCTTTATGATGTGAGGATGTCGCAATAATCTGAGGTATGAAATCTCGCGCTCGATGCGGCCTTGCATGTCTGATTTGGCAAGGGTCTTGCGGTTGATGATCTTCAGCGCGACTCGTTGATGTGTGCCCAGATGATAAGCCACTACCCAACCATTCAGTTAGCATCAATAAGTCAATCAAAAACACAACAAACAAACACATACGTTTAACCTTGCCAAATGATCCCTCACCAAGAGTCTTGATTATTTGGTACCGTCCAATACGTCCGCCACTGCCCGTTGAAGACGACTCCCGCGACGACTCGCGATCATGGCCGCCCCGTTCTCGTGAGCGGTCTTGCTGAGACGGCATGTTCCTTGTGCACTTCAGCTTCTGATGTCAAAGTTCGCAATGCCCTCTGTTCGGAGTGAAAACGAGAACAAGACAGGAGTATGTGTGCGAAGGTGATGACGATGTGCACACTCTAACCACACTCACTGCGGAGACACACCCATAAGCCAGACACATTCACTGTGTGGGTCACGTTTGAAGTCACAAATCAGTCACAAGTCACATATTGCTCCCAAAAATAGGGTTTGGAAGAAGTGCCGCGCGTTTTGGCCTCTTTGGTTCTCAAGATTGACTACGCCAGAAATGAGAAGCTGGCCTACCTTCACCAGTGTGTTTCTTCGATTTCCCTCTCAGTGTCAGATTAGCACGTATTCTTGACTGCAATTCGCATTATATTCTCACGCAGAGTATACAATTTTGTTAGTTGCATTGAAAACTATGGCCGACGCCAATGCCCCCCTCTATGCCAGGTCTTTGACCGCAGTTCACAATGTGAGTTTCCTATATGTCATCATGATCTGTCGTTTCAGTCCCCATAGATCTGTATATACCATCCTTGATTCCGTATTGACTCATCTTCTTCTTTCTAGGAACTCGAATTCTTGAAGAACTCCGGCGTCATCACCCCTGCTCTGTTCTCGCACTTCAACCAACTCCTTCCTGCAACCTACACTTCCGGAATGCCTCCCGCAGACGTCTCCGGCAACCGTGCCAACTCCAACAACAACTTCAACAGCAATGAAAAGGCACAGTACTCGCCAGTTCCTGCGCCGCCACAGTACTCCTCCGGTCCTCAAGTCGAACCTGAACTCGCGGAGGCGATGTACGACTACCGACCGAGCGACAACTCGGACTTGCCACTCTACCGCGGTGCTCAGATCCTGGTAATTGAGAAAGTCAACCCGGACTGGTGGCGAGGCCGTGACAAGGCTTCTGGTCGCGAGGGAATCTTCCCTGCTGGATACGTTCGCATTTTAGGCGCTTCGTCAAGCCAGTTGTCGCTGCCTCCCCAGGGCGGCGATTATCGATCGCAGTCGTATAACTCGGCTCCGCAGCCGTACCAGGCTCCTACTCCTCAGCCGTACTTTCCTCCTGCGCAGTCACCAGCTCCTCAGCCTGTCCAGCAACAGCAACAGCATCAACAACAACAGCAACAGCAGCATGACCATAGTGCCTTTGGGCAGATGGGAAAGAAGTTTGGCAAGAAGCTCGGAAACGCGGCCATCTTCGGTGAGTCATTTTGTCTCTTTATATTACAGAATGCTAATTTAGTATAGGTGCCGGTGCTACTATTGGTTCGGACATTGTCAACTCGATCTTTTAATTCTGTCATGGCGTATAGATTGTTCGGCTGCTTTTCGAATCGATCGAAGAATTGCTCACCTGCACGGTGGCATGTATCGTCTTAAGGCAGCCACTGGCTTTAAAAAACATAAAATCGTATCACTTTGCTATCATCTCTTTCTTTCTTTATTTGTTTGTTGGTGTTAATGGGTGTCCGTGACCGGAACGCTCTCGCGTCTTTTTTTGTGATGGAAAGCGGGTGCGGTTCTACTAGTGTATTCTGAGTTATTGGGAATTTATATTTGGTTTTTTTAGTGTTTTTGATGATTTAGGGAAATAAATATTACAGATACAAGAGATCAATAGAATTGTAATTGAGATGTAAATATGCCAATTGTGAAATGTCGATTGCTCCCAACGGAGAAGATGTATGCGCCAAAAAGGAAAAGTCAGAAAGGTTCGACCGCGATATTTCATTCATATTCCACGTTTCTCCACAAAACGCCACTAACAAAATACTTCACAATCCAACACACTCTGTAACGTGTATATACATACAGCGATATTTTATTAGTTTTATCAGGGTATAAAGAGGCATGCAGATAAGAAGTTCATCAGCTATCCGGACGTTATATCTTCAATGGCGAGCCCTGCGCAATGTTCCATTTCGATCTAAATTCCTAGTCGGTAATTATCACATATCCTTTTCATGTGAGATAGAGAGTTAACGGAGAATGGGGGGTAGGAATGGATTTAGAGGAGAATACGTTTTGGGAATTTGAGAATAAGAATAATCCAGTGAGACCGCGACGGATGGTCGAGTTGTTGGGATCAAAGAAGGAATACATCGATTATAAACTACCACGTACGTCAATCTCTTTTGATCCTTTGAGGACGCATTATACCAGTGAGATACCTTATACAAGTGGAGTAATACTGACATTATGTTAGCACAATGGAGTCAATGGCTACGACACGTCCGCAAAGACCCGCCTTCAATTGAAGAACTTGAAGCCGAGCAACAACGTCTCGCGACCCTCAACTACCGTGTCCGCGCCGCTAAGGAACGATGGGCCAGTATCCCGCTGAAAGAAGGAGCGGTGGCAAGTGGCTCGGTGTCGCCGCAGGGGATGCCTGGTACACGTTCGACGATTGATATGAGCCAGGTCGCGGCCAGTGGTACGAAGAGTGAGGTTAAGAAAGCGACTGAGAGCAGGAGACCAGTGAAACTTGGTGATAGCGTGTCTGAAGTAAAGAACACCTCCAGCAAGAGCGATGATGACGGTATGCGAGTATTCTTCATACACAGAGGAATTGAGACTGACTTTTTGGATTCTTTAGATTTCAAGCCTACCGCGTGGCACAATAAGCCTTTTAAGAGGTAGTATGTGCACCGCGTAGCAAGTTCTGTGAAAATCCAAATTTAGTTCCAGTCGTGGTCGGACATGATTGTAGATATAGCCAAATATTATTTGTATAGAGTCACCTCTCCCCTAGATATACCATTCTCTCCATTGCACTCTAGTACTTTATTCAATGCGTTATTTGTGTGCGCTTTCAAGTGATAAGGAAATTTGTGAAATTTGTGAGTTAATTGGTTCATAACACAATATTTATTTATATTCTGATACTCAATCTGAGACCTTCGTATATACACTCAACTCACACTAATATACGTATTTGAATAAGTCTTGTAAGAATATTCTATTTCAAATTATCTGCGTCTTCTATGCCTGCGCAATCACTTTAAGAATACAATAAGACCGTTCGACGATTACAACCTAAGCTTTATTGAAATATGACTAATCACAATAATTCAAGCTTCAATTGACATGCTTAACTTTAAACTGAACGCAGTCCCCTATTTCATCAATAGAAGAAAGCGAATTTGAGCACTCAATCCATTCTAACCGCTATATAAATTCTTTTCTTGTGTTTGGATATATAGAAAAAAATGGCCGAGACTCCTGCTATCGATACGCTCAAGATCTCTGCGGACGAGAGTGCGCCCACGGCCGGGGTTACTGTCGAGCAAAATGTCACGCCGTGGGAAGTCGAAGGTGCGATTGTTGACGGGAAGGCACAGGAGATTGACTATGGCCGGTTGATTGAGCAGTTTGGAACGAAAAAGATTAGTCTTGCGACTTTGGAGCGGTTTGAGAAGGTTACGGGGCATAAACCTCATCGATTGATGCGACGTGGAATGTTTTTCAGCGAGAGGTGTGTTGAGGAAATTGGTTAATACGAGAAGATGTATGCTAATTTTTCTGTGAACAGAGATTTGGACGCAATCTTGACTAGATATGAGCAGGGAAAGCCATTCTTTCTTTACACAGGTCGGGGGCCTTCTAGCGATAGTATGCATGTTGGACATATGGTTCCATTCATGTTTACAAAGTAAGTAGCGTATTAATGACTGCTCTAGTAATTACTAATATGAATTTAGGTGGTTGCAAGATGTATTTGACGTTCCATTGGTTATCGAGATGACTGGTATGTTTATATGTCTTCGTTGTACAGTTTTGTGCTAACTCTGTGTAGATGACGAGAAATTCCTCTTCAAGAGCAGTCTCACGATCGAAGACGTCAAGAGATTCGCCTTTGAAAACGCCAAAGACATCATCGCCGTCGGTTTCGACCGCAAGAAAACTTTCATCTTTTCAGATCTCAAGTACATGGGCGGCGCCTACTACGAAAACGTCGTGCGCGTGTCTCGTCAGATTACAATGTCAACCGCGAAATCGGTCTTTGGTTTCGGCGATTCTGATAATATCGGAAAAATTCATTTCGCTTCAATCCAGATTACTGCCGCCTTTTCAAATTCGTTCCCGGAAATCTTTGGTGAGCGGGACGATATCCCGTGCTTGATTCCCTGCGCTATCGACCAGGATCCGTATTTCCGTGTGTGCAGAGACGTCGCTTTTAAACTGAGATATCCCAAGCCATCGCTTATCCATGCCAAATTTTTCCCGGCTTTGCAGGTACGTCCTCTTTGTCTTACGTACGAAAGGGGCAATTGCTAACAGATGTTATATAGGGCTCGCAGAGCAAGATGTCTGCATCCGTCGACACCTCTGCAATCTTCATGACCGACACCGCCAAGCAAATCGACAAGAAAATCAAACGCTACGCGTTCTCAGGCGGTCGTACTACCCTCGAAGAACAACGCAAGTACGGTGGAAACCCGGATATCGACGTGTCCTTCCAGTACCTTTCGTTTTTCCTCGAAGATGACGATGAACTTGAAAAGATCAAACAGGATTATAAGACCGGAAATCTTCTTACCGGAGAACTAAAGTTGATGTGTATCAAAGTGCTTCAAGAGTACGTAACCGCCTTCCAACAACGTCGCTCGTCTTTAACCACTGAGATCGTTGACGAATTTATGTCGGCCAGAGCGCTCGAATGGGGAAAGCAGGAACGACGGGTGCCTATTGTTAAGGTTGAGAAAGAGACAAAGTAGAGCTGTTTAGCTGCTGATTTGTTCTGTTGTTTTGTGATATATGAATTTTTTCAAAGTAAGTCATTAGAATATATAATTTGCCAATATTTAACCATGCATTCTTAATTATCTCGACTACAGCAGTTAGCTATAGTAGGGGTACTGTATAATATATGTCTTAAAGAGCCCATCTAGGTGTGCGACCAGAATAGATCAACCGTCATTGTGAAGACACACAAGTGTATTAAATTCGCCTTACACAGATTTAGCATACACTCGACATCCAGCAATATTTTTTGCACTACAATTTCTCAACTAACAGCTGGTGAAAATTACACGGCAAACCTTCTTTTATATCTAATTATCTAAAGTCGAAGAATATGAGGATTGCTAGATGGAAGAGATCATTAGAATTAGAAAGACGTTGGTTTAATTCCTACTTTGCGATGAGTGTTTGTATTAAGAGTTTTAGGGTTTTTGTAATTTTAGGACTTTTGTATTACATCATGCCGTCTACAAATATATAATCAATCAATCAATCGGATTTCCACTGCATGCCGTCTACAAATATATAATCAATCAATCAATCGGATTTCCACTGATATTTGCTCAATTCAATATCCAACCACAAAAAAAAGGCCATATAATCCCAAACCTGACAAAAACAGTACAATTTGTACAATTTCTCAAAAGGTAATGCCAAAAAAGATTCTCCGGAGCGTGACTCGAACACGCGATTTTCAGATAACACTTGCAGGTTGTAAACAATTACAGTCTGACGCCTTACCAGCTTGGCCATCCGGAGTTTCAACACATAAATTTTCTGGTGCGTTATGGACCGTAAAATGTCACTTATTTGCGCATTTAAGCCGTAAATGTAGAGGTATCTAGCTACTGATATGATGAGTTAGGATTTATGTAATTTTGATGTATCTTGTACTACTTAGCGTCAATAAAATCTACAACAACAACAACCCTATCGAGTAATTGGTATATGATGAGTTAGGATTTGTGTAATATTGATGTGTCTTTACTACTTAACGTCAATAAAATCTACAACAACAACAACGACGCTTAGTAGTACAAGACACATCAAAATTACATAAATCCTAACTCATCACATACCAATTACTGGATTCCCTTCAGACCAGCCGTCATTCTTCGATGTAATACATAATTCATATATAGCATGTATTATTTTAATATTTCTTATTTTTTTTCTTTTTGAAAAGACACCACTTGACGAGATCATTAGAATTAGAAAGACGTTGGTTTAATTCCTGCTTTGCGATGAGTCTTTGTATTAAGAGTTTTAGAGTTTTTTTGTAATTTTGGGACTTTTGTATTTACACCATGCCGTCTATAAAAATATTTTAACATAACATATATTTTTTGTCTCTAAGTCTTATATCTCCATTTGTCTCTGGATTATCAATTTTGTCATATTTTCCTGAGTTCAGATATTTATTATTTGTGTCTAGGTTAGTTATCTCTTATGTCGAATAAATCCACGGGGTGTTCCCGGTTTGATATATATAAAAAAAGAGGAGTTATAGTGGGATTGTAGATTAGACTGTTGTTTGTTGTTGTTGTTTTGTTACACTTGGATTGTTGATTCAACATTAATACGATGATGGATTGTGTGAATATAGGAGTGCAATAAAGGATTGTGGATGTTAGAGTGCTAGTGGAATATGGCAGATGTTGAGATACGGGGAGATAAATATATGTAAAGTATGTATTAACAAACGCCAATAAACTCCAGCCCATTCTCATTAATATCCTACAGCATCTTCTCGCTCTCCTGCTCAACATCTTTTCTAAATCCTTCATATTCAAGTTCAGCAAAACCCGGCTGGCCTCGTCGTTTTAGTATAAACCGTGAATCCATAAACTCAGTCAATTGAGTCCAATTGCGAGTCAACCGAATCGCATGCCGTTCCTGCTTCGTCAGTAGATCAAGAGTCATATCCGCAATCACGAGTTGGAGATGCTGGTATTTTCCTGTGAGAGCGTATTCCTCTGCATAAGCCCAGAATAACTCGACTGCTTTCCATGGCGTGGGTTTGCCGGCGTACTCGGGAAGGAACATTGCCGGGTTATCGAGTAATCCACGTGCGGCCATGACACCATCAACGCCAGTCTCGGAAGCGATACGAATAGCATCTCGGTAAGAGAAGCAATCACCATTGGCGACGACGTAGATATTTCGAGGTAGGGAACTGCGCATGAGCTTGATGGCGGCGAGGTTGACTGGTACAGCGCCGCTGCGATCATGCATTCGTCGACCATGAACGGTTATTATATTCGCACCTGCATCTGCGACACGACGTACAAAAGCCACTGTCTTATCAAGATCAGAGTGGATGCGAATCTTGACGTCGATTACGAGCGAAGGACCGAATTCGGCGCGAAGCTGGCGAACCATTGCTGCGACGACGTCAGGTTTGCTCATGAGTGCCGCGCCAATGCCTTCGCTCATCTGGCTCTGGATCGGACAACCGCAGTTAATCCCAACGCCCGCAACATATGGAAGAATGAGCCGAGTTGCTGCACATATATCATCCGGATTAGACACGCCAAACTGCACAAGCGCGACCGACGCATCCGACGCCGTAGTCGAGAAATCCGCCGCGCGCGCTCTCGGCGAGTTCTTGAACTCGCGCGCGAGAATCATCGGCGTGTAAATCAGATCAAGACCAAAATGCTGCAGAAGTAAGCGAAAAGGAAGTTTGCTGTAGCGGACCATCGGAGCCGCGATGAAGAGAGGGCGAGAGTTGGCGCGGGCAGCATCGAAGAGGGAGAGGATTGAATCGCTGCGCGCGGCGGGCGGTGGAGACGCAGGATCGTCGACCGAGATCATCGACTCGAGGGTCGACAGGCCATGACTAGGTGGAGTGTATTTGGGAGTGCAAGGAAGAAGCGTGGGCAAGCTCGGAGAGATGGCCATTGCCTGGGATACACTACAGGCAGGCTTGGGTGAGAGGAAGCCGGCGGCGAGCGGATCGAGCACACGTGCTGCGGTAGAGACCGCTGCCGCAGTCAATTGAGCGAAGCGCTGCAACGGGAGCAACAAAAATAAAATGAGGAAATACCGCCTAGAAGAAGGCAAGCCTCATGAGGAATGGATGAGCAGGTTTCTGGATAAGGCAGGACGAGACAGCGGCCGGAGACGAGACGGTGTTCGAAACGATAAAATTTCTTCGGCGAAAGTAAAAGGAGCGCCGCAGAATACGCGGCTGGCTGGATGGGCTAGCGAGAAAAAGGTTCGAATAGAGAAAGTCGTTGCTTGGATGAAGTGGATCTCGGAGCAGGGCGAGCTGGCGTGTGCAGGGACAGCCACCGACTACCGAGAGCTAGACCAGGAGGAGTAATTATAAACTGTTTGTACTCAAACGAGGGAAGGAGAAGGAGGGCGTTGAGTTTGTGATTGGGAAGTGTTTCGGCATGGATGAGATAACAGGGCAGCATTGACGAGGGCAATATGATAAATAAGAGCAGTTTGATGTTATTGCAGTGCAGTTGTGAAATAATATGATGATAAAAGGACTATAATGTAAAAGAAAGAAGCAAGTAGCCAACCAAAGAGCAGGAATTGTCAGAACAGTGGCGACAGTTCGAAGGCAAGCAAAAAACCGGTCCCGTGCGCTATTGGAAAAGTGTTGTTTTGGTTGGGAGTTTAGAAGTCCCAAGAGTACTGAAGTACTTAGAAGAGTATTAAGAGTGGTGGGAGGGAGTATGAAATACTGAATAAGCAGCTAGTACTGAATAAGCAGTGATTACTAAATAGCTGTGAAAGTACTGGCTGAATATGAAAGCATAATAGTTGCGCTTTAGTTGACTGTTTGCTCTCCGGTCATCGTTGCTGCAAATTTTTTATTCGCTGTCTGTGACAATTGGTACACTCACACTACATTATACATTATACATTATACAATAATACATTATACAATAATACATCAACGCACTATACACTGTGCAATAATAATACACACACAATACACGAACAGAACACACATGCTCAGAACAGCAATCAAACCCTCGCGATTGCTAATTACGGTGGCGACCACATCAAAGGAGCACCCAATTGTGCTTTTTTCGTTCGATGCGCATCGACAGCGCCACAGCCACCACAGCCACTAAGTACTGTGGCACTCTCAGTGACGTCACGCGAGTTCGTTTGGTACTCTCTTGTTCTGCTTGTGGTGTTGCTTGCAATTGCTTTATTATCTAGTCCAATATATAATTGATACGTCAACTTCTTATTACTGCTTTGCTTTTCTTTCAATAATTCCCTAGAACAAAGCCCCCCCCCCCAGAACCAACATCGCTAAGTGGACTGTGACCAGCCGCATGCCGTGCGCGTGTCACGCGCCGGTACCCGGTACGGAGGCTGGAGAAAAACTCAATTCTCCCATCCAGCTAGTATTAAAACTGGCCGGCTCCTTCTCCCACCTCCCCTACTTCTTCTTCGTCTTCCTCTTCATCCTCTTCCTTGCTCTCCCATCGCTCACTGCTCATGGCCGCACACGCAATGGCTTCTCCTCTGCCTACCCCTCTCATGGCAGGATTAGAGCTCAAGCTCCAGCATTCTACTCCCTCGCCCACGAGATCCAATGCCTCCGCAATGACTCTTCTCTCGCCGCCGCCTTCGCCCTTCGCCGATTCGGACGAACCCGCCTCTGCAAAGTCGGACATGCCTCTCTTCGCCTCTGACTCGGATCTGCGCCATGCTCCTCTCTTCAGACCTCTTGTTGACGTCGTTCGCGCAAACAATGCCGCTGCTGTCGCCGCCGCGTCCTCGTCGACGTCTTCGTCAATGACTGTCGCCACCAAGCCAGCATCAAAGCCAATGCGCTCCGATTCGGCCTACTTCGAGTCAACCGTCTTTCAGCAATACTCAAAGGGCCCCCGACGCTGGCTGCAGATTCAGCGTGAGTTTTTGAAGCACTACCGGCCTCAGTACTCGACCGTAGTCAGCGTCTCTACTCCTGCGCCCACTCCTTCTTCCCGTTCCTCTCGCCAGGCGCCGCGTGTAACCAAGACGCGTGCCGCCAACGCTTCCTCGTCTCCTTACATTGCTCCTTCGCCGTCAATGACTACCCGGCACTCGACGCCTTCGTCCCCAAGACAATCTTCCTCTTCCTCTTCGTCATCATCCTCATCGAACAAACGCGTATCGCCTACCAATTTCACCGCGCCCCTGCCCCGGTCATCGGCAGCGCTCTCGTCCTCGCCAGCTCGCCGTGCTCCTTCGTCCTCGCCAGAGTCGTCTCCGCGCACCTCTACCGTGCACGACATTGACGCTGACGAGATCCCAGACTTTTGCCCACCAGTGTCTTCTCTCGAGGGCACCAAGGGTCTGCGTACCGACTGGAAGGGCAACGCAATGGATCTCTCGACTGATCCCGATCGTCACCTGTTGCACCCGCACGAAGTCCAGCTCGCGTCTGTTCTCCGACTCCCCTGCGCTGTCTACCTCGACTCTAAGAAGCGGATATTCGCTGAACGCGTCTTTCGTGCCCGCAAGGGCCTGCAATTCCGTCGCACAGACAGCCAAAAGGCGTGTCGGATCGATGTCAACAAAGCGACGCGTCTGTTTGTCGCTTTCGAACGTGTCGGCTGGTTTGATGATAAGTGGATTGTTCCCTATCTCGAGTCTGCTTAATTTTTCTATTGTGATTTTTTTATTTACATTCTCTTTACATTTCTCTTGAGAAATTGGGTTTATTGGTGTTTTGTCGTTTTTTTCTTCTTCTTTTCTGCATTTGGAGTTGTATGTTTGATTAATTGGACTGAGTTAGCTCAGGGATTTCGGATGGGTTTTCAAAAATTGGGGTATTTTTTATTGCTTTCTTTTTCTTTTCTTCTTTGATTCTTAATGGGTTTTTATTTGTGATATAGAATTGGAAGGGGTTTGTTTTATTTCATCATCATTCTGCGTATACGATTTTTCTTTTGTGCATTTATTTGGGTACATGGGTTTTCTTCTTTTTTCTTTTTCTTTCTAGTATTCATATTGAGACAGGGTCGGTCGGTCGGGAATATTTGCATTTCTTTGTTTCTTTACTAATTCTTAATTTACTTTGGTTTGGACGGAAGGAAGGATGGGGTAAGGGACGGTTTATAGGATAGTTAATTGATGTTCTATTGCTATTCTATTTGCATAAATATTGTAGAGGAGAGTAGAGGAAGAGCATTAGAATGCCGATCTAAGAGTTATGCTAGACGAAGCACTATCGATAGGGGTAAAGGAGAGAAAGGGTAGGGTACATTTGGTACATAGGATACAATAATAGCCAGGTCAGACCCCGCATGGTAGTAGATCCCGATGATCGTCCGGGGCAGGGTTGGAGAGGGGAAGGGTATATGCAAGGACTTGGATTAGTTAGTGAGGAAGGGTGTTAAAATTAGCTTTAGTGAGGGTACTTTGAGAATCATAACTAGGCAAATTAGTGTGAGAATATCGGCAAATTCTACATCACAGAGAGTTGGTTCTAGATGAAGTAGCCGGAATAGAAGAGAATTGGGTAAAGGATTCGAGGACGAAGAGGGGAGTGTGCTTAGCTGCGGGTGGAAATGCGGTTTGTGAGCAGAGCAAGGCGAGGGATCGGACGGTGTGGCGGATGTGCGGGGAAGCAGGTTTTAGAGGATGTGTGTTTGTGGATTGGCTAAGTGATAGAAAGAAGAAGAAGAAGAAGAAGAAGAAGAAGAAGAAGAAGAAGAAGAAGATAAGATAGAAAAGGAAGAAGAAGAGCGATAGCAAGACAATATCAGAGAAGCAGAACAGACAGAGAAGGTATTGTGGTTTTAATAAAACAGTGTGCGTTGTTGTAAAATAAGTGGTTTGAAAGACATTAGCGAACAGCGCACAGCCTTTTTCCAGTCCAGTCAAGTGCACATTCACACACTCACAGCGGTCAATTGCAGTCAGTTGCATCTAATTGCCTGTGTGTATGCGCATGACTTTTAAATCATCGGAGCAAATGAATCCAGCTGGTCCAGCTGAGTACACTTCCATTGCTGTTGTTCATCCAAGCCGAGAGCTGTGATGAGAGTGAGTCCAGTGGCGGCCAAATGATGCGCCATGTTGTGCTTTGCCGAGTGTCCTTGCACTCTTCTTTCTTGATGCACTCCACATTGTATTCACACTCTCTTCTTCTCAGTCTGTAATTTGTCAATTGCTCTTACAATATCATCCTTGTTCTTCACTCAACCAGAACAATCCACGAACAAGGCAAACTCTTTGATTAGTCACATGCGCTCCAGGAGCATAAGCTGTGGCGGTGCACGCTTGTCCCAGTGCGGCGATCTTAGAAAACTCTAAAATAACGAATTAGCAAACAGTTATTCAGCTGGCTGAGTGAGTACCAGATACTGTTGTTTCTTATCCTGGCAAACAACTATAAACAAGCAAACAAAATACTCGCTGCTCTAACCAGCAAACAATTCTCCACCCTTTTGGCTTAGCCTCATTCCTCACTCATCGCACCCTACTTCCTCCACCGGCGACGGCGCAGATCGGCCATCTCTTCCGCTGCTCTTTCAATCTGGTGCTGGTAAACACAATAGTCGCCTCTTTTGGCTCTACCCGTCGAAGCAAGGGGTATTCTCCACTCTTTTTGTCAATTGCCTGGATATCCAGTGATGTGTGACGAAACTGTCAATCGCTCTTATTCAAAATAAAAGATAACAACAGTCCTCATATCCCCGTAAAATTAATAACTTGCCATGTAAACGTTGACGCGTCGCGTTCGCGCCCCCCATTCTTCATCATCAAAACAAATCCTATCTCCCAACCATCTTAATTACCCTCTTCAAATCTCCTATTTACGTGTAGGTTGGCGTGTCTTTGGTGGCGACTCTGTTTACGCGTTTGCTTTGTTTTTATTCACTCGTGAGAAGACTGACTCTGAATTTCCTCTTGTGCTCAGAAACATGGAACCATATTCATCGTACCACTTACCGCGCCACGCGTACGCAAAGACACAAACACATCAAACAACAAGCAATAGACAGATAAATCGATTTCGTCTTCTCAACAAAAAAACGCGTTCATGGCCGCCGAACACACTTTACACAACAAACTCAATTCGTTCTAAGATTAGCAATCTACAAGACAAGTTACCACAGCCACCACCAGACAAGCTACACGAGATCTATAGACATGAGGGGATATCTATAGAGTAAATGATATTAAACAATAAGGTGAAAACACCGCGCTTGGTGAGTACTCAGCCATTGTATCTCATCGGCTCTTGTAAGCGCTATGAACGCGTCTTTTTTCGTCTCTTTAACGCGTCTATCAACATGTAAACACAACTCTAAACCCAAAGCCCAAACATAGTTCCGACCTCGTGCTCCTGCGAGATTTGAATTCTTTGATTATTCGTTTATATTCCCATCTCTACTGAAAATAGTAAATCACACATTCCTAACATTCAAATTAATCATCGAGATTAGCCCTGAGCCACTGCGTATATTCCAAGGGTGTATACACGGACGGCAAAGTTATGCCATTTAGATTACTCCTGCCTGTGATCATGATGTCGCCGTTAAATAATAGTATTACACAGATCGATGACATTAATAAAACTATCTTGCAATACGGTGAGGTTCGAATTTCTGCTGTACACAGGGCTGCGGTTCGTAAATGACCTGGGAGAGTAAGATCTGCGTCTTGATAGTGAGACTGCATCTTTAATCCATCAAAAGTAAACTGTTTTTCACGTGGTTGCTAGTCATACATTTAATACCAATAGTTACACTGAGAATACTGAGAACGAATTCATCGCTCACTTCACATACTTCACATACATTCGAAGAAGATACAAGGATTACTGCCGTTTAGATATTATAACTCTTTGCTTTTCAGAATTCAATTTCTCATATCAAGTGATCTTGTAATAATCCGGATCAATTAAGTTACCCATGCAGAACTTGCTCATCTGCTCATCATTCTGCTCTCATCAACGACGCTCGACACCACACTCACAACCTCCCCTTACCACTCAATTCCTCAAAAGACCACCTTCCAATATTATCAACCCTACTAACCATCTCATCTCCTCAAAACTTACAAAAATATACGCTTTCTAAATCACCCTAAATCACCTACCTACCTGGTTAACTTGCTTAATTTATTCCTCTCTCAAGCGAAGATGCGCATCAATAAACCTTATTTGCACTTTAGACCTCTCTGCTCCCAACAGATTATTAGCATTATACTATCAATAACCACTTAGTCCAGTGGATTTATATATGCAAGAGAGATATAAAGAGCAGAGAAACTGATTTTATATTAACATCTCCTAAAGCAACCGTCATTCAATATTTTTCTTCTCATAATTTCTTTCCATCCACGTTAAACATTCATAAACCAGCCATTTCAGCAAACACAAGCCAAACAGCAGCAACATCGACAACGACAAAACAACATCAATATTTCTTATTCTAAAAAAAAGGTAAGAACAGGTAATTAAAAAAACGCCAAAAACCTTTATAAATATATAAGTGTAAAAGTGTAAAAAAGGCCAAAAACGAAAGAATGAAGGGGACGCCCATGCACAAAAGGCATAGAGAATCAAAACTTCACATAGCTAAAAATTCGTTTTCGTTTTTCATAATTGAATCAATCCAAAGAAAAAAAAATAAACAAACACGAAAGAGAATCAGCCAAAAAATGGGTTTAGAAAGATTCACGTAGAAAAGCGTGTTATAAGCCGTTACGATCGCCGTGGCAGAATCGGTAGGCTTTGATGATGCCGATGAGATGAGAGACAGCAGCAGCCAATACGAACATGTGGAAAATCTGATGCGAGGATCCGACTAAATCAAATTCTGGAAAAAAGAAGTTAGCAAGGAGAAGCACGGGTGAAATAAAAAAGGAGACATACTACCAGGTCTGAATCGTTCAGGAATGCGCGCGGCGTAGATTGCCGCTCCGGTGATGTACATGCCACCTTCGGCTAGCATGTACGGCAACTGCACACGGCTGCTAAGTTCTGCGTATCCAAGTTTGAAAGCGCAGTAGGTCATGGGGATGACTCCGCTGCATCCGAAGACGACAAACATGCTGGCACGGAAGGTGCGCCATGAGGGATCAGCAAACTCCTTACGCAGGGTTAAGATCGTGCAGACGGTTCCAAAGACACCGACGATGACGAAGAAAATTGGCATTGAGCGTGAGAGCGAGTGTAGGCCGTAGTAGATAGCAGGCACGAAGGAGCCGACGATGAGGAAGATGATGCCGATGTAGTCGAGCCGGTTGCCGAACTTTGCCACGGATTCGGAGTGACAGTTCATGCAATGGTAGGTTGAAGACATGCCGAGGCAGAGCACGGCACCAGTGAAAAAGATAATAAAGACGGTGAAGTCCTTTGCGGAAGTGGTCGGATACCGCGGAAGCAGGACGTCGAGAGTGATGCCTAGGAAGATGAGAAAGAAAAGCGAACCGACGAGGTGCGAGTAGATGTTGACAGATTCGTTGTGCATGTAAGTCAACGACTTGATGCAACCCCACCAAGAAAACGACTCATGTCGGTATCCAGATCGGATGAAGTGGTTGTCCTGTCTCCAGGCTGGCAGATCATCCCAGTGGGTGTAGCGCTTGAGCTGCTCGGTGGTGAGAGTGACGCCATTTGCATTTGTGACGGTGACCCTACGTTGCTTGATAGTGACACCCTTTTTGACGAGATAAGGATCAGAATCATCGCTGCTCGAGATTTCCTGATACGAAATCTGCTGGCCGGGCAGGAGACCTTTCATCAGCGGCTCGTCTTCTTCGGCACTGCTGATCACGCCGCTCAATGTGACTGACGAAGACGAGAAACTCGAGCGACGCACGCTCGTGGTAGTTCCGCTCGAAAGCGAGCTCGAGTGTGCGGATGTGACTGTCATCGACTCGGAGTCGAAGGAGTATGTTGGCGACGAAGGCTGGATCATTGGGCTGTCTTCAGAGAGAGGGTCGAACTCGGCACCGTGCATTGATTGACCAGAGGCGAGAGAGGGCTGGCGAGACGAATAGGTAAACGAGGGTCGAGGCAGGAAAAAGCTGCTATGAGTCTATAGCTACACTGACGCAGCAGTCAAAGTCACAGGGTATACAAAGAGAAGGACGAAAAGTGGAGGGAGGAGCGGAGGCGGCGGAAAGGGCAGTAAAGAGAAGAAGACAAGGCTGGTTCGAAGCAGTTAAAGAGCAACTCTCGTTTCGTCCCAGCTGCGCCGAGCCGCGCGCTGCCCATAAGCCAGCAAGATATTTATGTCACAAGGAAACATTTTTGGGTTTGTTTAGACTTGTGTTTTGTGAGCGCTAATTCCGAAAACAAGAGTTGACTCAGGACCGGAGAAGAAGAAAATGAGGAGTTGTGTGGTTCCAGTTGTTTCGGTTCGTGGTGGTGTCCAATGGGCTGCTGGATGTTACTACTTCACGCTTATACATTTTGCATATAAACATACACACACAGCACATAAATACTGACGTATATTACATAAAACACGCTACACTCACAATCAGCCCACCAACAAAACAACAACAACAACCGGCCTCCGTCTCCGGTGGCTCGGAAAACCCAAACTCGCTCGCTCGGCAGCTTCGCGAAGCAGCGAGCCGCAGTCGAGTCCCCAACAGCGCATGTGTCTGCGCCAATGCCGAGCTTGTTTTGGACACATATGCGCGTTATATTGTAAACACTTTGTCATGCACCTTTGTCGTGATAATAAACCCACAACAATAACTAACTGTTGACTTCAGGACGTCTCCCAGCCTGGCCTGTTCACGATAGTCGAGCCCAGGCAGCAGCGTTGGCCAGCTCGTAGCACCTCGTATGACTCGCAGACCACTCGGTCAGCCTCGCGCACTAGCAGCGACCGCAGACAGTGACGACCTCGATGATGACTTTGGCTTTGTTTCCCGCGGCAGCGAGGCCAGACTCGTTAACAATGAAGCCCTTCAGGAGCGCTACTTTCACAAACTGCAGCGAAAGTACTTGTCGGCGTGCGCGAGTGCACCTGGTGTCGAGTCACTACGACGAACGCTTGAGAGTCTTGCAGTAGGAAAGAACACCACGACAACCGTCAAGGAGCATTTGGAAACTTCATCGTCAGATCCTATTGATCCACAAGATGCAAAGGACGAGGCTGCTCGCCGTATGACCCTCGACCAAGTCGTACTCGGCCTACGTAAACTACGAGAGGCGATCCTCGCTTCTGGCCCACCAACCGCGTTTGGCAAATCTGTCTTCCTCTTTACAGTCCGCGTTACCGTTCTCATTGGCCACTACGAATCATATGTGCCAGCCATGAAGTGTCTGCTCGATGTCATCTCACAAACAACTCCCCTCACCCTCTCCGAGCGGCACGAGATTGGTGGGCTATACCTCCTCCATCTCGCCCATTTCGCCAACAATATACCCGAAGCATTTGAAGCAATGTACCGCTACGACCTCTCAAGTGACCTTGCACTCCGCCAAATCCTCCAAGCCTGGTGGGATCGCGACTACGTTCTCTGGCGTCGTCGCTTCGAAGACGAGGCTGACCCTGCCCGCCGTAAGATCATGGAATACGGAGACCGGACTATGGCTATCGAGTCTTTGAAACGGATCGGTGCGGTTTACTTTTTCATGCAGCAGACTGAAATTGAGAAATTGACGGGGTGGCCGTGGAGTAGATGTGTGGATGATCTTGGCTGCGGATGGAGACTTGAAGGAACTCTAGTGGTTATCAGAGAACGAAAGAAAAAGGCAGTAGCAACCGTGGCTTCGCAAAATGATGCTGTTAAAGTCTAATCTGTATATTTATTGTTCTTGCATCTTGGAGTTTGGGATTCGGACATGCATATTTTTTTTAAGTTGATTCAAATCAAATTCATAGTGTACATATGCTAAGTCATTGCATCACTTGTATAATATCCAACTAGTAAATGAACAAACATGAAAGAGGAAAAAGGAAGTTCTAGAAACGATGTGATTATTTCTTGCCGGATCTAATTGATTGATTTGGTCAGTTCATGTTGTACTCTTCTCTACTCTCAAATATCCACATACTTCTTGATTCCACCAGTAACCAAAGGTCCACCCTTAGATGCCTTCTGAGCCATCTCCTTACGAGCAGCAGCCTCGGCTTTCTTTTTCTCCAAGAAGGCTTTGTCGTCCTCGTCCATTTCTTTCTTCTCCTTCTTAGGTGCCTTCAATGCTGTATTCGAAAACGTTGCGTTAGTTGACTATTATTCCTAGGCAGTGAAATGACATACGCTTAGCTTTGCCTCCTTGTCGTCCAGACATATTTGCACTATTTAACAAGACTGATAAATATACCAACCACAATTCTTTCCTGTGCTTCTTCCCAGCAGGTTCAATATCTAAAAATTTCTGCACAAAACACCTTTTCACTTATGCCATATATTTCATTACATAACACACACGGAGCTGAAGTACATAATCATCCCAATGGAACACAAAGTCGCACCGACCACGCTTCACACTATTCTTTCTATCTCGCACACCGTGTGCTGTTGTTGCCAGTCACTCTCGAGTCTTTCTTCTATTCGATGCTGCTTTCTATCGGACGGGGTCTTTGCAGTTTGTCCTTCGATAAGTAAACCAGCGAGAGGTCGTGTGCAAGCAGTGGTAGTAACCATTACTAGATTAATACCATCAAGGCTTGACAGATATTTGATATTGGGAGAAAAACAAATAAAGGGACGAAACAACCAAATCAAAAGTTGAAAAGGCTCCAATCAAGTCTTTTTTGCGTGTCTTTTTTCTATTTTTTTTTTCCATTTATATTTTGTTCTTCGGGTGTTAACGTTTTCTTTTGCCACTTCTTCCATCCTCACGAGTTCATATATCGACAATATCCGCATTATGACCGATTCACGACGCCATAGATCGCCACCGCATTCAACAAGCGCAAAGTCCTCTTCCTCCTCAAGAGACCACGATCGCGACCATGATCGACGACGCACACTTCATCGCGACGAGCGTGACCGTCATTCCCGCGACTCGAGACACAGAGATAGGCATCGCAGTTATCGTGATGACGAGAGGGAGTATCATAGCTGTGATCGTCGAGACGAGTATCGACGGCATGAGCGAGATGGACGAGATTGGGACCGGAGGCGTGCTAATGACGCTCCTATAGCGCGGTCTGTGACTCCATCTGTAGAGAAACTCAAGACAGTTGTCGTCGTCGAACCGGCCCGACTTTCGTCGCCAGTGAAAACTGTCATTGCTTCTCCAGGTAAGAGGCTTTTACTTAATCATGACGAAAATGATGACGACAGCAACAACGGTGATGACTTGACCGACTTAAGAAAGCGACCTCGGATGTCTGCTATTTCAGCAACCATATCGACCGCGCCCAAAATTTCGATTAAACCGCTCGCGAAGATTTCTCTTGCATCAAGCGTTTCGTCGGCACAGACGAGTCAGGAGTCGCGAGAGACGACATCACTGGAGAGAATATCAATGCCACCTAGAAGTCCGGTTGATAAGTTTTCACATAAAAGTGGGTTCGCAATAGCACCGCAGAAGTCTCCAATACTTGAATCTGCTGTTTTACCAAATTTGGCTACTACAGACGATGATGATGTTCATGAGAGCGAGAATGTGGTTGAGACTATTGCAGAGAGTACTAAGTCACCTCAAGAGCCTGAACCCAGCCCTTCCAAAGCGGAAGAAGCAGTGACGAGTGCTGTATTGAATGACATCGACAATATTAAAACCGCTGAAAACAGTCCCGCTGAAGTCACTGAAGGCGAGTACACTCGTGAAATGGATATCAAAGACGAAGAAGATCATCGTATGAAACTTCTCGAGCTCAGCGTCGAAAGAGAGACATCATATATTGTCGAAGAGCCCGAAGATGAGGAAGAAGATGAAGACGACATGTTTGCCGAGCCTACCGGCGACCTCAAAAAGCCCGCGAAGCGCTCTATCCCCGTTCTAGTTCAAGCTGGTGCGATCCGCGAGTCCACTCTACGCTCAAACTGGGACGACGAGGAAGGGTATTATAGGATTATTATTGGTGAGATTTTTGAAGAGCGGTATCATATCCAGTCGAATCTGGGGAAAGGCATGTTTTCTTGTGTCGTTAAAGCGCATGACAAGGTTGAGAATAGACCGGTTGCTATTAAGATTATTAGGAATAATGATATCATGTGAGTTATGCTTCATTTTCTTTTCAAGAGGCGTGCTAATAAATGAGTAGGTTCAAAGCTGGACAGAAGGAGATTGGTATTCTCACTAAAGTGAATGAATCGGATCCGGATGACAAGTTTCATATTATCAGATTGATCCGCAAGTTTCAATACCGAGAGCATTTATGTTTAGTGTTTGAGGGCATGAAGTAAGTATTTCTGCTGGAAATATTAATAGAGCAAGCTAACAGAATATAGTAACGATATGCGCGACGTGGTTAAAAAGGTAGGCCGCGAGTCTGGGATAAGTATTGCTCAGATGCGATCATACACCCGACAACTAATGCTTGGACTTTCACATTTACGCAAGTGTAATATACTTCACGCCGACGTCAAGCCTGATAACGTGCTTGTGAGCGCAGACCGCGCCGTGTTGAAGATTGCTGATTTAGGCTCGGCATCTGATGCGAGTGAGAATGAGATCGCGCCGTATCTTGCGTCGAGGTTTTATCGCGCGCCTGAGTTGATTGTGGGCTTGTCGTATGATTTTGCGATAGATATGTGGTCGATAGCGTGTACGTTGTTTGAAGTGTATACCGGGCAGGTTTTGTTTGCGGGGAGCAACAATAATCATATGCTAAAGGCGATTATGGAGACGCGTGGGAAGCTGCCACATAAGCTGCTGCGCAAGGGCATGTTCACATCGTCTCACTTTGACGAACAATTGAATTTCCTGTCTCGCGAAACCGATCGTCTAACAGGCAAACCGACGACGAAGATACTGCCGTTTGCGGGAAAACCCACACGAGACCTTCGCAGTCGGGTATACGACGCGCGAGGCGGCGCTGCTGCTGGCGAAGACGCGAAATTGGTGATGATGTTTGTGGACTTGCTGGACAAATGTTTGAATCTAACGCCTGAGAAGAGGATGACTGCGGACGAAGCGCTGAGGCATCCGTTTGTGCAGGGCGTGTGATGGTACTACTACGAAAGGCGAAAAGAGGGGAGGATATTGCTATAGAGTGCTGGACCGTTCGTAGACTGTAGGATTGTATATAGGTATGCGGATGTAATATATCTACTGTATTGATATTCTAAACAGATGTACGATATTTGAGCCAGAGCGTGGTTTTTCGCGGGGCGCAGTGGTCAGCCAGCCGTACACGGATTGTCTGGACGCGCTGTGCCTGAATTGCTATTGTGGAGCGTGAACCACGAAAGCAATTATGCCTGAATAATCGTACTGTTGACACCAGAAGAGTCAGTGTACGCTGTTCGATCTGGCGGTTTCAGTTTTGAGGGCTGGGTCGCAAGAAGCAAAGACAGATAAAAGGCGACCTCGACCGCTGCTTAAACTGTTCAACTACTGTTGATCCGGGTCTACTTCCTCTTCTTTGTGTGTGCGTACGTTTCCTTGTTTGGTAACTGATCTGAGAAACAATGGGTCTCGCGTCGAAATTAGCAATGGCGCAGGGGGCTGGTGCCGCTTTCAACTCCATGGGCGGCGCTGGGTATGGCCAGCAGCAGCAGCAGCAGCAGTACGGGCAGCAAGGCCAGTACAATCGTCCGCCGGGACAGCAGTATGGACCTCCGCCGGGACAGTATGGCGCTCCGCAGGGACAGTATGGCGCGCCTCCTCCTGGAGGACAGTATCCCAAGCCGCAGTCTGGGCAACCGGCACCGTATGGCCAGCAGCAGGGAGGATACGGGCAACAGGGCCAGTACGGCCAGCAGCAGCACGGTCAGTACGGAGGGGCGATGGCTGCGGGTGCAATGGCTGGCGGAGCTATGGCTGCCGGGATGCAGGGAAACCAGTATGGCCAACAACCTCAAGGCCAGTACGGCAACCAGCAGCAGCAGCAGCAGCAGCAGCAGGGCATGTACGGGGGAGCTGGTGGATACGGCCAACCGCAGCAGCCGATGCAGATGTCTGGCATGGGCAACAACTTTTTGCAAATCCTCCAGCGCGCTGTGCAGGAAAACCATCTACAGTCATTCTATCCCCCTGGTTCGCTCGAGCAGCTCGCGCAGGTTCGCGTCGGGCCTGCGATCACGCAGATCTCGCAGCGATGGAACCTGCCGATGGAGATCGCTATCGATCTTGCTCGTCTTGCGCTTTATGATATCGTGATCTTTGTCGATGATTCGGGATCGATGGCGTTCGAAGAAGACGGCGAACGGATCGAGGATCTCAAGTTGATCCTCAGTCGCGTCGCTTTCGCAGCCTCGCTCTTCGACAACGACGGCATCGAAGTCCGCTTCATGAATAGCCCGATGCAAGGAAACCACATGGTCTCGGATCAGCAAACCGCCAATCTCGTCTCCCAGGCAAAGTTCCAGGGCCTCACACCGCTCGGCACAAACTTGCGCTCAAAAGTTCTCGATCCCTTGGTCGTCCAACCCGCCCGCTCAGGCATGCTCCGCAAGCCCGTCCTCGTCGTCGCAATCACAGACGGCCAGCCCGCTGGCGAACCCGCAAAGACCGTCTTCAGCGTCATCAGCGACACCAAAATGGCCGTCTCGCAAACTCGCTATGGACCGGGCGCAGTCGCGTTCCAGTTCGCGCAGGTCGGAAATGATATCCCCGCGCGCCAATTCTTGGGATCTTTAGATGCGGATCCGCAGGTCGGAAGTATGGTTGATTGCACGAGTAACTTTGAAAACGAGCAGGATGAGATGGCGAAGATTGGTATTTCTTTGACTCCCGACACGTGGGTTGTCAAGTTACTTTTGGTATGCTTCAAACACACTATTTTTGTTGATCTGTTACTAACGTGCTTCAGGGCTCGATTGATCGGTCGTACGATTCTCATGACGAGATGAGACAATAGACAGTAAGAGTAAGAGTTATGCAGTATTTGTATCCATTTTAAATCATGTCAAAAACGATTGCAGAAAAAATAAAATAAAATGATCCCGACACACATGTGCTAAAATTAAAGAGCTAACAAAAACAAAAAACACCTAAATATTTAAACTAATTACAAAAACATCAAGCCAATGGTAGCGATCGACGACAGACCCAAGACAGTGAATCCGGTCTTGACGACAGCCTGGTTGGTGAGCTGCGAAGCAGTATCCCAGACCAAATGGCGGACTCCGTTGATGCTGTGGAAAGTGAAGGGCGCGGCAGCGATGAACTTGGCGGCGAACTTGACGATGAAGGGAAGACCACCAAAGGCCGCGGCAATAGCGGTCGAGGAGACGGAGAGACCGACGAGGGGAGCAAGCGCGTAGCTGAGACCGAGGACGTAGAGGCCGCCGGCGAAGGCAACGCCGACGATACGGTGCAATCCCGAGAGGACCATGGTGATCTGGGGCTTGTAGATGGTCAAGTGCGGGGAGATTGGTCTGTTAGAGCGCTGCTTGATGAGCATCTCCTGGGCCTCGGCAGGCGTCATCGACTGGAAGGAGGATGCTCTGGAGGGTGGTTAGTATCATGTGCTCAAGAGGAGGAAACGAGTGTGGGGTCGTGTTCCGGCTTACCTGCGAGCAACGACGGGGAGCAAGAGGGACGCGGGGGTCATCGCAGTGCGCGAGACAGCTAGACAGCACAGATTAGTACAACACTCTGTAGATCAATTCAGGCTTAGGTTGTGGAAGTGAAGGGGCCTTGCAGGAGTGCTGAAGCAATCGCGTTGCATCTCGCAAAGACTCCGTCACATCCCAAACTCGCGCACTCCAGCAGTAAGAAAAGAGACTCACCAGTCATAGACGACCGCAGAGCAGGACGAACAATTAATCTGGCAGACATTGTGATAAGGTGTGTATTCGTGTGTAGAAACTGGGCAAAGACGGACGACGAAGAGGCAGCGGAGGAGGAGGAAAGCCAACCAGGAAGACGAGAATATCGCTGGGCCAACAAGCTTCCGACGCAGCGCCGGTCTCTCCGCAATTTACCCGGCTGTAACTGAGCCAATAACAAGCGAGCTAAACATAATCTGTACGTACAACATTACGTAACTATACACGTGACTGTAGGTAGGGTAATTGGCGATATTTGAACAGAAATTTTTGATCCGTTTTTCTTTTCTTCAATAGTAACTCGCATTGGTGGTTTAGAACTTGCTATGTTCAGCAGTGGATATTGTTTAGGGATTTAGGTATTTCGAACATATTCGTTGTTATAGCCTGTTCTACTTTTTGTGTGTATAGAATTAGTTTTCTAGTTGTTATACAAAGGAATATAACTGTCTTTTGCGATAGATTGATTCAAAAGCCCGATTAATCACGCTATTATTGTTATTGCAGCCGTACTTTTCAGCGTTTCATGCCCGGGTTACATCTGTTTTTTGTTTATATTGTGTTGAGTATGGTTGGTTAGCTATTGCTGATTACGATTAGAATTCTAATGCACCTAATACACAATCTGATTCATTATTTTATCAAACATGAACACATAGATAACGAAAAAGATGAAAAAGATGAAGAAACCGCCATGCACGATGGTTATCAGATTAAACACGAGACAACACAACAAGACATAAAACTAAAGGAATTCATATATCCCCGCTCTTAATTGATATATCAAACACAGAAGAGATTCACCACTGAAGAGTAAGTAAGTGGTCCCAAACAAAAACCAGACAACAAAACACAAGCATAAACATAGAGAAGCACGGACCTGAATAAATCTGAAATGCAATCTTTATCTCTTCCCTTGATATGTCAGATCGAAATAGGAATACCTGATTTGTAGATTTATACACATGGAAAATAAAAGCATTACTCCTTCTCCTTCTTCTTATAGCTCACCAAATGCGCACTCTCAGCTGGCACAAGCGTGTGGTCATGGCTCTCACTTCTCACAAACTTGCCCGCACTATCAACCGTACACATCTCAATACTCTTCACAAATGGATCCTCAAACACTTCATTCAGCAACGCACGTTTTTCAGGGTCCAGCTCGAGCATACGGCCAACAATATGCCGTGTCTCGTGCGGCAACAACCGCAGCAATCTCCACGGACCCCGGATCACGGGCTGCGGAGTTGATCCGTCGGGGTTTGTGCCTGGCGGTTTGACGGCTTGATCAGGGTGGTACGGATCAAGAGGTTCGGAACTGAACAGTCTGAACGAATTATCAGACTTGCGCGGCGCCTTCCATGGGAATCGGCGCAAAAGCATACAGCAGAAGATAATTGCAATCGACCATACATCCGCTGGCTGAGGATCGTATTTCAGTTCCGAGCACACTTCAGGCGCAAGGTACGGATCAGAACCCACGATACCGTGGGCGCGAACAATCTCCGACTCAAACGGGTATCTAAAGACAGAGGCCGATCCAAAGTCAATGATCTTGACAATACCAGTCTCAGACACAACACAGTTATCCAGCTTAAGATCACGATGCGCAAGACCCATCTCGTGAAGATACGCGACTCCAGACAGGATCTGCTTAAACACGCAAAAGATCTCCGGTCGCGACATCTTACCCGACATCACAATCGCAAACAAATCATACGGACAATACTCCATAACCTCGAAAAACTTGCCGTTCTCATGCATAATATCAAGAGTCTCGATAATGTTTACATGATGCAGCGTTGATCCAATGCAGAACTCGGCAGTAACTTTCTTCGAGTACTCGCGTTCACTTTCATACGAATGACGTGCTCGGAATTCCTTAACTGCAAATGTAGTACCGTCAGAGGCGCGTTTCATCAGTCGCACAGAGCCACCGGCACCAGATCCAAGTACTTTGCCAAATCGACCGTACTTCTTGTTCAGACTAGGGCCATCCTCACCAAATGGCACGTTTTTGAGGTTCGTCGACGAACTCGAGTGACCGAATCCTCCGGAGGAGATAGACGAAGGCGCAGTAGATCCAGAAGCATAGCTATTAATCGACGCGCTAGATGCCGAGGTTGCAACACTGTGTTTATCCTTCTCTTTATGCTTATGCGCTTTTGGTTTGAAGAATCGTTTGAGCTCGAGCATTGAGCCATGAGCCGACTTATGCTTACGGCCCGAGCTAGTGACATTGCTGCTGCTAGACTCTGATCCCGAGCCCGAGTTATCATTGTGGTGATTTTTACCAAATGCCGAGACGAGCGAGACTGCCGACGAGGCAGCGGCCGCGGATGGCCGCGCGTACAGCGTCGAGTTGGTGGATTGGGGAGTAGTACCGGTAATAACGCCGCGCTTTGACGACACCTTGGGAGATGTAGGAGATGCAGCGGCGCCGGCAGCAGCAGCGAGTGCTGCCGATGAAGGGCTGGAGGTCGGAAGTGAATCATGTTCACGGTCGGGTGAGCTCGAGTGGTGACGGTGGTGATGGAAGTGCAGTTTCTTCTTGAACACGAATCTAGGCGCGACATCTTCTCCCGCGCGTGGCTGCGGTGGACGATGCTTCCGCGCATACGGATCATCGTCAGGCGTAGGCAGCGAGGACATGTGTGTAGCCGGTGAAGTGCCGATCGAGGAGTCTCCCGCCGACGATTCACGCGACACCGGTGCCGACGCATCAATGAAGAAGCGTGCTGCTCGAGGCGACGTCGCCGCCGAACCAACTACAGAATCGTCTTCGGCGTCGGTCGTGTCGTCGTCATCACCGTCCGCGTTTGTGTCTCCGTCGAGAAACGACGCATTTTCTGCCGCGTCCGTGTCAGCCGCTGGTGACGGCGGAGTCGATGTAGATGGCGATTCATTCTGAATAAGACGAGTCTGTTTAGCAAAGTCACTATTTAAATCAAATCAAATGCGAAATACGCACAGCTGAAGGAGGGAGCGAGAATTGCTCATACGCATGCGTGTCGTCGCCTAACATTCTGTTCTTCTTGAGCGCAATCGTCGCCAGCTTGTCAGAAAGCAGTCCAACCGGCGACGACCGCGGCGGCGGTTGCGACGGCTGCTGCTGCGACATCTGTATGGAAAAGAGAACGAGAAGGATGGACGGGCGAGAAACAAAAGTGTAGATGCTCTGAACTTCGCGGTGGAGCGACTTCGCCTGGCTGTCTTGATGCGGCCCATCTTATCACGATCGTTGGCTCCCTGCTCTTCCCGGGCCAGCCGACACCACGAAGCCCTTAAGTCACCACAGCACCGCGGACGGACGCGTCATTTAGGGGACAAATAAACGGACTGGACGCGAAGACGAGACGAGAGAGTGGCATTTTCAGACGAGCAATGGAGGCAAACGAAGATGTTGAGTTAATGCCTGGTCCTGAGATGGAAATTGGTGTTGAAGAGTTGGATATGGGTGATGATATGGGTGATACAATCATTGAACAGTACGTACTGTGATTTTACTACAATTGTGTAAACTGACGCGTCTTAGATCATACGAACAACCACCTCTAAAGTACTCTCTCGTTTACTATACACTAGCAGGCATGATCTAACAATTCATACAGACGAACACACTCAGATGCATTTGACCCTTCCTCAGAACACCCACAAGCTCGCCTACAAACACAGCCACCTTCAACTTCACCACCTATCAGTAGCAGCAGCAGTGCGGATCTTGACTCTGACGACAATTCTGAGATTTACTCTGATCCTGAATCTGATACCTCCGATCCTGAATATATACCTGCAGAAGTGAAACCAGATCCAGCTGGTGCAGCAGATAGACCCTCCTCTCCAGATTCATCGCCAACGACCCCTTCCGTTGACCCGCTGGGCTCGAATCCCGAACAAACGAGCAATGGCAGCATATCCGCATACGCCCTTCAACAACTCGATCAGCTGGTCGCGCGTCCGGACAAATCTTTAGAAAAAAATGAGAAACTCGCGTCTCCTTCTGGTCTAAACGTCGAGCTGCTTCCACATCAAGTTCTTGGATACTCGTGGATGTGCAAGATGGAGAGAAGTACTCAGCGCGGTGGTATCCTTGCTGATGATATGGGCCTAGGAAAAACAGTTCAGGCAATGTATGCTATCCTTTCAGATCATTACCACCAGCTGCTTTGCTGATCAATAACGCTCTAGCTCGTTAATTCTAGCCCGACCTTGGACTAACCAAGCCCGTCGACCAACACTAATCGTGCTACCAAACGTAGTCCTGCAGCAATGGAAAGCCGAGCTAAAAGAGAAGGTCAAGCCCGCATACCGTCCGACCGTGTTGATCCACCACGGCACATCAAAAGCTACATCATTCAATCAATTTCTCGCGTATGACGTGGTTCTGACTACCTTCCACACCATAGCGCGTGAATACAAGCATATGATCGCAGCGGACAAGACCGCGGATCGGTCACGATATGTGTTTTTCAGTTTGAAAAGTAAATTTCATCGCATCATTCTCGATGAAGCGCAGATAGCAAAGAACAAGAATACCTTTCTGTCCAAAGGTGCTTGCGATATCGATGCGACTTATCGATGGTGTCTCAGTGGCACGCCGATGCAGAATAACCCAGGAGAACTACAAAACTTGTTGACCTTCCTTCGCATTGAGCCATACAGCGATTGCAAGCTATTCATGAAAGATATCGGCAACGCATTACGAGAAGGCGACCCAGATCCAACCGCAATCAGACGTCTCCAAACATTACTCAACTCGGTCTTGCTTCGAAGAACAAAAGATACAGTCATGGACGCCAAGCCTATCTTCGTGTTGCCGGAAAGACATATTGATATCATTAAAATCCCATTATCGAAGCCAGATCGCGCGGTATATGACGCGTTGGAGAAAACTGCTCGCGCTCAAGCAAAGGATATGATCCACACTAAAGAGTTGCTTGAGATGATTATTCGACTAAAGCAACTTTGTCTTCACAGTCTGTATGTTTCTGTTTTTGCAATTCTGTGAATTTTGAGCTAATAGTAGTAGACTAGTTCCTCCCTCGGGTAAAGATCCAAATCGGTATCGCAGAAAACTCGTTCGATCACTAGAAAAGAGATTCATTGGGTCGACGAAAATTGCGAAATTGATTGAGATTCTCCGACATATCAAAAAGTGAGCTCATTATTCGCTATTTACTCGTACTGTTTTAACTGTTGATAGAAACTTCCCAGGAGAAAAAGTTATAATTTTTTCTGAATACACAACATACCTCGAACTCATCACGCTTCCCTTGCGCATGGAGCGTCTAAGCTACGTCGAGTACAACGGCGGCATTGCCGACAATGCCCGCACCGCGGCCGTCCACGCATTCAAAACCACAGACGCAATGGTCATGCTAACTTCAATCCGCGCCGGCGGTGTAGGTCTGAACTTGACATGTGCGTCGCATTGTATAATAATGGATCCATCATGGAATCCGTCGGTTGAGCGACAGGCTATTGATCGGGTGTATAGATATGGTCAGACGAGGAAAGTACATGTATATAAGCTTATTGTAGAAGATTCGATAGAGGAGCGTATTCTTGCGTTACAGCAATCGAAACAGGATATGTCGGATTTGGCATTGAATGAGAGCGAGGTGGGTAAGCTAGCAGGTAGCGAGAGGTTAAACTTGCTCTTTGGTTCATCAAAAGGCATATACCCTCTTTGATTTGCCAAAGCAAAATCTGGTTTAGATATGCATTATAGGGGTATAGATTTGATCTGATAATCTCAATTGAGAGCTTCAAGTACTTTCTCGTAGACTCTTGTGACATCTAGCTCAGATCCCCTAAAACCGTTCATACACTCTAAAACATCAACACGTGTGCGTTCTGCAATCCCTTCCAGTCGCGCTTTCTCCGTATTTCCCATGCGTGATCGAGAGGGAATTCGTCCTTCGATGAGTTCGTAGAAAATGAGATCGAGCTTCTTCAGAAACACGAAAAGCTTCTCTGGTTCTGTGATTGGGAGTTGCGGAATACAGTCGTTAAAGTCATCCGCTATTCGTAAAAGATATTGCACTTGAATAAATGGTATGGGCATAGATGGCACTGAATACCAAATCAGATCAACCAATTTCGTCAGATCTATAATCATGGGCTCGATAGTCATGTAGGCAATATGATGCTCTACCGGATGCGGAATCTCAGAGTCTTCATCCTCGGCATCGTCCGATTGCGATGATTTGCGCACAAACCGACGAGAAATCTGGAGTAATTGCTCATCTAAATAGTTGATTAGCTTGCTTTGCTGTGAAGATGAGAGTCGCGCAGCACCGGGTGGTGCCGAGTGTAGTTGAGGTGTCGCAACATGCGCCGATGGATTGAACTCTCTGTCGAGTAACTCGTAATCAGGCGAGAACACTGACGAAAGCATAGCGCTTGCTGATGATCGATTGATTTGATTCTTAGGTGAGCCGACCAAGTCAGGCACGAATCCCCCCGAGGTCTCGTAGTCATCGGTCGTTTGGCTTGGAGTGTTGCGGTTCCCTGACTGTGGAGGTGAGAGAATATCCTCGGCGGAGGAAGCTGATGAAGGCGACGTCATCGCACACTGGAGTATATAAGTAAGATAAACCCTGGTAGTCTATGGGACATACACATACACGATACAAAACATACAACAATGACTCTGTTTGATTGTTTGTGCTAATGTGCTAGAAACTGAATGCCGCAGCGAGTGCACAGATGCAATCGCTGTATAACCTTTGGGAAATCGCAAGCGGGCATAAATTGCGGGTTGTGGTTACGGGTCACTGCAACAAAATTTACACACTAGTCGTTGGATTGTAAGCGAGGATATGAAAAGGAGAGGAAAAGAAAGAAGAAGTAATAGTTTATGAGTAGAGAAGTGTTGTGAAAGAGTTATGACTCTGGGTGGCCAGAGATGAAATGGTACTGAAGCAGAGTGCTGAGTTGATAGATGTACGCAAATTTGGATTTATATACAAGAACGTGCGAAATATTGCATTCTAAAAGAACAGTAACCAACTCCAAAAACGGTGCAATCAAGATATCAACGAAGAAACGGTAGTTACGACCATAGTATGTACAGAGAGTGTAGAATCGTGTAGAAGCCAAGTAGGAAAGGGAGAAGGAGGAAAATGCAAGAAAAAGAGCTTATTCGGCCTTAGTCTTAAGCTGGACACCGTGCCATTGCTTGAGATCCTCGGCAATGATTTCGTTGACCATACGATGCTGTTTGATCATGGGCTTGCCTTTGAATGCTTTTGAGACGATGTTGATGGCAAACATGGATCCACAGCCACCTGAGAAGAGTGTTAGTATGAGCCTCTGTACAAAGTAGCGAGCAGAACAGATGATATGGCACACCTGATATGTCTTTAACAGAGAGCTGCGAGGGCTCGAACGCGTCGAGAAGCTTTGAGGCGATGAACTTCTCGTAGTCGTTGGGTTCTTCGCTGGCGTCGATGGCTTCAGAAGTCGCGAAGCGGCGAGTGGCAGGCAGACGAGCAGCCATAGGCAAACGCAGGCTGCTACGGACGAGTGAGGTGCGCACAGTTAGAGCAAGCATTGTGTAGTTGTTGTATGATAAGTCACTCTTGTTTGCAGAGTGCTGTGGGGGAATGCAACACTGTCTTGTCAGTGAACTCACTCCCGACTAGTTAACACAGATAGATTGTCAGCAGCAGTACCACCCCCATGATGACATAATCCTTAACTACATAATCATCTTACATAATCTAAGCTGACGCTGCCAGAAGCCACGCTGCCTTCCCGAGGCGCAAATTTTTGCAGCCCAGGGCGGAAAGGGCGGAAACCCGCTACTTTTAGCCGATTATTAAGTAGACTTGCTAAAAGTAGTCAGTCATTCCGGGACTGGTCACTCCGCCTTACCCGCTTCTCATCCCCCTCGCCGCACCCACAGCACGTCTTTCCTCCTTTCTCACTTTAACAACTGCCACCCTTTTTGTTTTTGTTTTTGCGTTTGTTTTTGTTTAGTCCTTTCTGCAATCGCACCCGGTTGTTATTCTCTCCTGATATCAGATATCAGCCGGCCCTTTTTTTTTCCTCGTCTCCGTCGCCTGCGTTCCTGCTCCTCGATTCGAGTACGAAGCTTCATCTCTGCCACCCTTCTCCCGTCATCCCGTCCCGTCACCTCTTTCAGTCCTCTGTTGTACCGTGATTTCCTTCGTTGTTCAGTAATATTCTTATTTGGTAGGTCTCCTTTCCTAAATCGCCGTCCGCTCTTCGATTGCAGGATGGTGGGCTCGACAGGTTCGCGCACGAGATGATGCGTCTTCGGCTTCTAGTCTTTTTTTCGTTTCATCATCCTCGCCCTTGATCTCGTTCTCCACCATCTCTTTCTACTGCAGTTTTCCCTCGGACGCGTCGAATATCTTTCTTTTCTTCTTTTCTCTATCATCCTCCTTTTTTTCTGTTTTCTGACATTCGTGTTCTTATTTCAGTTCTGTGCATCACCAATTTTCAATTTACATCGATTGATTTTGTTATCCTGTCCAGTCGTCATTTCATCTCGCAATACACCTCAGACACTCATATAATCTGACCCTCGATCTCCTTCTATCTTCTCAGCTAAAATGTCTTACGCATACGATTACTCGCAGCAGCCCGAGAGTGCCTCGCCCCAGGCACCCGGTGCTGTCCCGGCTCCTGCTGATCCGGCTGCCGCCAGCGCTTTCGCTTCCTCGACCCCTACTCCCTCGGGTGCCGTTGTTTCCAATGACTCTAAGACCACCCTCTGGTATGCTTGCTCTGCAATTTATTGATTTACTCATTTTTCGCGAGAATATATTTGCTGACTTCCAATTAGGATGGGCGAGCTTGAGCCTTGGATAGATGAGAACTTTATCCGTCAGGTTTGGTCCAACTACGGTGAGGCCGTCAACGTCAAGATGATCCGTGACAAGTTCTCTGGGTATGAATTAATATCCTCCGTATTTTCCATATTTCATTGCTGAACCGCCTGTTAACATGACTATTTTTAGTACTAACGCTGGTTACTGCTTCGTTGACTTCTCGAGCCCGGCTGCCGCTGCTAAGGCCCTTACCTTGAACGGCACTATCATTCCCAACACTCAGCGTGCATTCAAGCTCAACTGGGCCTCGGGAGGTGGCTTCTCCGAGCGAACGTATGTATAATGCTTAGCTGTGACATCGAAGCACACCCTCTGACTTCTTACTTAGCGACCGCACTCCCGAGTTCTCTATCTTTGTTGGCGATCTCGGTCCGGAGACCAGCGAATATGTCCTTCTTAACCTTTTCCAGAGCCGCTACCCTTCGTGCAAGTCTGCCAAGATCATGACTGACCCCGTTTCCGGCATGTCGCGTGGCTACGGCTTTGTCCGTTTCACTGACGAATCCGAGATGCAGCGAGCCTTGACAGAAATGCAGGGATTCTTCTGCGGAAACCGACCAATGCGGATCTCGACTGCCACCCCCAAGAACAAGGGTGGTGCCGTGCCCGCTGGCATGATGCAGCAGCAAGGTCCTGGTCAGCTCGGCATGTACCAGATGGGTATGCCCCCCATGGGATACTACGGTGCCCCTCAGCCAATGAACCAGTTCACTGACCCTAACAACACCACTGTCTTCGTTGGAGGTTTGTCTGGCTACGTCACCGAGGATGAGCTGCGAAGCTTCTTTGCTGGATTTGGAGAGATTACTTATGTCAAGATTCCTCCTGGAAAGGGATGTGGATTTGTTCAGTTTGTTCAGCGTCATGCCGCCGAGATGGCGATTAATCAGATGCAGGGATACCCTATCGGTAACTCTCGCGTGAGACTGTCCTGGGGTCGTTCGCAGAATAACTCTGGACCAGTCAATGCTCCATACAGGTAGATCTACCTCTCTTTTTTTTGTCTTTTTTTGTTCTTTTCTTCTTCTATCTTCAGTCTTTATATGCTGTTCTCGCTCTTTTGTCCTTGCATGTATATAAAGTTTTTTAAAAGTTTATTCCGCAATGTCAGATCTTTGTTATATCTTTTTATCATGCTCTTTGGATTTTCCGTTGTTCTAGTTTTTTTTGTGATCGTGTTACTGAGACTTGGTTGTCCATAGGCCTACTCCTCCTCCATCAGTATATCCCTCTATGGGTCTGCCTCCTCAGGGCCATTTTAGTCCATATGCACCGATAAAGTAAGCCGCCTGCTTTTCATTGTCCTCTGTCTGCTTCATTGTTCATTCCTTTTTGAATATGTGTTTTTGACGGTTAATGATGAAATGCTAACAACTCTTTTTTGTCTTGTCTAGCCCGCAAGCAGCCCATTTGCATCCCGGAGCTCAATCCCAGGGTCAGGCCCCTGCTGGACCTCCCGGAGCTGCAGTTCAAGGCCAGGATCCCAGCGAGCCAATCCCTGTTGCCAGACTGAACGAGCTTTACCTTGCTGCTCGTGACGGACGACTAGACAGAGTCGAGGCCGATGGCACTGGCTATCACGGAGTTTACGCTCAGTAAAGATGGATCATTTGATTCTTTTTTTTTTGCTTTGCCTTTAATCGTTCTCCGATAACCTGTCTTTCGGTTTTTGTCTGATGTTATTTTAGTTAATCTTGTCACGAGTTGCGAGGGCAAGAGTTGAATTTATATTGCTGATTTTGTAATTATGTGGTATTGGGTTCATATTTGTTGACTTATCTTCCCTTTTTTTTATTTTTATCATCGGCTTTTTATATATGCAGCGCGTTCTCGTATCAGGCAAAAAGATCTGTATCAGGTTGGGGCGTTTAGAAAAGTTTCCTTGATTGTCATTTTTCATTCACTTTTTTATCTTTCCACTGATATTTCTAGAGTGATATACTATTTTTTTTTATTTATATTGTGCCTCCTGCTTTCTCGCGAGTTCTTTTTCTTTTCAACTTTGACTATTTTTTTATTTCTCGGTTGTACCTGCTTGTAGTTATTTAGTTGGGTTCTTTCGGTGCCCTTGCGTTATCATGAACCTATGTACCTCATACTTTTTGAACGTTTCGCTTCTTTATTTACGCTCATGGATCTGGTTGTTAGCCGCGCGCATGCTATTCTATCTATCACTTATCTTATTTCTTCCTTTATATATTTGTGTTTTCTTATTTTTAAAAATTGATAAATGTGTTTGTTATATAATCCTCGTTTGCTGATATGACTGATGCTTTTCGTCCTTTTCTCACATAACTATTTTTTGTCGCTATATATTTCTTTGTGAACAAATACTTTGTTCACGTTTCTATATGCTTGAGAGTGTAGTTACATTTAGTTGAGAGTTTGTGTTCTTGAAAGTATTGGATTAAGCGGAGTCATTTTTGATGCTATATTTATTGATCATGCTAAGTGTATTTAGTTGTCGATACGAGGATATGAATTTTGCTTGATTGGAATATTTAAAGCCCTGAGATGTTGTAGGCTTGGAGTTTGAAATTATGATAATTATAGGTTGTCTAGTAAATTTGTAATAATATCAATAACGTACATGAGAAAGCAAAAACACCCTTGAAACAGAAAAGATCAGGCGGCAGAGATGTACAAATCAGGAACAAGCACTACCTGAAGTATTTTCTCTTCAACCCTATGCATAAACCCAAAGATTATAGAGTAAGTAGGAAACAAGTTTTGTAGTTGTATGTTGTTGTTGCCTTTGGACAAGACAAATCGCGAGGTAAAAAACTATTCAGCCATCACTTGTATTCTTGCATGCAGCGGAACTACCACTATATAATATCAATTCGAACACGAGAATTCTCTGTCCGAAAGTTGGCTTGTGCTGAAATTATTACAAGTTCTTGTAATACTTTGAGGTGTCGACACCATGGTACGGGTGGTTGACAAAGTTGAACATGGGGAAGATTCCCAACATAGCATAGGCATAGCGCGAGTATGAAGCGCAGACTTTCTGAAGCTCGGGGTTGAGTGACGAAGTGCCATAGAGAGGTAATCCCATTCTGGCGCGCATGCGGAGCTCACGACGGTCTTTCTTGACCTCACGCTTGTTCTCGGAGGCACCAAGGAAACGACCTGTTGTAGTATATTCATCAGTATTCTTGGACTTGCAAATCATTTTGAAGTATGATTAAAGAACCTAAACATACCACAGCTTCTAGCGTAGGCAACAAAAAATCCACCAAGAAGACCAATTGCGATTGAGGGAGTCGGTCCGTAACGAGTATGTCCCTGACCGACAGCGTGAAAGAAGCCTACAATAGTCTCGGGGAGGGTTCGCGCAAATCGAGTGTAGAATGGGTGCTCCATGTATCCAGCAATGAGAGGGCTGATGGCAGCGCAGCCGGCCCAGGTGAGGTAATCTGATGGTCGCATGAAACGAACAACACGGAAGAAGTGCGGATCGGCGTCAATTAACTAGAATAGTCGAAGATCCAGTCAGAAACTCATTTCACAAATACATTTATAGAAGATATCTTGTAGATATAAATCCATCACGTACAGGATATGGCGCATCGTAAATCGGCATTCCGAACTCGTCCTCTTTGAGCGGCACAGGCATTGCGACTTCAAATAATATATACACAAACTTCAAGCGAGAAAAAGACTGAGACTGATAATATCAATCGCAAATTGTTATATCAGATACTGATTCGCAAAAGTCGTAGATATCCTGTCGTTTATACCCTTTTTTTCAGCTATAGTCTTCCAACTCGCGGATTGTCGAGTTGCGATTCATCTCGACTGCCATTGGTCGGTTTCAAGATTACTTATTTAGGAAATAAACTGGAACCATTAAATGGAACTGGTTGGTAATTGGGTTGCAGTTGAGTTACCCGGAAAACGCGTTTGAGAGACAGTCGTCGCGTTTCATCAGAGATGTATACAAATATATTTGAGGTACTTAACAAGATCAAATGGAGGACTTATTTGCGCCAGAATACGACTATCAGTTTGATGCTGAAGCCGAGCGACTTAAAATTGAGCTGGCCAAGCGACAAGCATCGTTAGCACGGCAGCAGTACGATGAACCTGCCACGCCTCCGCCTGCTCCATTCGCAGACCCCACTTTCGATGATTCTTCGTTCAATAATCCTGTGAATAACTTTACGGGTGGAATGAAAGGGCCAGAGGGGATCACAGATTTAGGAATTGATGAGGAAGTTACAGTCAAGAAGACCCGAAAGCCACGACCAAAGTTGAATGCTGCAAGGTGTGATAAATATCACTGCTGCTCGATGAGAATAGACAGAGTGCTGATATATTTAGATTACTTGCACCTGAAGGATTATTAGAGATAAAGCGACGCGCACCAAAGATCAAGCTAAAAGGTCGCGGACATGAGGTATGTATACTTCATTGGCACAGCGAGCACAGGAGCTAACTCAATCACGTCAGTACCGAGATCTCGGACGACTACTTGAATGCTACAAAGTATGGGGCCACCAACTTTTTCCCAAGGCAAATTTCGAAGATTTACTTGTACTAGTCGAGAAAGCCGGACGTGATAAACAGGTTAAAGTTGCGCGAAATCAATGGATCGACGAGTGGAAACCTGTACCTGTCGAACCTCCAGAAATTCTCAGTGATGACGACTCACTAGCCAGCGAAGCAGAATTGAATAAACCGCAGCGATATGATGATGGCACTGGATTCGTAGTCGACGAACAGGACGATGAGGATGAGGATATGGCTGGTGCAAATGGACGGCGTAAGCGGATGCATACTGATACTTCTCAGCCTATGTTTCTCAGCGAGGATGAATCTGAAACTGAATTTGATCCGCGGGTCCGCGATATCGAGGAGCAGATAAACGAGAACGAACGCGCCAGAACTACTACACTTGAACAACTTGGCGCAGAAGATGAAGAGAGCATATCTGCCGAGAAGGAAGAGTCGTCTGAATCTGCGTTCATCTTGGAAGATGACGAAGAGAATGAAGTATTCCCATCAGCTTTCACATTAGAGGAGGACAGCCCAGAAGCGGGCATAGATAACACTGCAGAAAGCAGCGGTAGATCTTCATCTCCTGCTGCATTCCCTGTCGAGGACGTTCCCAAAGATGATGTTACTGGACCTGCGTTTGTGTTGGAGGAGATGAATGATGATGAGGATCTGTACGACTAAGTTAACGATATTAAACTACTTTTTCCTAAATTTGAGTCTTTTATGTTACTATCTTTTACTATTAAAATCCTGCTTTATAAGTACATCTAATATACTCTCCCGCCGAATGGGAATTGCCTAACTCGGGCATAAAGGTTAGGGTAAGTTAAAGTTTAGCGATTCTCAACAAATTTCTTTATAGACAAAGATTCGAGTAGAATCATATTCATTCGATATTCAGGTTACTATTTGGTACACATAACCGTAATTGAGAGATTTAGTATTTTACGATTAGCAAAGACATATTACTTTATTAGAACGAAAAGCGGATCAAGATGTCGACGACTGTGGAGAAGGTAACGTGTTGCTACGTCATATTCGATTTTACAATCTCGTGAGAATAATATGCTAACCTGACTACTCTTTCAGATCAAAGAGGTATTTATAGGATTTGGAATATATTGATTTTAAGGAACGAGATATTGACGGACGACGTTGCGTGGGTAGATCGAGCTCGAAATGAGCCGGACGCAGAAGAACAAGGCAACTAGTTTTCATCTGGGTCAGTTGAAGGCTAAGTTAGGTGCGTGATATTTAAAAACGCGTTTATTTATTTGTCAAGGCAAAGATCTAACATTTAATAGCCAAGCTAAAGCGTGAATTACTGACGCCTACGAGCGGTGGTGGCGGCGGTGGTGGTAAGTCTCGATGCGAAAGACCATCTGTGAACTGGATAGAGCTGATTCGTGTGTAGCTGGTTTCGATGTTGCGAGAACTGGTGTTGCATCGGTTGGATTCATTGGATTTCCTAGTGTGGGAAAAAGGTATTATCTAAAATTGTCGTATAATTTCAAGAGCAGAGAGCTAACGATGCATTTTAGTACACTCATGAGTAAACTAACCGGTACACACTCAGAAGCTGCTGCCTACGAATTCACAACCCTTACAACAGTTCCCGGTGTAATTATGTATCGCGGTGCGAAGATCCAGATCCTTGATTTACCAGGAATTATCGAGGGTGCAAAGGATGGTAAAGGTCGTGGACGACAGGTTATTGCGGTTGCGCGAACTTGTAATTTGATTTTTATTGTGTTGGATGTTATGAAACCGCTTACGCACAAGAAGATTATTGAGTCTGAATTGGAAGGATTTGGTATTCGGATAAACAAATCGGTAGGTTGTTTGCCTGGTGTTCTGGGATTTAGAGCTAACAATGGATGCAGCCACCAAACATTATCATCAAAAAGAAGGACAAAGGCGGTTTGAATATCACAAACACAGTCCCTCTAACACATATTGATCACGGCGAGATCAAGGCAGTCATGTCAGAATACAGGATCTCGTCTGCGGATGTGTCGATTCGCTGTGATGCTACGGTTGATGATTTGATTGATGTGCTCGAAGCTCAGAATCGAAGATATATTCCCGTGATTTATGCGCTTAATAAGATTGATTCTATTTCTATTGAGGAATTGGATTTATTGTACAGAATTCCTAATGCGGTTCCAATCTCGTCTGAACACGTAAGTGAATGCTGTTATGCTGCAATTCTGAATATATACTGATTATTGCAGGGCTGGAATGTGGATGAACTTCTCGAGATGATGTGGGATAAACTGAACTTGGTCCGAGTATACACCAAGCCCAAGGGCCAAGCACCTGATTACGAGCAGCCTATTGTATTGAGACAAGGACACTGTTCTATTGAAAACTTCTGTAATGCGATTCACAAGAGTTTGCTTGAACAATTCCGAACTGCGGTTGTCTACGGTTCTAGCGTGAAGCATCAGCCTCAGTTTGTGGGTCTCGGTCACGTACTCAAGGATGAGGATGTCGTTACAAGTAAGTACTTTTCTGTGGTGTTGGAGATATACAATATGCTAACTAATCCGGCTATAGTTTTGAAGAAATAAGTATCGCATGCGAAGCGATTTTTTTGGAAACGTGCAATATAGCGAATTATCTTTCGCTAGGCGTCTTGGAGTCCCTTTTAGTAGGCAGATGTGTCGAATTTGTAAAGAATGAAGAAAAAGAATGCATTTTTTTGAATTTCTCAAGAGATTATAAAAAAGTAGACGCAAATGGATGAAGCTGCCTGAAGTAGTGGGTTGCATGTAACTTAGTTATGCGAGTACTTCCAAGAACAGCTAACCAATTTTGAAATCAAATTAATTTTGTCTTTAATTACTCGACATACTGAATCTGCAAAGAGACATGCCAGAATTTCCCTATTTGCGGTCATCAGTCTTGGGTGGAACCACTGGACTGGATAGACAAAAGTACCTGCCATTACTATTCAAGTGTTCGGGAATTTGCTGCGAGACACTAACAATCTTAGCGCTGAAAAAGTAGGATTGAAATTAGCGTCGAGCAGAACTCTGGCAAGTCTGTTATCAGGTATTTAGTTTCTCTCGTCTCGTAGCTTTGTTTGCCGTGGTTTGTGGAGTTTATTGTGACGGATCGAGTAAATGAATTTTACGTATACACATGGACCGTTGCTAATGCTTGAGGAAAAATTCGTAGGTTGCCGATGCACCGGATCCGAAATGAATTCTAGATAATAACAAATGAATAATAGACGAGTCAATGACTTAGTCTACTGATTTATTAATAATATGATGATGTGTAGCTTGACCAGAGACTCAAAATCAGCGAATAGACTACAACCGAAGTCATACGACTAAAATAAAATACCCGAATCAATATTCCTATCAACCAAAGACAATATCAAAGCAAGGGTGTAACAAAAATGAGTTAGATGGCGAAGAAATGCTGAGGAATATGATCGGCGCTATTCATTCCTGCAATTAGTCGATCGAAGAACGAGGGAGACTTAGCAACCGCGTACGCGCAAGACTTTTGGAAATAGATTGGTGTCATAGTTAGGAATGTGCATATAGATGTGGAAATTTTATTGTGGTGAGCTGATATCGTTTGAGGATTTTGTAGATCGTTTGATTCTTGCGTGTTGATATCGTGGGATATATCAGCAAGCGCTGGGAAACTAGTAGGCCGAGTGTAGTAAGGTCAGTGCAGTGACGGTGAGTAGAGTCGGTAGAGTGTTGTTTTAAAAGATAACTATTAGTAAGAATATAAATGCAGATAGCAGAAAGATGTAGGACTACAATAGACTGTTGACATTGGTGTGTTGCTGCGTATGCTGTCGCGTTAACGCATTGTTTATGTCGACAACACCAAAATCAAATCGACCGCGAATAGAGTTTCCTGTGCGAGGCCTGTGTACCAGTTACACAGGACAGAGTACGATAACCTCCTGTCGATATATACACTACCGGAGAAAAAGCCCAGCAAAGGAGCAAGGCCACACAAAAAGGACGCCATCAGAGATGTCAACGGCACCACCGACAAGTGCACAATTGCGAGGTGCTGGAATGCGGCAGCGTCTCAGGCCATAGCAGCACCATACCAGCTAGGAGTTCACCAGAAAGTGACCTTGTCTTAGGTTGTCCTGTCAAGGACAGAACTATCGAGACTGGAGAGGAAGATCCAGACGCAGGATTGCAGGCCTCGAGCACTTTTTGGGTTTGACTGATGCAGCGATCGGGATAATCTCGCTAAGGTCGATTTTTCCAGCTGACCGGATCAACTACTCTCAAGACGGGAAGGCCAGCGGCGAAGAAGGAGCGCAAGCAGGCTGGGCAAATCCGACTTAGGTAACAGGCAAGCCCGGATTGACGAAGCGTTGAGGGGTGTGAACCCAATGCTACGCCCGAACAAGCGACTAACTAAGCTCCTGCCTAATCCGAGCGCCGACAGGAGCACTGGGCTTTGAGTCTGACCAAGAGACGGCGTCAGCCCTGCGAGGGAAACCAGCCAGACGACCGGAAACGTGTGCGGTGCTTTTTTTGGCCGGAGGACAGGAGAAGTGTATCCAGGGTTTTATTACGACGGTGACAGCCGATAGACAAGACCTGTTTATCAGTGTGGGCTTTAATCGTGGTGGGCAGAGTGTGCGATGTGGGCAAGCGAAAAGGCTGTCATCTAGGACCAAGACCTGTGGACGTTGTTGGTAATATCTTTGGTTCATTCTTAGTCGATTGCAGGATTCTGTAGTTCCACTGCTGTTATTGCTGTTATAGCTGTCATAGCTGCATTGCGGTATGCATCGTGAGCACTGGGCAACAGTAAATATTCTATCTACATCATCCATCGTTCTCCAGTCAGGTCGCGCTCCTCAACGGTCACATTTTACAGAAGCAGAGAGCAACATCAGCAAAAACTCATGCAAAACACAGTAAACTTCAAAAACAACTTTGAAAGCCGTCGTTTTAATCGGCGGTAAATGACGGCTTCGGTCTGGACGACTCGACTCGAGCGAGGAAATCCTCGGATTACATTTCTGTCTGTTGCCAGGTAATCGTATGCCTCCGGGCTCCATGAACCCACACACAGACCAAAATGATCTCTTATCCCACTTCACTATTCTCCCAGTTATTGAGTCTATTATGCATTGCAAACTAGCTGGTACCAACTCCGGTTGCTGTCTCCCTCTGCAAAATTGACGCAGTAGTGCGCCGCCACTGCCCGACAGGGGAGGAAGAGAAAATGATGCAAGGGACGTCTCCTAAACTCAATCCATGACGCCAGTAACTTACACATATCTTGTTACTGTGTTTATATCGCGCTCCTTGTTTGAGAAGGTTCCTGTACGTCGGGAACGCCGCGAGAGGAAGAGGGTGTGTGTATGTGTGTATTTGCTTGATAACAGGGGCAGCTGAAAGAGCGCTGTCTGCTATATCCGGTCAACTAAACTAGCTCGGCCCGTACTCGACTCGCAAGCTTTCGATTTGCGAAAAGGAGACAGACTGTTTCCGCTGTACCTGCTGCCGATACGGGCTGCTCCTCCACGGACCCACACAAACACGCCCTCCACCAGACACAAACTAGAGCGCAGATACACCGACTTGATCTCAACGTGGGGAAACGAAGCACCGACAAAGTGCGGCTTGAAAGGGCACAGACAGGGCGAGCAGCTGATGTTTTTAACCCGTCTTGCGGCAACGGGAAAGGGTGGTCTATGCGTCTGTTGTGTGCGCCCGGGAATGTAAACCCTTCGCGGGCTTGCTGGTGGCTGTTGGCCTATCTATTTAGGCCTTGCTGGGCTTTGTGTGGGTTGGAATGGTATTTCCTGTGTGTGTGTGTGTGTGTGTGTGCGTGTGTGTGCGTGTGTGTGCGTGTGTGTGCCGGATGGCAGGCGCCGGATGTCTTCATTGTCTGAACAGATAAATGCTGCATCTGAAATGCAGTAAGTGCAGCGATACGGTGTTCTCGATATTCAAGATATTCGTCTTTTTTATCAGGTCCAAAAACAATCCCGATAACAATCTCATCTTGCTCAAAAACACCTCCACTTCTATTTACACTCGTTGCCTCCATTCTTTCTACTCAGTGCCCACCCTATCAGCCAGTGCTGGGAGCGGTGGAGAAGGATTACCCGTATGCTGCCAAGTCGCTCACTACTGTATTTTCTCGCCTATCTTGCGTGTCTAAATGCAGAAGAATGACTGTTAATCTTGCATGACTTGTCTCTTGCGTGTGAGATGAATGCGAGATGAATGCGAGTAGAGTCGCCTGTTATATGCGGACGTGGACGTGGCCGTTGCTCGCTGCTCTCTGCGGACTGACTCGAAGTAGACCGAAGCTGCCGTCTACTCCACAGTGTTGGAACAACCTGGTTATGAAATAGGGCCGAAATCGTATATATGACGACAAAAAACCAAAATAAACAAAAAGCAAACAACCAAAAGGAGACTAAAAGAATCTATTCGCCGTCTGCCTGTCATGAATCTTTCAGCTGACTTCTTCTTATCAAAGTCTATGTAGCCCGCCTCTGCAAGATGTGAACTCTCTGCGCTCTCTTTGAAAGTTTCCGAGATCCACATTCTGCTGTGAGAGGAGATTGTCATCGCGTATTCGAAATCGAGTTTTGACTCTGGTCCAAATCTGACCTATATTTAAACTGTTTAAATGCGATAATTGATATTATGGTCATGTATTCAAGAACAAGGCCCACCAAACACTGATTAGTATTTTAGAGGAGACAGTACCGACATTGACGTGCATTCCAATGCCTCACTATGTCATTTTTTGTATTCGAATTTGAGAAAATAGAAATTTTATTTTTGTCGAAAGAAAAAAATAGTATACATTCGTAGTCTTTAACGCGGTGCAATACAGTCGTATAGAATCGAAGCCGTTGTCGTGTGTGCGGTGTATCCACCACTACTCTAAACTAGTATCCAATGAGTAATATTCCGAACCTGCACGGCTGTGCTTGGCTGTTTCTTATATACAGTCGATCAAATAGACCTTACTATTTGCCACTCATCACTCTAATCTCCAAACAAAAAGAGAGGAATTGTGGGGGGAGGGTGGATAGAAGATTAAGTTCCGGGGGGGGGGGCATTCTCTCGATACTGCGATATCGAGAAAGCAAGGGCTCTATTTGTACAGGTTTCCCCGCACAGCGCGAATATCTACGCAAGAACGGCAGGATACCACTTGTTGCGTCTGTTTTTTTTCACAAAATCACAGTTTTGGGCAAAGAACGCGTCAATTCAAAACTCGTAATTGTCTGTTGACTTTGTTTACAGCTTTCCTTCGCAGCAGCCTTGCAGTGCTACTTCCTAACTAAGCCTAAGGACTCTTTGTTCTAAGCTTTCACTTTTACTTTAATCATCTTTTTTTCTTTTTATCTCTTCTTTCCGTATGTATTGCGCTATTCACCTGAACAAGTGACGTCATGTTGCCTGGATCCCGAGCAAGACCTCGAGACTAGTTCGCTGTGCGGCGACAACGGGGTTTGTGTGTTTTGTGCAATTTTCAGTTCATTGTAAAAAAAAATTCGTCCGATCAAGTCTCGAGAACGCAGTGATTGAGATATACAGAAGATAATGAGCACTAAACGGTTTGTATTTGCTGTGATTTTGGTTCAAGGGATAAAATGGACTAAGGGATTAAAGAGTGGCCTTGCTGACGAGTGTTAATGCGCAGATCACCTATCCGTGCGTGTCTGTTTGACATGGACGGTCTCCTCATCAACTCTGAGGAAATCTACACCGAAGTAACAAACTCGATTCTTGCCGACCACGGAAAACCGAATCTCCCATGGCACATTAAGGCAGAACTTCAAGGACGTCCGGGTCCCGATGCGTCGAAAAAGTTCCTCGAGTGGTCGCAGTTGCCGTATACCCCTGATGAGTTATTCGCGGAGACTTCTGCCAGACAACAGACGAAATGGCAGTACACCGCACCGATGCCCGGTGCCGCTGAATTGCTCAATTATCTTGTGCAAAAAAAAGTGCCGATTGCGTTGGCGACGTCGAGTCATACGGGAAATTACCTGCTCAAGACTGCACATCTGCAGGAGATGTTTGATCTATTCGGAGTGCACAAAGTCACCGGCGACGACGAGCGGGTGCCTAAAGGCCGTGGAAAGCCAGCTCCAGATATTTGGCTTGTGGCTCTCAAATCTTTAAACGACGAGTTGCTAAAATCAGGCGATATCGATACACCTATAAAGCCAGAGGAGACGCTCGTCTTTGAAGATGGCATTCCCGGCGTTGAGGGAGCCAAGGCGGCTGGATGCCAGGTCATCTGGGTTCCAGATCCGAGAATTTTAGAGGTGGTGGCAGATAGAAAGGAGGTAATTTTAGGAGGTAATGGTGAGTTGCTGGCTAGTCTAGAGGATCTGGATTTTGCAAAGTATGGTCTGTAGATGACTACAGTGGGTATGAGCTTTAGAGTTACGCGATTTTACAATCGCGGATAGCCTTAGAGATTCTTTTATAATGAATATTTAATGTATTAGAATATCATTGCATTCAATCAATACGCCTGTGCGACCCAAATTTGATCTTGCTGGCGGTTCAAAGTAAAACCAGGTTCACAGCGCGAATCTCTCAGCATTGGCGACTGATGATAAACGTTCAGAAGTGCTTAGGATATTTGATGATCTTAATAATGGATTCGCGAATGAGACATCACTATCCTGATCTTGACATTCGCATTGTAAACCTCACAGCGCCATAAATCGACTTAACCTGAAGAAACTTCCATGTTAAAATTAACCTCAAAATCAGTTCATTTTTTTTTTCAAATATATCTTTCCATCTCTGTTGATTCAATTTGACGCGTTTTAAACGCGCTCGCAGGTCGCAATTCAAGACGCGGTAATCGAGTCTTCAGATATATTTAGTACATAGATTACCAATTTCGCACGGAATGAGTGAGTTCATGAAATTCCTCGATAGATTTAGATCCCGGCAATATCCGCACCATAGGCTCATATCTATTTGCGTGATGTAGAAACGATTGTGCTGAGCTGAGGGCTTCTAGCGAAGCGACAAAAGATGTGAGGATTGCGATGTATGGATTAACTTCGCGGGCCAGATATGCATATAACAAGATAGAACGAGACAGTTCTAAACCACATAATGGTAATCAATCAAATTCACAGAATAATAATAATAATAATAATAATAATAATAATAATAATAATAATAATAATAATAATAATAATAATAATAATAATAATAATAATAATAATAATAATAATAATAATAATCATCTTCCTTTTTTCCGTTCATTCATTAAATCCCACAGACGGAATCTCCGGCATGAGAGAGCGTAGGTTGCTCGATATACTTTGCGTTCTGTTTCTCTCATAATCTTTCCTAGACATTTAGCGATCGATCGTAGCGTCATTGTTATCTAACAATTATGCCTCTTAAGCGCAATTTCTGAGATATGAGGTAAATAGCATGATTTCTGGTCGGATAATGCCTCCCCTTTTTTTCAAAGACATTTGGATCATATTGGGACAAAAAAACAGTCATCTACAGCTCTCTCATCCTCCTTTCTTCAGAGCGTCCATAAAACATTGGTCACGTGTACTTTTTCAGTCGAAACGGTCGCTTGATTATGAGGGTTGGGGTCTTCTTAAGATGGAATTAGACGAGAAAATAAAATAGAATTAAAGTTTTATTAGTGTTTTCGATGCTAAAAAAGCATGATTTCTAGCAAGGAGAGAAAAGGTGAGAGAATCAACCGAGGAGGATTTTAAGAAGAGAAGAGAGAGTACAGATGGAAATGCTCTTTGGATACGGTTCACATTCTTGCTTGGTCAGATGAAGGATAGTTTAGTATTCAGAAACAGAATATATTCTATATTTAGTTTGGAGACCATATATATACAAATGCAAGTCGGCAAAATCTGACCTCGAATTGTGTTGGGGTGAGGAATTACGAGTGGATTAGCATCAATTAGCCTCTCCACTGACTAAGCTTCAATCTTTAGTTTATGCAACTCGCGAACGACTATTTGCTGTAGATAGTTGATAAGGAGATTTGTATTTGTTATTGGAATTGATAGTGATTAGTTTGAATTACTACTTGTACGAGTCTTGTACGAGCGTAAACAACCACCATCATAGTTCTTTCAATCCTATAGACAAACGCGACACAAGCATTTCTCGATTATTATGTTATCTTTTCTGATCAATTATGTTATTTAACCGTTTAATTGTCTGTCTGACCTTCAGCTTGCTCTTTAACCATCTTGATCGGGTTGTCTGAGCCTCCGGTCTGTTTGCATTGTTCTGTTTGCATTCGACTCTAGCTTGAACACAAGCGAGTAGCTCGCTCAGACTTGCTTTCGTTTATTGATCATTCTAAGCCAAGCTTCTCACCTATTAGTCTAAGTAAACCATCCAGACGTACGCTTCCTGCAGCAAGAGTATACTCGCTAGAGTGAATAATCCGCTATTCTCAACTGCATAAAAGCTTTCACGCTACTTCTTCCAGCCAAGACTAATGCCAATCAGTCGTTTGGAAATCATTTATTTATTTCATGTCAGCGAGTAAAGTCATATGACCCACTAATCCGTTTCGTCGCATCATTAGTTTTGTGTCTGACGCTTGGATGATGTTGATGCTTGTAAAAGTGTAAACTAATGGGTTTAGTCAGAATGCACTCTCTATTCCTATTATGGAACTGCAGCTGCTCTAAAGAGTACATTGATGCGGAACCGGTCTAGCGCATTTTGAGCTGATAACCTGCAGGAGGCATGTTCTGTCTCTTCGAGTATTTCAGTAGTCTTACTTGGTTAGTATTGCAGCCTATTGCTTTGTTTTGGACTTTGACTGTTCTGTTGGGTACAGAAGTGGCATTATTTCTTGTATTATTGCTTCAAATTTATCAAGTTATTTCTCGCGAAACGAGGCTCTGGGATTCTGCTCTAAGCTGACTTATCTATAGCCGAGCAATCCATATCTTTAGATCAAATTTCAGGTTTTTTTTTTTCAAATATGTTATTGCTGGCAAGCTAATTGCAGCTCGAGCGCGTCGAATGCTAGTGATTGAAACAAAACAGATCAACCAGACATCTATTTTAAGAGTATCTGATTAAATTTATTTATCCACCTTGTTAAATTTTCTAGATTAGTTCTAAATCATCAAAACCACCTTCAACTCAGTTCTCTTCTCAGCGAAGATTATTTAGTACCTCGTGCAAACACCTCTTTCCTAGGTAGGGATCTTCATTATCACGTCTCTCTTCCGAAGCTGAAAATTTGCATGTGTTCTGCCATCTCTAATAATAGAACCAGAAAAATGAATGAGAATTGTGATTGATCTCTGAATCTGAGCTGGCACGCATAGTCGTGTAAAATTCGATGGATAATGATTTGCTGCTGTAGGGTCAGATATAACGTGGCAGGATTCGACTCAATATCCCCCCAGCCACGTTCTCACTGTAGAGTCGAATATGAATGCCAAATCTAAATATAAATGATTGCAAAATATGAGCTGGCCGCGTTCATCGGCGATAAGTTCTGAACGGCAGAGCTCTTGCCTTGTTGAACTTCTCTTTGCCTAGTTGAACTCGTAGACGAAGCGATGAAAGGGACAGCGACGCCGCGAACGAAAATATGGCCTTGTTGACTTCCTCGGCCCGAAGCCAAGCACTGTTCTTGTTAATATAGATACTACAACAAGGTAGTAAACATCTATTCTCAGTAGATAAAAGCACAAGCGCAAGTCCAAATAATTGGGGCAAGAAACGGACAGCTGATTCCATGTCCTTGTTCCCTGACGATCCCTTCCCCGTTCTCGTGATCCGATTACACAACTCCATTCAAATCAATGCAAAGAAAAAAAGAAACCCTCCGCATTACGAGAAAAACAGTTCATCCATCTTCTCCGAAAACTCACCGCGCACGCGAAAGAGAGCGGCGCGCGATGGATCTCACGCGCGCGCGCATGGGAGAGGGGGGGGTTGGAGTTGGTTTTTGCGCGCACGCGACTGAGTCGCGATAATGGGCTGGATGAAGCGTAGTGGAAAACTAACTCGGCAAAATCAAAATGCTGGACGGCACTTAGCGTCCAAAGTTCCACACTTCATTCCCTTATACCCACATATAGGCACAGAGAGAAAGAGATACTTCTGAATACAGACAAACTTTTATTTTTGAGCTCGAGTAGGATGAGGAGAAAAGGGATCATCTGCTCATGATCTGGATTCGGAATGGTAGAGCAAAATCCCAGTCCGCACGTGGTGTTCTCGCGGCTCTGAAAACTGATATATAGTGCGGATACAGTGGTAAAATGACCTGTCACTATGTATATGCCACATATTTCGTCTTCTGATGCTGTTTGTATATGTTACATCTGTTTCTGTGGCCTTGTTGAAAGCGGTAAGCATTCCAAACGAAGAGAGGCTGGATAGAATCTATTACATTTGATAATGATATCCCAAACGAAGAGAATAGTGCTGATACAATTCAGTAAGCTTGATTAGAAGTTCTTGAAAGATAAAAGACCAAAAAGGCAACTAAAAGGTCGAGAGATCGACGTGGGTTTAGTCTGGTAGTTGGTGATCTACGGGGAAATAGGAGTGAATTATGATACAACCCTACATTTCCAGCAAAAGTCTGATGATATAGTCTTTGAAAGTAATAATAATAAGAATTTTGAAATCTGATAGACAAATTGTATTCGCTCTTAAACGTACGCTGACAGTGGCAAGTGCTGAATTCGATGATTCGCAACACGAAGCCACACGAGTTTCTCAGTTGCTCAGGTTACATAGAAGGATAGAACAAATATGTCAAGGACCTCGGCTGCTATAAGCCTACTCGCTATAAATATAAGACCATATAAGGCAAAAATATCTTTTTAATCTCTTTCGTCGATGTTGTTGTAGATTTGGCAGTATGTATCAGCACAAAACTATCGATAATCGCGGTGCTCTGCCTAAAAGCGGCTGGATGATTTGCATGTAGATCCTTCTCCACGCGACCTGGCAATGGCCGCCACAGAAACATCCACGCGAACTTCCAACCGCCAATAATATACCAGAAACAGAGCACTGAGTTGGTGTCGATCTTTCTAAGAATGATAGATTAAACAGAAAAAAATATGAAATGCTTTACAAAAGTCTGTTATAGGTTTGTACTCGCCGGCGATCACTTTGATAGTCTGTTGGTGATTAACAAGGTCGACTTTCCCTGGGTAATTTACGGCAATCTTGCGAGCAAAGTCCCTGCGTCAAGCCAAGCCAAGCTCAATAACTCTGTAGTAAGCGTCTTAATATATCATCGTGAATACGAGATGAGAATATTGATTAAAGGATAATAAGGCGATGATGTAATTGTGAAAGTGGGGAGAAGCTACAGACACAGTCAACTCCTCCTCCACTTCCCCGCATGAGCTAAGACGACGGTGGCGGCGGCTCGAAGAGCAAGTTCAGCAGCAAACAACTTGGTTGAAACACGTTGTTTGTGTCTAAGTCTATTATACTATCAAGAATCATCTTGTTATTGCAGTAAAATTTACAGCAATTGCTTCCGCTTTCAAAGACCCGGGTCTCTCTGGCTGCCGTTCACTAGAAATGCACAAGGCTCAAATGCTGCCCGTTCTGACGTCGCTCTCTCATGCTCTCTCGGCATGCCACATAACTGACTAACTGACAGCACTCTCTTTTAAATCAATCCGGTGTCTCGGCATGATCCGACTTCGAACTTCACCAGAGCTTCTGAAAAGGCGAAAGCGGCTCAACCGCGCTCTGCCTGGATGCGATGATCGCCCAGATAACCCAATTCCGTCACAAGGCTTGGTTATGTCAGAATGCGCCAACCTCCTTCCTAATCCGCCCATACTTGCCAAACTCAACAAACGAGAACCACCCCCCCCCCCAAAGAAAACAAGAAGGACAGAAATACGGTGAATAGTAAACAGCATTCCTCAATTCGCAGGACCGCACCTCATTCACCGTTCGATAAGTGGGCCAGCGAGGACCGCTCAGCGCAATAGCCTGCCGGATTAAGCCCGTTTCTCGTCTCAATTTAATTCATACTGAACTGTATAGCAGAAATTGCCGGAGTGCAGAGCAAGATAGCGAGAAAACCGTTGACGAAAGGACCGGGATTCAGATATGTTGGTGCGGAAACGGTCTAAACGAGGAGAAAGCTATAGCTCAAAGTTGTGATTATCTAAAAAAACTCCGGTATGTTCGGACTGAGAATGAGAGCGGACTTTCAGAGATTACTAGCCGATACCAGATTAAAATTTTTATTGTAAGAGAGGGAGGAAAAGCCGTTGATCCCGTTTTTGGGATCAGGACTAGAAACCGTTGCCTGTGCGGTCTTTGAGGATAGTGCTCAGTTTAGAGCGCAGTGGAGGTTTGGATTTTGAGTCGAGCAGGCAGGCGCACAGCGAAGGCAGAGAGAGGGCTTGGTGGCCATCATCCTGGGATCCTGTCCAATTGGCCTGGTTTGTGGAATCCGATGACGATGCCAGGCTGTGTTCGGAGGTGTGTGTGTCTTGCAAAATCCTGCTTGGTCCGTCAGTTATCTGTCAAAAGGAGCAGTTAAAAGATACTGCGATAGTGCACTGCATCAAGGTAGTCCATCATAAGAAGGCCCCGAGTCCGTCTCATTGCTCTCTATTTACTCTTCTACAATCTACTCATTCCAATGCCAATCGAAAAGCAGAAACACGTGCGAGCGAAGATCCATCGTACAAAACAGTATCTACTCCAGTCTCAGAAAAAAGTAAAACCTCTTCAATGTACAGGATGTCGCAGTTGCTTGTGTACTTGAATTCTCCTCCGTATTGGCTTCTGAGAACAACTACACTTCGCCGATCGCATAGAGTCGACTTAGCCGGACTCGGATGTAGAGTGCAGGCTGTTCCTAAGCTTGGATATCTAGTTTTGCGTGTTTATAATCAGATTAGACGGGGTTGTTATGAATAAGCGTTCACTGAAGCTAAATCTACACCGAGCCAAGCTGCGTGTATAAGGGCACCGATTTGACTAATCAGTCTTGTTAGTCCAACGGTAATCTGGTGTCTGCGATTATTGGTGGATATCAAAGCAGTAATCGCATTAAGATGCGAGAGAATCAGCGTCCCTTGGATTAACCTGATTCTAGAGCAATTGTTGTTGCTACTGGAAGCTTGATGGTGGTCTTTGAAAGAGTAGCCTGATGTCTCTCTACGTTATCCATGAAGCGAACGATTATCCACTGCAACAATACGTCATAACCGAGCGTATTATACTCTTTACAGTCGTGTTTTCCTCCTGTCAAATGCTAACAACCCATTTTCTTGCCTCGCTCCGCTTAATAAATATCATCCACTCCATAGCAGCCATAAATCCTCCACTCTTTGTTGTTCGCCCACCTCCGATGCCAATATTCCTGACGGATAAAACACACCACTTTTTTCATTACTAGTCATTATGCTTCGTTTTTTTTTCCCTTTTTTTCTCTTTTTAATTGCGTATTTACTTGAAAATCGAAAAAGAAAAGAAAATACGCGATTCTCGAGAGCCTCCGAAAGTCAGCTCACACACATTCGCCTCGGCCTCGTCCTCTCTTAAATCCACACACACTCTTCACTTAAACTCTCAGATCAAATCCACCCTTCCCAGAAACTAAACATCCACGCGGTATTATATTATCCTCTCGGCACTCTTTGTTTCTTTTTTCTTGTTTATGCCGTCCGAACTGTAAAGTCTCTCTCTCTCTTTTTGTCAAATCAAAATCATCATCGCGTCCTCCGAAAACCTCCGTGGTCTACTCCCGCTCGTCCACTCTCACACATCCTGTCCCAGTTCTGAACTTTGAGCTTTGTACATAATCCATGCCCGCTTTTTCTCTCTTCACAACCCGCATTCCAAGTTCATACAAAAAGAAATGAAATCAAGGCATCCTACACACGTCATCTCCTTCGCTATTCAACTCCTATTTCTTTGATATCCCTCTCACTTCTCCTTGCAAAACACAACTTAGTCATGACGCGTAGAATGACTCTCCGTACGCACGTGCAGATCTGCTCCCTCACAATCATCCACACGCACACACACATTCTCTCTATCGCTCCTCGCGCACAATCGCCTCCTAATCCGACTCAATTGTCTCAAACTCATTGTCTAGAAAAGCCTTGTACAACCAGGCACGTGCAGGTTTACTATGCTCCTTCAATTTAGATACCGCTCTGGTTTTTACTATTTTTGTCTCTTTCATGTTCGCTTTGTGATTTAGTTATCTTGGTCTATTGAGGAACTCTTATTCTTTCTAAAATATACCGAATCTCAAGCACACTTTACTCTTCCCTAAACTATTCTCTTCTGTCAATGTCCACTCTTTGCGCAATCATGCTCTGAGCTTCAAATTCCCAAATTCCTTTGTCAAAAACATAAAATATTACAATAAGTCACAATCAATTATAAATCCCTTGCAAACGAACCACCCCCCCCCCCCACCCCCCCAGCGCATGTAACAATAATCAAAGGGTCAAAAATATGTAAACAAAAAACTCCGAAAAGTACACCGGATATCCCATATAAACGCGCCCATACCAAAAAAAAGCAAAATACAATAAAACGGGGCAGTAAACAAATAAAATACAATTACGGCCTTATACAAAGTAAACAACACCACTCAAAAACTCTCCACGCTCAGCACGCAAACGAAAGCATGCTGTCATCCGTCTGCGGGTAGTCCACGTTCGGGAACATCGCAGCAGAGTCGACAACACCAAGCACCGACAGATCCAAATTGCCGTCAAAACTGTTATCCGTCAGACCGCCGTAGCAGCCACAGCCTTGTGTGTGGTCGTGGATTAAGAAGCCAGACTGGTTATGGTCAGCGTTAGCGGCAGCAATAAGCGGATCAGGAAAAGTCGCAGAGGAAGGTGTCAGCAGCTCGGGTGACGACAGAGGCGAGTAGTTGGTCGAGTTGACAGAGGTCGAGTACGAAAACTGTCGCATTGAAAGGTCGGACACGTCGCCGGCCGTGGCCGCAAACGAGGTCGGCGTCGCGCTGTGGATACTGTAAAACGAGGGCTCATCAAGTAGGGTCGCGGAGGCCGCAGGCTGGTTGGTGGTAGGCATGTCTAGTTGGAAGATTGGCTGTTGCATAGTAGGATAAATATCGTCTTCATCCTTGATCAACGCACTGTGATTAGAGATGCTGCTGCTGCTGCTGCTGCGCCGGCTCGGACTCGCACTAAGGCTCAGACTGCTCCGGACAGAGAGATCGCTTGGGTGGCGCTCAAACATAGCCGCAACCTGCGGATTGCTGCTGCCCGCGATAGAGGTAGAGTATGCGCGCGAACGCGAACGAGTGTGCATCGCGCCGTTCTCCTCGTCATGCGAGTGGTGCAATACACTAACGTTAGCAGGCTGTCGCTGAGGCAGTTGCATAGGCATCGGCGAAGGCGAAGGCGAGTAGAAGCAGTCAGGGTGGCTGATCCTGAACTGCTGGACCCAAGTCTGATCTGGCATGAAGACCGCCAACTCAGCTGCGAGCTCGCTGCTCTCAGCCGTACCAGCAAGGGAGGACGCAATCCGGATGGCCTGCTGTTGCATTAATTCGTCGGTAAGCATGCCCGAGAATGAGTGTGCGTGCATGCGGATCCAGTCAGCGAGCGCGTACTCAACGGACACTGTGGCAGCAGATGCGGCGTAGCTGGCGCTTGCATAGAACACGGTGGGGAGAGCGACACGCTGGTCCTGAGCAAGATGGTGGTCAAGAGCAGGCGTAGGCATGTGGACGTTGGCAGAAGGAACAGTAGCTGTGGTGGTAGTTCCAGGGAGGGAAGATGATGTAGAACGGTCAGAGGCAGCGGTCATGTACCGTGATGAGTCGATCGACATGCTCTTGTTCATGGCCTTACAGATCTTTGAGACGGTCGAGCGCTCTACGCCAAAGACTTTACCGATTTTCTTTTGCGAATCGGCAGGATGGTCTTTTGAGTGCTTCCAGATCATGTGTTTTTCGGCGTGAGTCAGAGTGCGCCGTCGTGGAGGCCGCTGGACTGAGGATGATGACGATGCTGATGTCTGGGATGATCCAGTAGAGAGCAGCTGCGCTGATCCAGACGAAGCAGAGGAGGAAGACGAAGAAGAAGACTGATGGAATGGCTGATCATCTGCTGCAGAGTGTCGTCGCGGGGTGGAAGGGTGTGTAGGCGACGAGTAGATGAGAGTGGTAGGCGAAGACGGGGGTAGCTGGCCCAACGGCTCATCGCAGTAAGTGAAGAAGGACGAGGGCTGATTGAACGAGGACGACGCAGCTGCCGATGCTGAGGCGATGGAGGACGCTGAGGACGATGCGGATTCAGCAGAGGCGGATCTCGCGAGCGGAAAGGCTTCCGCGAACGCAAGAGGCGAGACGAGGAAAGACGAGTCTGCCATGATGGCTCCTGGTACTGGGCAGCAGCGCACACAGACACGCTCACACACAGACACACACGCACAGGAGCGGGATCGCAGGAGATTGAACAAACGCGGCGATCTGTAAGAGCGACGGACGCAGAAGTCGTGAACAACAGACAGACAGAGAGGACTTTTGTTGAGGGGGAAAAAACAAAGACTCGAAACAGTAGGACGCGAGGATCGCAGGGCGACCCGTTCTCTATAAGTGCGCTTTCCTGGCCGATGATGGCCCACGCAGCCCAAAACGAGCCACTTCTCAGTAATCCAATAAAACCCTAACCTGAAATTACGTTTGGGATGGCGTTCGCGGACCAAAAAAAACATTGGCGCGCCTTCCTTGGCCTGGCCGCACCGCAGCGGAGATCCTGCCCCGTCCGCAATCGAGCACGGGTACGAAGGTGGTACCCACATATGCCATACTACACCACCGTACCCTCGGTACCCGGTACTTTCCACGAGCGCTGACCTCATCATGCAGTATCGACTCGTGTCGTCTGATGCCGTCCTTGTGTCGTTTTGTGTCTTATATCACGTGCCGCGCCGCATGCCTCGTTCCGGCTGGCGAAGGAGTATTCAACCTACTTGCGACCGTCTGGTATTCCTGTTGAGTTTTACACTCATTCCTGCTCTTACTCTTGGACCGGCCTCTGCCTGCTGCCGATTTACAATTGCTTGTAACTGCTGGAATTTATGTGTTATTAGCCATAGTTTTGGAATAAAAGTGATGGAAGCAGTCGCGTCCAGACGCAGATACGTTACATCTGTATCGAACGAAATGCTATAGGAATTACTCTCCGTCTGCCCTTCCGATACTGTCGCCTGACAAGCACGAAACGCAAGCACAACAAACACACTAACAGAGTAAATTATTTCACTGCCATTCAGCTGCCAGCAGAGTTGTTGCATACAGTAAAATCAAAGCGAAGCCAGATGCAGGCAGACTCTAGATTACCGAGTACTACAGCACTCGGCAGGCCTCGCAAGGCAGACACAGACAATAAACTCGGAAGTGTACGAGACAAAGTTGAGAGAGCAAAAAGAAATCTGAGTAGTCTGTTGCGTTTCCTCTTGCGGATAATCATCCACACCGCTTTAGGTTGGACCTCTTCTTCTCGGATCCTGTAAACCTGCTATTGCTTAGCATCTTTTCTACAATGACTTGTCTTTTTAATATGTAAAAATGTAACCAGGCACTTAGTCCGAACTTAAATAAGTCTTTGCCAGTTATCTCTCAAGCAGCCTCTTCCTCAAAAGCAAACACTCTCTCTTCTCTAGTCTGTATTCTGCTCGTCCTAGCTCTGCACTGAACGGGTCTGCCGTGGATTTATCTAGCTGGTAGTCTCGCACTGTATAGCACATTTTTCACCATTCTACTGTAATACTTGATGTCATATCACTCTACGCGCTATTACTTGTGGAGCTGACTTGCTCTGAGAGCACCGTGTGGCCTTGAGGAGACAAGCGATGCAGGGAGAGCAATTGCAACTATAACCAGCCTGAGCTTATTCCTATTTGAGCTGTTATACATTGATCAAATGCTGCATTGCAATTGCTTACAATAAAGACTCAATTGGCTGTAATACCAATGAACAGGTGGACATGTTTGTAAGTCATAGTCTCAGGAACATATCATATAAACGTATGCCAGTGCAACCAATTGGATAGAGACCATGCTTATCTCTGATCAATTATACGCATAGTGCAAAATGTATACACTTCCGGCCGGAAGTATCGTGTATGCCCAATAGATTGCCATTATCAGTAGCCAACGACTGGAATGAAGTACAGTATGTGCTGTTCACCGCGCTCTATATTGGAGCTTTAGCATCATATCAATAGCAGTAAGTACACACAAAGCATTTTTGGATATGATATCAGCCTTGTACGCCGTGAACGATGCTATGAAGGATGTCATAGAGCAGCAACAAATTCATCCCGCTGACTGAGCGACGGGTCTTCGCAGCGACCAGAGCTCGAGAGGATTGAGTCTGAATTTGTGCAAGAGGCTGCTGTGGCGTATTCGCGCTCGAATTAGTATAGAACTTAGGCTTAGTTAGAGTGTCTTGTTTCTTGGACTGTTTAGTGTGGATGCTCAGCGGTGTGGTGGTGGAAAGGATTTGCATGTGAAACTTGTGGATCCCAGGTTTGTCTGCGCTGCAGTGCACACTTTTTGCGCACACACGCATCCAACAGGCAAATTAGATAACATGAGCACAATAGCACATCCTGTGGGCAAATTGACTGGCAAAAATGCAATTGAACGAGCTTTGCAGGATCTTGCGCCGTATATACGTTGGTCTTGCGAGCTTGTTTTTGTCACGTGTAGAATTACTGACTTGCAGCACAGTCTCGTATTTCGTTTTGTCCTGCAAGTCTGTGGCTGATGTTTCTGATGAGCCAGCTGAAGCGTCCTGTTCTCGTAAATAAGAAGTATTCGTATTGATTAATGATTATTATGTCTCTGATCTTGTTCGTTGCTGCAGGGCTTGGTTGAGGCTGAATTATAATGCGTACACAATGGCTTGTACGGCGGTGTTCCTTCACTCGACTCCCATCAGCAGCTAACCAGCACTCCTTCCACTATCACTTCTTCGCAATATCAGCTCTGATTGTTCGTGTTGGAATAAACACCGCCTATATATCGCCTGCATTTGAAACTACGTAACAGTAGAACGCACTGCGTTGCTCTGCTGCGCATCCGTCAGCCGTCGCCTTCCTCCACCTTTCCATTCGTAACACATTATCTTTCTGACCAAGCGTCTAGTCAGCCATCTAATCCGCTCGCGATATTCGCGACGGATCCTTGCTGAAGAATTCCTGTCAGCTTGTCATCTGCTTTCTACACATCTCATCTCAGACTTCCTCTCTCTACAGTCTCTCTGCTTCCCCACCATCGCTACTCATCATATTCTGTTTCCGCTGTCCACTCTCTTTGGAGCGGCTGTGAACCTGATCGTAAAGTGAAACAAAACAAAACCTTAATCTAAAGTGCATGCGGCAAACAGCGCAATATTCTAGAAGCCTTTAGCGCGCTTGCGCCGAAGGTCCCAGCTTAAACCTTGTTATTACTCTATCGGATTTAGTGCTTGGGCCGCGGAAGCTGCACGGTCGCTCAGTCGTCGCGCACACACCCGCCAGAGAAGAAAGGAAAGAAGATGAGATGAGGAAGAAGAGGATCGGAGAAGAAGATGAGATGCGGGTTAGTCTGGACTGGGAACAGCAGCAGCCTACGCAGTTGCACAGCTCTGGCTGACTGCACCCCGGCAACAATCATCTTTTGCTGTTCTCATCTCCAAGCTGATTTGCACCAAACAAATTGCCGCGTGCTACGGGGCTGCTGTAGGTCACGGTATAGGGCACTTTGAGCAGACCTCGTGCAACGCGTATTTGGAAGAGGCTCTCTCCCCTGCGTCCCTAATTACGATCCAAAATTTTCTTGGTTGCTATACGAGCACACCTACGAGCATGCGCAGTGGCGCAGCGGCGCAGCAGATGCACATGCACGATTTCCTCGGCAGAAGAGCGAGCAGTCTGTCCTTCATTGTTTTGAAACTGTCTATTACTGTTAATGAAACGTCAGTATGGTAATTAGCGTGGAAAGAAAACGAGAGCTACGATTCTCTTGCAGCGCGCAAGATCTGATCTGTAGCATATCAATCGAGCGCAGACGGGCCTGAGAAGTTACAATATCTCGTTTAGAAATCGCGCCAGCCGAGAGAAAGCACGCACACGGGACCAGGAACAAGAACATCCGGAGATACCTTCACGAATATCTTGTTGCCCTTCCATGCCTTGCCACCATCTCCGAAGCAATTGGCTACTTCCTTGAGACTCTGTGTGCATATAATCCATGCAACATACTCATGTGCCATGACATGCATCATGCATCTTCTGCGTTTCTGTTGCGTTTATTCTCTCAAAAAAACTTGTTTTTTTAATTCGTCATCTGCAATTGACTCCGGATACACATGCACTTGTTCGATCCACCCAGCCATCTCGCTTTCTTCTAGTATTCCGGGCTGGTGGTGGCAGTCCACGAACTGCATGCATCTCTAGTTCGTTCTCCCCGCCAGTCTGGGATGCTGCTCTGCCGCTCGCGCACTTTCACATGCTTATGAGCCCCTATTCGCTTTTCCAGGACCCATTGTTCCAGAAACCTGTCGGGCTCTTGCGTCCCCACTTTCGCTGTATGCGGGCTTCTGCATGGCTTCTGCACTGCTCCCCTCGCATTCATCGCTCTACTATATCTTTGTGTCGCTGTATTTACTATCCATTTCCAGTTTGAGATTTACATGTATATTTCAAGCCCTAATGACTCCTCGCAGCTGTAATTGGCTGCGCATATTTTGCGCCTTTTAGGCAGTATCCTGCTTTCTTGAATGCGAGCATGGCATTGCAGTTTTGTAATTTACGCAGAATATTCAGCCCAGCTATTGTCGTGTAACTCGTGTAATGACTATCCATCGCAGGTCTATCTCTCGAACCATTTTACGCATGCACCCGCCCAGCCGGCCTGCAAAGTTATAGCTAGCTCATCAATCAAGTGGGGAAGCAACAGGGGCACAAATAAAGACGAAGAAGAAGGTTTCCTGATCTTCTTTTGCACACGTTTTTACTGTTGCTCTTTGGTTCATTAGCTCGTTTTCTGCTGCCGTGGAAGATCAGACTAAGGGCCTTTGGGATGCCGCCCTAGCCGCTCAGTCATCCATCCACGGTCCGGACAAGATCCAGCGAGGACCTTATATTTTTCATTCCAGTTTAAAATCTTCTAGAGCAGCAAAGGAATAATGTTAAAGGTATTAATGACAAAGAAATAACCCAGAATTGAGCGCAGCAGTATCTCTATGGAGAGTACTCTCTCGCTGCACTAAGCGAGAAAGTTGTGTTGCCGGTCTTCTATCGATCATGAGCTCGGGTCTGGCTGGTGGGTACTTCTGTCTGCCAAAAGAGGGCTGATTTGGAAGATAAATCAAGCCAAAGTGCTAAGGACTGCTTCGTCTTATTTAATCGCCGATCACAAATCCCTTTTCGTTGCTTTTTGGGAGCTATTTTTGTATCCACAGCTGTTTTTGTCGTCTGCTGCTCTTGCTGCATGCTTTTCGTGGGAGCTGAACTGAAGTTGCTCCGAACACAAGAAGCGAGTGTGTCTTTAATTGTTCAGTCATTTCTAGCATCCCTTCTTCAGAATTACTTGCCTCGTTTAGATCCCCATGTTTCTGCCACATGTCTCGTCTCAATTTTTATTAATTAGCCTTTATTCTTTCCTAGTTTGCTCACTACCTCACCTCCTTCACTCATGTGGATTCTGACAGATTGGCTGCGGAAAAAAAAGCAACCAGCTTGTGCATTCTGTGTGTGTGTGTGTGTTATAGGGTGTGCGTATCTTGGGTGGCTTTACAATTTAAACAGAGTTTGCTCCTCTTCTCGAAAGAATGTGTCAACCACCGGGCAGCAAATCAACACAGCTGCTCAACTCGTGCTCTATTTTAATCTCCCAGTTAATTGTAGTCCAGTATAGGTTGAGATAAAAGAAAATACCAGCCTCTTGTCTTCTGTCCTGGATTCTAGCTATGTTATTTCTTGTTTGAGTTTCAATAATTTATGAACTCAGCTGGTCAATCCTAGTTGAGACGAGGCGCCAAAGTACTACACTATCAGGAAAAAAAGAGCACATAAGATACTAACCAAGCGCCGTTTAATAAATGAGAGAATAAAAAGATTTAGAAAAAGCAAAATGACAGAGCTAACAGCAATTTACGACCGTACTCAGCTCTCTCTTCCCGTTCTTCCTCTGTTTGTCCCGGAATTGACACCGATCACTCTCCGCTGGCCGCTTGCGTTTAATTCGACACGACAGAAACCTGGCTGCACAAAGGGAGAACCACAGCACAGAAAGTGCTGCGCTGCTCTGCGCTGCGCGAGAATGAAGGGTTCATGCTTCAGTTCCGAATGCCAGAGGGCCTCGGTTCTGCTTAGCCTACTCTGATTGGTCAAAATTGTAAACTGCGGTTCGAACCCAGCGGCTTGTGGGGTTTGTTCAGCCTGTTCTGGCATTCCGGCTGGCTGGCTGGTTAAAATCAATTTTAGTTACATAGAATCATTCAGGTTATAACAGTGAAGCCATCCCAGTCATGTAAGTTGTACTACAATCGTACGACAATTGTGCAACATTATCTATCTTTAAAAATTACATGAGGAGTGCTATGGTACCAGTAAATGGTTGCTTCTCCAAAGTGTGGTTCTTGGTAGCCAAAAACAGTATTGGTAAAGCCGTTGAACTTTAGCGGATTTCATTTGTTCTGTTCCGCAATTCCTTGTTTGTCTACAACGCTACACATTCTTAGCTTCCTTTTCATCCGCTTGCCGTGTTTTTTTGTACTAGTTTTTGTTGTATATTTTATTGACGCTAAGTAGTGCAAGATACATCAAAATTACATAAATCCTAACTCATCATATACCAATTACTGAATTCCACCAGCCGTCATTCTGCAATGTAACACATAAATTCATATAACTAGTATTTCGACCTTCCCATCTTGTGATCCGTTAATAAAGCTCGAGATTGTTCGCCAGAATTATCTCGATCACACGATCCAGGCTCAGACTCTTCCGGGGCGTTTGGTTCTTGATATTATACAGAAAGAGGCGAGTCTGTTGGAGACCTTGTGGGTGACCTAGCAGATACCGTTCATCTAACTGGTGGCCTTGTAGGTGTCGTTTATACTGAGTGTTGATGCAAGATAATAAAGAGTGCGCAGCCTTCTGTCGTCTTGACCATAGCTACACTGTGGGTTCAGACCTTAGAGATCATTCGTAGTGTTTTCCGAATTGTCAATCAATCAATCAATCCGTGGCCTGTTCTGAATTCCACATAGAGCTCACAAGTGGACACGGGCCTCGTAGAAATTTTCTGAATGAAAAGATTAAACCGTTCACAACCTGTTTACGAGAAACGAATTCTGGACTCAGCTAATCTTTATCGTTGGCTAGTTCTAGACGAGTTTTGGTCACTTGATCGGCGGAGAGAGCTGTCATCCCGGCAAGATTAACACAGCTGAAGTAGATGTTACAATTGACATTTGTAAACGCAGCTACTTACCTCCGCAATGTACTTACTAAAAATAGATTGACTATATACAAAAAGCGTGGAGAAATAGCAGCAGGTTGTCCGGAATAGACTCCCGGTAGCTGAAGACTGCAAAGGACCCACACTGAACGACTGAACGAAACTCGTGAAGAGAGAGAGCCAAGTAAAATCGGCATTACGTGTGCCCCCTGCTTCTACGCAAATGCCGAGATATTAAAGCTGCAGCTCAACTGTTCCCGTACATAACGATGATGGAAACCAATAAAAATCCTTTCTCGGTATTTTAATGCTCCGGATTCGGTCGCAGCCTGTAGGTGGGCTGTATTGAAACGAGATTTTTGAGGATGAATCGAATGTACGTTTAATATCCAGCTCGATGCTGACGTACTGAATAGGGAAACTGCAAGATAGGCAATCCCTACTCTCGTATTACCAAACTCCTGCTGACAATATCTTATACCTGTGTCTTCTTATATGAATTCTATGTAACGCTCAGTATCGGCGTCCGAAAGGCTATTATCGCTGAATTAGCTGAGTAATTTCTCTCCCACTCACATATATCATGTTCTCGACGAATAAACGACCGCTCTAGCTCGGCAAAGCACACGGAGGGAAGGGAGAGGAAAGACTTGCTATGAAAAAGCCACGGTTTATGATATTGCGCCCCTATGCATGATATCTTTAGAAGCGAATGTTTCCTACATTGGCAATTTTGAATCTTGTCTTGCGTTGAGTAGTCTGTAATTCACTGTGTGGATCCTGGGCTTATCAAGAATTGCTAAGAATATCAAAGTCGCTATGACGAATCTTCTGAATAAAACAAATTGGAGTAAAGGTAGGTATCTTGGCATGGAAGTCTATAGTTATCATTCTTACTATTAATCATGAATTCTATTACTGAAGCCTATACTGTATTATTAAAATTTGAACTGGGCTTCTATTCCAATACGGTCGACGTAGTTGTGAATTTCAAAATGAAAACGATATTACTGCTCAATATCCGATCGGATATACGCGGCAGAAATACAAACTAAGATATATTCAAGGGCGATATTTTCCCTTCATTGATTAATGAATATGCTCAATTGTAAATTTTTTTTTCACATTTACTGAATAAGAATTGAGTCAATATGATCAATGGTTTCGGGATCAGTAATTGCTATGAATCTGCTTAGTCAGTGTCTGCTAGAGTCAGCCCCGATTTCATATAGAGCTCCGCACTAACCTGATTCCCGAGTCGAGCATACAGTACCTCGTCTCCTTCGTTAATCGGTCGATATAAGCAGCTCAATATATTGCACTCCTAGTCGACCTTGTATAAATGATCTACACTGCGCAGCCCGTACTGAGTCGTTTGCCTTTGTCCGAAAACGAGCGAGGTAGATTACCTTTGGTGCCTTGCCCTGCCCGTCCATCGGCAGCTAGGCCTACTCAAGTAAACCCAAAAGGAACAGGCTTAGACTATCTCAGCGAATAGTTGTTGATGGAAACCTTTTACTTTCCGCACACCTACGCGGGTTTTTTCGCAAAACGCGGAAAGGTGTAATGCCTGGTTCTTTTTTCGGGAAGCCTAATTGAGGATGTCGTGAGAGTGACTTTGCGCTCTGGACAGAGCTTACCCCGAAGTGCGGGATCTCACCGGGCAGGAACAGACACTTGTCTATTTTCCTGACTTCGTCGTTTGCGTAAGGGAGGGACGAACTTTGGTAGTTGTATTTGCGGACTGCGAGAATTTATTACGACTTTTGTTTGAGCAATTTTTGTATAAGTTGTGCTCAGCATGTATAGACATATACGTGGGATAACATTTGTGAACAAATAATTCACGGTAGCGTTCGACAACGATTGATTGATTACGTAGGGTCGGAACACACGAATATGTCGACAATGCAGGTCACTTGGCCGATATGAAATCTCCAAAGCCGATGTTTAAAGAGATATGACGTGCTACAACTTGCTGGTGGCAGGCAATTACTCCGAGATTGTCTGAATATTGTGGATCCTCCTCCTTACTATAACCGATGACGACCCCGATCATTTTGGCGCAGACGCACAGGCAAAGAATAGAATAAAAGAACACTGGCGAAAGAAGGTCCCGTGCAACAATGAATCGCGGAATTCTAGTGTGCTTCTTTCAGCACCGCGCCGTGCGCTTTGCCCGTTGCTGTGTCTCTCAGTTGCTGGAAGTCATGTCTCGAACCACGTTTCCCGGGGATTCCTTCCATCAGCGCGGTCTGGCAGATCACAGCTAAGATACAAGCACGCAAGTGTTAAACAATACAGGAAAAATGTAAAATAAAAAAAATAATAAAAATAATAAAAAAAGAAAATACTACACTGCGGAATTGAAGGAATTGACCGAAGAAGACGTGGGTTTTCTGTTTAAAGTTGGATTTATATCGGCTATTCGAGAGTGAGCTTTTGAGTATTTTCGAAGTGCAAGCCGAAACACTGCCAGAACTCTTTAATCGTTTCGTGATCTGCGTGCGCTTGTAGATCGTAGCTCTACGATGTGGCCTTGAGGTACATAGTACATCTACGGCATTTTGCAATCTATTTATTTCATACTACTACAAATGGCTCTATTATGTCTGTTAAGCTCTGTCGATTATCAACAAGATACCTCTTCGGTATCTGTTACTATCCTGAAGTGGTTTAGCACAGCCTCAACTGTCGGGGTCAATATATTGCAAGCATAGGACTAATATATTCTGTGTTATATTAACAACTGCGGCTATTCGCGGCCTTACGAATCAAAAATTCATTCTATCAGTATTTACAACACTTATTTGTTTGTTTATACAGTACTTATTTATCACAAGGAATATTTCCCAGAAACAACGGGTTTAATGCCAATAATGCGACCATATCTTTGATATCTTCTCCATCTTCACGCGTGCTTCTCTAGTGTTGGCTCGTCATTGAAGACAAAGATAACAAATAAGCTCTTAAGCTCTTGATTATTCTTCATCACTCTCTTTTCCAATCTGGCTTTGGATCTCTTGAACTTTTCCATCATTTTTCCACGTGTTTGCGGGTTTCTCGTGCGTGTATGAATGTTAAAATCCTTACTACATTTGTCTTCTTTGCGCGACGAACGTCTTTCCAACCATTTCTTTTTGAAAGAAGAGTAATACGCGTTTCATCTTTATTCAATGACATGTAATCATTATTGATATTGTTTGTTTAAATAGCAGTAAACTTGTATACTCTATGACAGGGTCACAAAAAATTAGCGTAGCTTCTATCAGAGATAATATCTGCTTCTATTTCAGAAAACCAGTCTATCCAGGTATTAATAAGCAAGCATATTCGACAAACAGAATCGCAAAAAGCAACGTACGAGTTAATAATTACTGGTAATGCTTCATTCAAGACTTGATCTTGTCGATCATGTCCATTAGCTGAGCTATTCCTCCCGGCCACGCAAGTGGTGACAACCATAGTATATCTAATTTTTATATCCTGATTAAATTTAAAATAAGAAACATATAATATACACAATATTTCAAAAATCAAAGACTCCAAATGTTTGCGACCAAAACTTTTATGTGCTTCTCAACACAATACTATGCCATCTTATTTCAAATTTCGCCTCTATGCTCACCTCATCGCGACATTAAAATAAACCTCATAATTTACCAAAAAAATCACTCGCTTTCAGCACCATCATCTTCCAGCAATCTCTCGATATTAGGTGTCACAATCACTTTGCCCACAATTTGACCGAGTAAAGTCGCTTGTGAAGTTTCTGACTGATCATCAATGACAACCACGTCCTGCAGGAACTCAGTTTGAGCACCCTTTGAAAGCTCCATTTCAATTCCACCGTAAACTAAACTGACCCTTCCTGATTTCCGCACAACTAGCCTACCGACTTGTCCATCTAATGACTGTCTGGTACCTGCTGATGAGGGTTCATCTTTGACCGCTGCTGATTCATTAAAGGATGGTAATACCGGGGAGAACTGGAAGAAAAACAGCTGTCGCTCCAACAGATTCAAATCACGTTCTCCAAACACGTCTATAAACTCAGACTGCTCACGTTCAAGCACAATATTGTCGTCAATCATTTCCTCTTCAGCACCTTCAGCCGAATCGTCTAGTCCAGCGCTTGAAGTCTCGCGGATCGGGAAGTATCGTGCGTACAACCGCGCCTCGGCGTCGACCTCGTCGTTGTCAGACATGCTATTCAGTTGTCCAACCTTGGCAATGTTGATTCGCTCAATGCCATTCTGTAATGCTTCCTCGTCACTCTCGTATCCGGCATTCTCACCAGGCGTGCTTGATCTGGCTGACATTGATCGTTCCCTGCGTTCTTGAGACGCCAAAGCCGCCGCCAAACCATTCTTCACACCAGAACCAGAACCAGAACCAGATGACGAAGATATAGGCGCACGTATCTCAAACGCGGCACCGCTACTGTTCCGACTAGCCCGCGGATCTCCAAATACTGGGTTCGCAAAGGGTCCTGAGGCAATAGTCGCGATAGGTTCCGCCCGTCCTCGTCCATTCGCACCACCTCGTCCGCCTCTCCCACCAAATGCACCACCGCGACCACGACCTCTTCCGCGAGATGACGATGCTGATGGTAATATAGGAGGCGCGACTACTGGTGCCGCCGCATCTCGCTCTTCTTTAGGTCGTCGAGCGACTAGTTTTGGTTTGAATTTGAGTCCAAGCGAAGGACTTCCTGTCCCAGGCGACCCCGACCCAGACGTCCCTGCACCCGACAACGGCGACGCGCCAGACATCCGCGGTCTTGAAAGAGAATCTAATCGTGACGGTGGTGGTGCTGGGAATTGTGATGGTGTTTGCTGGTCGCTGTTGGTGCTGGTGCTGCTGCCTGCTGTGCGCCGAGCTGATGCCGGAGTAGATGGTTTCTTTGGCGGCATCTTCTTTTCTGTTTCTGAAAATTGCTTACCAGAACTGTGAATATGGTGGCCCCTTATAGACTAAATAAGATATGAATCAGCAAGTGTGATATACAGTAAATTGCTGTAAGTGTCCGTAGTGGGAGTTGTTCAGCGGTCCCAAATATTTTTTGATCCTCAAGTTGACTTCAAGATGAGCTTCAAACTTTATTTCGCCAGACGGGGGAGTGAGTACTCGCAAAGGTAGACAAACACGAAATCAACCCCACCACTCTTCTCCTAAGACGGTATCAGCATCTCACTCTATCGGCTAAAATTTTGGATTGAGGTAGATTTGCTTTTCGGTCAGAGCGGTGCTGGGAAAGGTATTAGCATGGCGCCAGTGTCCAAGGAAGATCTTGAGGTCTCACTTGAGCCTACTCCACTATCTGAAGAATTCGAATGGCATGGCGCTAAGTATGCTCACAAACTGATCTGATTTGATAAAAGAAGATACTAATCTTTTTTAAATAGAACTTTGCGAAATCTCAGTCAGATCATTCCACAGATCACTCTTGAACGCGGGTCATTCGTCAATGTGACCGAAAAAGGCCTACGCAAAGAGCTCGAAGAACTCGGCTCCGTGACATCAAGTCCCTCACAATCCAAAGACGACGCAAAGCCATCAGATAACATAGTCAACAGTATCACCGAGAGCGAAGAACAGATTGCAAAAGATAGAGCCGAAGTTTTACGCCTTATCGGGCTCGCGCAAAACGAGGCAGCAGTAGCATTGGATTTCATATCCCTTCTAATATCCTCCGTCAAGCCAGCTGCCGGAACAACTTCAATGTCACCGCATTTACGAAGTCATGTACCAGTAGGATCACTCGGTGCAGATCGGATCAAAGCAGTCCCATTCAAAGAAGACTACGAAGTCTGTCTAGGCTGGAAAATTCACGCTGTCTCGGCCGCCGTCGAGCGCTTGAAAAAAGCTGGCCAACGCCTCGAGTCTGAGATAAAACGAGAACAGAAATATTGGTTACAAGTGCGTGACATTGCACGTAGCGGTGAAGTACTGTCGAAAATTCGCACACCAGATTATAGAGGTCTTGGTGTTCGGTACGGATTTGCCGACGCGGGCTCAAACTACAAAGAAAAGGGAATAGCAACTCTACGCAGTAACCAAGAAGGCAAAATTGTACTTAAAACAGAAGGGGATAAGCGGACTAAAGTATTATCTGTATCCGTCATTCGTAAACTAGCTGATGGCTCGGTATCGACCACCGGATCTTACTCGACAAAAATCGATTATGACATTACCGAATTTCAAAATGAGATTAAGCAAGCTCGTGATTTACTTTTTGAAGAAGAACTTTTTTTCGAGATTGCAAGAGAAACAAGAATGCTTGTGTCGCAAGGAATTCTTCTTGATTTTGGTGATCGTGTTACAATCCCGGTTGATGACTACTGTAATATCTGCTTGGAAATGGTAAGCACTACTTTGTTTCTGTCGTTAATTAAAACCACATCTGACTTTTTTTAGGTTGAATTGAACCCAGAGTCTTCTATAGAAGTTATGGATATCGACAAAATCGTGCCAGACGACCCACTCGCAGAAGCAATCAACGCCGCGCTTCATCTCCTGTTGTCTAAACTACACCGCAAAAATCTCAAACAAAGAAGATGTATTCCGTCGCCATTGGGAAGTAGGTTGACTTCTACTAGCTCAAAGTCTGAGATTTTGGAACCGCTTGTGAAGGCTTTAGCGAATGTGCCGGCGAAGCAGGGTGTTAAAGCACTATTGACTGATCTTATTTCAACGGCTGAACAAGTCTGATAGTGTACGGGCCATCTAATGTATTATACAATGTAACAATATCCCATCTTATTTTACAAACTTATCAAGTCATCGCTGCTCTAGTAGCATCAGCCTTGTCAATGTAACCGCACAACTCTTGCAGCGCATCCACAGTCTCGCTCGGATCAGCAACCCAAGCCGTACAAGCCGCCAATCTCGCTTTAAAATCATTCGCGCCAATCGACGCAAACTGATCTCCCACATGCAACGTCTGTTTCCCAGAAATTCCACCTAAATATCTTTGAACGGCAATAACACCGAGACGTTTGTCGCCAATATCAACCCAGACGTCGCTGCCGCCGTTGAATGCGCAAAAGTTGATCTTGCGACCGATGGGTGAAGATTCGAGGCGGCGCTGGGCGCCTAGCACAACTTCCTCGAGATCTTCTCTGATCATGCCTTTGTCAGCGAGGGGTATGATACCTGTTACTGTGAGTAATCATCCAGAATAAAGTCAGACGATGGTACATACCGACAGCCCTGTCCTTACGGAGAACCTGTCCGTTGAGCTTCATAACCTTTTGACAAGAAGTAACGACTTCTTCCGCCAAATCAAGTAAACTTTGAATATCCTCTTCGCTCCACTCCTTCATCTCAGGCAAGATCCACTCTTCTTGATCAACAAAAACGAGTGTCTCTGCAGTAACTGAGTACCGAAACAAAAAATTAGACTCACCGCCCATCACAAGCAACCTCCGCTTCTGCTCGTCAGTCAAAACAGTCGAATCACGCACAGCAAGAATAATTCCTTCAAGACGCTCTTTGTACTTTGAGCCAGAAGGATCAGAATATCCTGCCGCGGTCACGATCCCGACCGCAATGTCGCGCTTGAGTAGCTCGACTAAAACGGGCACGACTTTATTATCCGGAGTCAGGGACTTGCCGTCCTCGTAGAGCGTAACGTCTCCGTCTAGAGTTACGAGTTTTAGAGGCTCGTCGCTTCTCGCTATACTCATCAGCTGTGCCGTGTTCAAAATCAATCTGTTTCTGTTAGCGTTTTTTTTTAGACAGTAAGGATTGTTATAGCGCACCTGACGTCGTTAAAACTAGGACTAACCAGTCTCCGAGCTGAGATCGCACGCTTTGCATCCTGCGCATAAAACGCCTCCTCAAGCGGCAACGGCGTGAAGAAAGTGCCTACACTAGGCACCAAATGTCTGATCTTTGCCAAATATGGTGATCCATTTGTGTCGTGCATTATTTGATCCTCGATCATATCTTCGAGATCAGCCATGATAGCAGCGTATTGCTGACGAGCTGTGTTGGCCGCATCTTCCCATGATCCAACTTCTCTGATGTATGCTGCGGGTTCAGAATGAAGTACAAAAGGCACCTATAAAAATGAAGTGAGAAAGTTGCTCGTAGCTTTGAAACCAGTAGAGTTCTTACTGCGAGCAGGCCTTTGATCCACTCAATAAACGCATCTCGACGATGAGATTTTAGAGCGTCTGTATAAGCATGAGTAATTGAATCAACTACCTCATTTCATGAGTGTGTATCTTACATTCAACGCGATATCTGTGGAATAGAATTAGTATTTGGATACACGAAAGCTGATCAATATAGTCCCACTTACTTGGTCGTCATATTCTAATCAGTGGTCTCGAGGATGATTAGTATTCCCCAGCTTCCAATATTCCACAGTATCCAATTGCCTAATAACTAGACAACAGACAAATGAATCAAATGGATACAGTCAAAAGTCTTATCTTCACTGAAGAATCGTTGAGTTACAGTGTTGACTTTGGATGCTTCGTTCAAGTTTTTCTGATGCCGAACCCCGATCTCGGAGGACTGTGTATGCGGCGGTTTTGCGCAGACACCGACTTGGCCGACAAAGAAGAGGATCAAACCCACACTTGGAGTGAAATATGTGGGGTTTACCAGCATTTGGACTTATGTATTATGTATGTGGTTGATTATGACAGACAATGTATTGTTACTGAAGTCGGAAATAGAATGCAGACATAGTAGCTATTCAGTGCGCTTCGGCATCTGGCGTAAGCTTTGTTCACATGCTGATGAACATCTCCTGCCCGTAGCGCATACAACCTAGGCATTGCGAAATTCAAGATCCCAGCGACTCATACACTCGATATGTACACATAAAAACACCTACTTGCACTGCGAATAGTCTCGCAGCAAATACAAACTACAATTTGACTGTCATGGCATTACATCCAAGCTCCTCCACTTTTGCATTTGCTCGGATATACGCAGCTCGAGATTGCATGTCATCCAAAAAACTCCATAAATGCGGATACGATTCCTTTGTAAGGCCAGCTCTAAAGACAGCCGTTTGCAACGGGAAAATCAGCAAAATGTCAGCACCGGTAAGAGTATTTCCTACAAAGAACCCAGTTCCGTTGGTCTTGAGCTCGTCCTCTAAGAATTGCAACTGCGCTTCTGAATCAGGTCCAGCAAAGGCGTTGTTCATCGCGTCAAGAATCTTTGATGCAATAGGTCTGATAAAAAACGGCATAGGTGCTTTCTTGGTCATATGTGTAATATAGAGCATAAGCATAATAGGCTGGAGCGATCCCTCAGTATAATGCAGATAGTACTTCACTTTCATTGCATCTTCAGCACTCTTGGGATATAGCTCCGTTCCCTTACCATACTGGTCAATTAAATACTCGGCAATCAGTCCAGACTCGGCAATAATTGTTCCATTGTCTTCGATCACAGGCGACTTTCCACGAGGGTGAATTTTCTTCAACTCAGGGTCGGCAAGCTGTGTCTTTGGGTTACGTTTGTATGTCTTCAGTTCATACGGTACTCCAAGCTCCTCAAGCAGCCAGACAATTCTATGAGAGCGAGATTGTTCGAGCCTAGATTGCATCGTAATCCAAAATTAGATTGATTGCATGATTAATCATGGTCCACAAAATACTTACCAGTGCAATACCACCGGTGCTCGCTTGAAAGCAGTATCAGCAGACAAAGTGTTCTCCATGTCAACAATCACAAGTAATATCAAAGATATCCTAACTGCCACTAAACTGACTCAGACAAGGCTTCCTCCACCGTCTTTATCTACTCTGCTACTCAAATCCCGGCAGTGATGTCATAGGTGCGGCTCGGAATCTCTAATCGCCCGAACCCAGTAGCCCCGGCTTTTTAGATAATCCAACTCAGGGAGGAATCAAGACGAAGCGAGTGCTGAGCATGTGCAGAGGTGTGGATTCGAGTTGTAGTCGCGTGTATTTGCATTTAAATGTGAATTCGTGAAATACGATTTTGCTGAAATCAGTGAAAATTGCAGGGATATAGGCTATCCTGACTGTTCTAAAGACCAGTTAAATTACATCACATTCCGCCGCCATTCTTTGCTATTCAATCAGTATTCCAGCAGATATAACACGTAAGTCTCATAATTTTTATTGTTCTAGTGATATCAATCTGACTCTCACAGCTGATTTCTGCAGTGATCTCATATTTAACCACCTAGATGACATCTAAGGTTTAGAGCTTCACCTTCACCGCCTCAAAACCAAGCTCCTCTACCTTGGCATTTGCCCTGATATAGGCATCTCTAGATTGCATATCACTCACAAACTTCCACAAATTTGGATACTCTTCTTCGGTAGTCCGACGCCCATAGTACCAAACTGGAGCGGAAAGATCAGTAGAATATCCGCTCCGGTAAGAGAATTTCCCACGAAGAAACCAGACCCGTTCTTCGCCAGTTCATCGTCCAAAAACTTGAACTGAGCTTTAGCATCGGGTCCAGGAATGCGTTAGTCAGTCCATCAAGAATTCGTGTCGCAATTGGCTTGATAAAGAATGGCATAGGCTCCTTTCTAGCCATAGAGAACATTTAGAGCATCAGAAGAATAGGTTGAAGTGATCCTTCCGTATAATGCAAATAATACCTCACTTTAAGAGCATCTTCAGCATTCTTCGGGTACATCTCACTCTCTTTACCATACTTGTCAATCAAGTAGTCAACAATCAACCCTGACTCTGCCACAATCGTCCCGTTATCGTCAATAATAGGCGACTTTCCACGAGGATGAATCTCCTTTAACGCGGGATCGGCAAACTGCGTCTTGGAGTCTCGCTGGTAAACATTTATCTCATAAGGCACTCCAAGTTCTTCAAGCAACCAGAGGATCCGATGAGACCGCGATTGTTCGAGCCTTCTATGAGTTAGATCATACGTTAGAGTTATGTTGAATCGATGTTGCAGACACATACCAGTACAGCACGACAGGAGCTGGCTTTCCTAAACGAGCAGGAACTCCAGTCTCTTCCATAGCTTACTTCTTTTTTCCATTTGGAAATGATCCTGACTCTTGCGAAGGATATAGAAGATACACTTGTGCCGGGAAAACTCGATCCCGAACGCTTCGCATCGTCATATCGCTAGAATGAGTGCGGCTGAGCCATCTCAGACCATCCAAATTCTACAATTAAAAACGAGCAAGATTTAGATTAAGTTGTTTGAAACATTCCTTTTTACTTCCAGAAAGACATCAATGCTCCTAAAATAATTTTACAAAAAATTCACAAATAGAAAAGCGACTCAATAATCGACATAGACTGCCCTGCGCCTAATGAACATTCAAGTTTTGCATAGTTTGCACAATCCCGTCTGGCCCATAAATCCCAGTCGGCGCAGTCTGCTGCTGCAAAGCACCATACGCACCATATGGCTGCTGAGGTTGTTGCGGATATGCACCACGTGCGACTGGAGGCACAATAAGCGGTCCATATTTACGAGTACGTTCAGACGATCCAAACGTTCCACTTCCACTCTGCACATAAAGATCCCAGGTCATAGTACCATCGCCTTTGACCATCCCAATAGAGTAATTGCGACGACCGAGCAGTCTGTGCAGATCAAGCTTGGAACCGTCGACGTCGACATCGAAGAACTCAATCATTTCCTCACGGGTATCGGTGTAGGCATCACTAGGTCCATTGATCTCGGGCAGATACAGTTTATCTTTGTTGTGCAACAAACGAATGACTGCATTTGGCGGCGGAACATTGGAAATTGCAGACGAAATGATCTGGTACATGAGCTGATAGTTATCTGGAGCATCAGGGTTGACAAAGCGACCAATACCGCAGCAATGGACATCACCAGAGATAAAAGTGACACGAACACCCTTGTCTCGCGCAATTCGTTGCATGTTTCGGGCAAAGTAAGTTCGCTCAAGAGCATGATTCTCATGAGTCCAGTGATCAGCCAAATCGTCAAGCAAGTCAACCTCACCGAACCCAGACACGAGTGAGCTCATCATTCCACTCTTACCAAAGGCTTTCTTGACATTCTCAAAACCTGCCTTTGTACTCTTGTCTGCACCGACGACAGCTGCTACCTTTGTAGCTCCTTTGCCAAGTAAATTCCATGCGCCGTTAATAGCCCGCTTCGTACTCTTAACTCCCGCAAGAACATGCTCAACCATTGTAAGACGTGGATACACAATAGGCACGGCAAGCATAACAACGACATGCTGTACTGAAGCCGGCAACGCCTCAATACGCCGGAAAATCTCGTGATGCGTAGCCTCACCGATGATACTACGTTGTTGACGCTCAGCACGGGTATCGGGACCGATGACGACACACTCTGGGCCTAGATACTTGATAAAATGCCATCCGAGGCCGGTGACTGTGAACAGGTCGCGCGGGCCTGGGGTTTGTTTCAAAATAGTAGTAGTAGTCTGATGCTGAAAGAGCAGATAGAAATCAAACGCGATGCGACCGATGTTGACAAAGAGGTTCGAAAGCTGCATATAGTCAGGATACGAGCCAAATCCGTCAAAAATGTCGTGATCGTCAATTTGGAATAAATTAGGAATTGAAGCCAAACAGTCACGAATACCAATTCGATCAAAGTGATTAGAATAGTAGAAAAAGTAAGCCAGGTTCATGTCCTTCTCTAGTCGAGGAGTCCATTCATAGTTCCTTCGATTCTCTTTTCCTTTTGTGCGTAGCCACTCCTGAAGAGAAGCAATTTCAGACCACATTCGATCGGCGTAAATCTGATCACCACCACCAAGCATTGCATGCAATCCACCAAGCTGCTTATGCTTAGCCATTGTGTCTTCCCAAAGATATCCTACACCGCCAAGCTCACGACGCTCCTTTTCGGTGACTCCGAGAGAGAAATCAGCGCACGAGAAGGCCATGAAACGCCATTCCTTCTCCTGGGAACCAGCAACAAGGAACTCGTAGGTGAATGTCTGACCATTATGAGTGATAGCATAAGTCCAGAATTGACCGGTAGTGCTTTGCTGCTGCTGGATCTGGATATTATAGCGGAAGAACTTGTAGTTCTCGTACTGGTAAAGTAGAAAGGGCTCGATAGTGCGCATTTGCTGAAGATCAGAAGTGGGATGGATTTGGAAATAAGGAGCCGCATCGGAGGCAATGACAAGCATAACAGATCCGTACCAGGTCGCGGTCTGTAGATCGAGATTGCCATATCTCAAATATGGACCAAAGTAGACCCCGTTCGAAGGTGTTGCGCGGTAGAACATGTCGATGTCTACCACGCCAAGCTTACCAGGCTGCTTAAAGTCCTCGGTTCCTGGAGCTGTACCTCCAGCAGCATAAGCGGTAGCAGGCTGAGGGCTGATAGTGGGTTGAAATGACGTGGATGAAGTCACAGGCGCAATCGGGATCGGGGAGTTTGGATTTGCTACACCGAGCGAGGGGACGACTTGTCCTTGAGAAGCAGAGATGCCGCTAATCGACGTAGGCTGGCTAGCTTGACCAGGAGTCTGGGGCTAAGCACAAGGATTAGAACATGATACACAAATAAAAAGGAACACATGCAATTAGAGACATACAGCACCACCCGGGTATGTCATGTCGTTGTATTGCTGTGGATGCTGATAATAATTTTGCTGAGGTTGCTAGGTTGTTGGTTAGACCAATGACGTACAGACTCCGTTGAGGATCATCAAGGATACAAACAGAGACGTACTTGATTTGGATCAGACATGGCGCTGGTTAGAAGAGGTGGATTTGGATACTGATACTGATAGTCGTACGGAGACGCGTTTGATTGAGGGGTAGCAGGCTGCTGATACTGATGCTGGGGGTCCTGCTGGTAAGGTTGTTGGTGCGGTTGGTATTGCTGGTGCTGCTGATACTGCTGCTGAGGCTGTGCAGAGTACTGCTGCTGAGGCTGTGCAGAGTACTGCTGCCCGGGAGGAGGGGTGTTAGGAGGAGGATAGAAAGGGTTGCCAGAGGAGGCCGGAGGATACGGAGGAGGAGTGTAGTGATCGGCCATTGAAGAGGCGGCGATCAGGGAGTGTTTTAAAATGAACGGATGCCACACGAGCGGATGAGCGAGTCTGGAGAGAGTTCTGAGTTCTGAGTTCCTGAAGGCTTTGTCGCGTATGGAGAGAGACCTTCGACAAGAAAGCTGTGCGCACGCTGTGCTCCAATCCCACACGCTCTGTTTCTGAGCAACCCCAGCCTCAGTTTCGGCGCGCGCAAGTGATTCCTGCGGCTCATGACATCAGTGTATTACAAACAGCCGCAGATCTGTGATTGAATGTGATTGAAGAGCCGCAGACAGTCCGCTGGGAAGTCAGATAATACTCATTAGAACTGGTGGATTAGGATTACATTAACATTAAAGCTCATACTCTATCCTCTATATAACAAACTGTTCTCACTCATCACTCCTCTGCAAAAGCGTCTTACTATACGCCTCCTCCGCAAGCTGGATCAACGTGTCCAACTCGCCGCTACTCTCGCACATCGACCGGAACGTAGAACTCGCGTCCTGCAGCAGCATGTGCGGAGAGTTGTATTCCTTTACTTTGCCACTCTCAAGCACCAAAATCATGTCATAGTCGATGATCGACCGCAGACGATGCGCAATCGTCAAAATAGTCGACTGCGAAAACTCCTCGCGGATAGTGACTTGGATCTGCGCGTCGGTTTCATAGTCAATTGAAGCAGTCGCCTCGTCCAGGATAATCACCCGAGGAGACTTCAGCAGCGACCGCGCGAGGCACATAAGCTGTCGCTGACCCTGTGAGAGATTTCCACCGGCTTCCGCAACCGGGTTGTTCAGCTGGGTAAATGTGTTTGATTCTTGCTCTGGCGTCAACGGTACTCCTGGCACAGGAATATTATTGAGCAAGTGCACTCGTCGCAGAGCCTGGAAGATCTCTGCATCAGTGTACTGATCAAACGGATCTAAATTTGATCGGACTGTGCCGGTAAACAAAGTGGGATCTAATCACAGCGAATTTATGTCAGCCGAATCTCTAAATATCTGATCAAATACCAAACGCAACAAACCTTGTGGAATAATCGTCAAGCCATTTCTAAGATCTCGCAAGCCAATCTGCGAGATATCGACGCCATCGATAATAATCCGACCCGTATCTGCTTCTAAAAATCGGAAAAACGCAGCAGCAATCGTCGATTTTCCTGCTCCTGTTCGTCCAACGACACCGACCTTCCATCTAGGCTGAATTTTGAAACTGGCTCCGTTGATAACTTTAGGGAGCTCAGGCGCATATCTCAATGACAAATTATCTACCTCAATTGCTCCTTTATCCGGCCAGTTTTCAGATGGTCTGTTATTTTCAACAATATCCGCAGCCTCTTGCTCAGTCTTGAGATATGAGTTGATACGCTCGACCGAGTTCATATCCATCTCAATATTTCCGTATGCATTGACAAACCATGTAGCAACTCCGCTGAAGTTGGTGGCATACGTCAGGCAAAGACCAGCAAGACCAGGATCGATAGATCGTGCTTGGAACAAAATCAAGTATGTGCCTACAAAGGCAAGTAACATACCGCCGATAAAGTCGGCGCAGAAAAACAGCCAATTGCTAATTCCACAGAACGCGTAATGTGCACGCAAAAAATAGTCAAGCACATCCTCATTCTTGTTCAGGAACGCTTTTTCGTATCCAAATGCACGAATAGTGCTCAATCCTGAAAGAGTCTCGCCGAAATGCTGAAAGACAGGACTTTTGTTGGTCGAATTGAGACGCTTGACCTCACGACCGGTAGCAAGGTATAAAACCGCCATTGTGCCGTACATTGTAGCGATAATCGCAACTCCGAAAAGCAACGGCGGGAACAAGAACGAAATTGTCATAACGACAAAGAAAAGGGTCATTGTCGTATATACAAGTCCGTATACTGAAGGTCCAACGCCGTTATCAAGTCTCTCAACATCGTTGGAAAATCGATTAAGAATACGCCCGACCGGAGTCACATCGAAGAACCGGGGAACCGCACGCAAGATAGAGTTAAGCAGACGATTAAAAAGTTCTCTAGATGCGCGTACACCGCCTGTGAACACTACAAGTGGGCGAATGGTCGAGAAGGTAATGTAGCTGAGCGCAATCAAGCCGTAAATAGCAACGAATCTTCCAGGAGAGTATCCGTCGACAGCCTGGCTGCTCTGCACATCCTCTGTCTCTTCGGTTGGCAATTGGTTAGTCCATTGACGAATCCAGTATGTCTGTCCCAGTTGTGACAGCTGCTGGCCCAGGTGCACGAGAATCACAGCAGGCCAGAATCCCCAAGTTCCCATAGCTTTGAGGTAAAGCATGTAGATATCTCGATGGACACTACCTTCTTCTTGGTCCTCATCCTGAGACGGTGCTTCAACAGACTTCAAAAGCATCTGATCCTCCAGCGCTTCCTCTTCTTGCACATTTACGGGCTCCTCGAAAATCAAGGGATCAGAGTTAGGATCGTTATGCGCTGCAATAGTCGACGGCGCAGCAGCGCGTGCAGCTTCAGCCAAGTTAACAACTGAAGTAGCTCTTGAAGCAACTCGTGACGCAGCCCGTGAGGAGTTTTCGGAAATAGTGAGCTGTAAAGCATCATCATCTCCTAGCGCGCCAGAGGCGTACACAGCCTGCGGTGAACCACTCGCTTTGACAGATCCATTATCCATGACGACCACAAAGTCGGCACCCATGAGCGTCAGTGCAACGTTATGGGAGACAAGAATACACGTCCGAGACTGCATCATCGGACCCAAGATGCATTTCTCGTAAATCCATTGTGCGCTATGCGAATCAACAGCACTCAAACAGTCATCCAGAATGACATGACGCGCAGGTGAATACAGGGCACGGGCTAGTGCAATACGCTGCTTCTGTCCTCCAGACATCGCAATTCCCTTCTCTCCAATCGGCGTTTGATCACCATACTCGAGAATTTCGAAATCGCGTAAAAGCGCACAAGCGTGGACGCAAGCTCTGTAGCGGCGCTCGTCGTACGGTGAGTCAAACAGAATATTGTTTTTGATGGAATCGTTACGCAACCAAGCTTGCTGTGCACAATACGCAACTGATTCCGAAAACCCAGTGGAGGGGTCGACACGAGGCCGAGAAAGTCCTTCACGATGGGGTAGAAAGACATCACCTTTAATCAAGGTCATCTCTCCTAGTAGAGCCATCAGAAGAGAGGTTTTACCGCATCCAGTAGGTCCAATGATGACTGAGAGTTCGCCTTCGTTGAATTTCAAATTAAGATCTTTTAGCTTGAAATCGGATTCATCCTCGCCATTACCCCATGAGAACGTCGCATCTACAAATCCAATAGTAGGGCTATCCGGAGATGAAGGAGATTTGAGCTGAGAGTATTTCTCAGTTCCTGCTTCCTTTAGAAAACGAGATACGCGGTTGAGCGATACTTTGCACTGCACCACTTGCACAAGAACATCAATAAGGATATCCATGGGAGCCTGAAGCTGTGTAACGAGAGCAATAGTTGTGAAGGCAACAGTAGCAGTGAGCTCTTTTTTGGCAATCATGGTGTAGTATCCAAAAGTGGTAAGAGTGACGATAGGGGTGAATCCATAAAAAAAGACTCCTAAATTTGTTTTGTTAGTCGAACAATAATATAAAGTAACAAGAATATACGAACCAGCAGTGGACCAAAGATAGTACTTCATCAGCACCTTTTTCAGTTCCTTCTCTCTAATCTTGCTAATAGAAGCAGCAAATCGTGATTCCCACGCTATAACCAATTAGCACCGCGTACAACATCAATGAGATTTACATACTTACCGAAATACTTGATGATTTTGATACTCTGTAAAACCTCGTTTGTCTTCTCAATACGATCATCAGTAGCCTTCATAAGCAATCGCTGCGTGAGATGGAACAGCTTGCCAAGATAGTAGTTTGCAGGCACCATCACGAAAATGGTACCAATAGTCACGAAAGCAGTAGTGCCGAGAGTGAAAAACAAGAGAAAAGTAGCTGTAATCAAAATCATGACAACTTTCACTAATTGCTTCGCATATTGTAATACGTCGGATACCATGACAGAGTCAAGCGCCATCAGATTAATGATACGACCATTAGTAACTTCTTTCTTTGCTTCAGACTCGTCATCATCGTCATCATCGTCATCACCATCCTCGACCTTCTTCCCTTCCTCATCCTGCTTCTTCATGTACGCGCCAATCTTGCGACTCAGAGCTTTGTTGTAAATCTCACCGCAAACTAGATTTCGTACGCGCATCGACAACACACGGAACCCCCAGTGCGAGCGTAATCCTGCGATAGACCGGAAAATTGGCAGGAAAAATAATCCAAATGTAAGCATGGCTTTGAGATAACCCGGAATTGGTTTCGAGGATTCCATTAAAGTCAAGATGCTTCTGATCATAAGCGCAGGATAAAACGAGGCAAAGGTCTCAAGAGTAGTCCAAAGCCAACTCAACAGCAGGTCAGCGTAGATAAACGATACTAACTGTCTGGTCCATGTCTTCTTATTGCGAATCTTTCCAAACTCGGTACAGAGGACCTTAACTCGAACCACGGATGGAATATCCCAAATGTCGTTCATTCCGATCTTGCTCTTGAGTCCGGTCCATAGGAGAGGGTACATCCACGCCATTGTCAAGATTGAAAAAAGGGTGACAAATGCTTCTGGATTTGGCTGAGAACCGGGCGCAGTCTCGACGTAAGCTGGGATACGACGAAGGGGTGAGAAAAGAGTTAAGATCCATAACATGGTACAAAGAATGCAGTCGGTGTATGCGATCAACTTTAGCAATACTGAAGTTTGGCCGACTAAAGCAAACATGCCAACAACAGAAACTAGCCATTGGAAAAAATATAAGACTACACCATGAAGCCAGAACAAAGGAGGCACATCTTTCAAGAATCGGGCACTCTTGCAGACGGCAAGGAAAATTGCGTATACCCAGTAGACGATAGCTATAAGATGAATAACTTTTTGTTTGCCAGGAGTCTCCGCTGGCATATAAAACAACAAAACAGCAAATACAATGGCGTGGAATGCAATAAGTAAGAACAACAAACTCTGCTCGAATGCTGCTCGAGCCTGAGTCCCTCTAGGTCTAAGAAACACGATCTCGACTTCCCTCTTGTCTTCATCAATCGCCTCGCCTTCTGTATCAATTTGTGGCGCAATTGGATTCTCTGCATCGATATGATCTACTACCTCTGCGTCGGCATCGCCATTATCGCCGGTGTAAGGCTCATTGGTGTTGAGTCGATATATGGCCGTAGAGAATTCATCATCATCGTTTTCAAAAGTTGAAATATTGTCACTATCGGTCGATACTCTTAGATTGTCACTACCTCCAAGGGCTACTGAGCGGCGTAGTCGTCTTCGTGCAAGGTAATGTAATTGCTGGCGAAGTGGCAGTAAAAGTAATGCCGCTGATCCAACGATCAAAAGTAGAGGCAAATACGTTTGCAGGTATCTTAAGCAGATTCTATTAGTACAATTGCATATCAATTAGCTAGAAAAAGCACATGAGATCCATACTTTTGAATATAGCATAGACTAACAGTCCCATTCTCCCACACTGCTCCCGGACATGTTAGTGTAGACATTCTGCTATCCGCAACAAGCAGTTGGCCTTTTAGCGCACTCTAGATCACAGCGGCATTAAAATAATAAAGAAATAGGACTATGAACTATTTACAAGTCGTCTGATAGAGCGACTAATAAAAGACAGGATAAAGAATGACTCTATAAGTGAATTCCCAGGTCGAAATAGTCACAGGTGTCAAAAAGATTGAAATGGAGCTGTCTCCTCAACGCGAGTTTATCTCTTATCTACGTTTCATCTTAGCTGTGCTATCGGCCATCTCGAGTTGGGGACAAGTTCTCCACAGAACTTTTGTCCTTCATGTTTAAGAATATGAAGAGCCTACTGTATAAATACTTAAACAGATCAGTGGATGCAATTACTATCTGGCGAGCTATTAGTCTGTCTCCAAGGGTTTGCACGTCATGGATCTCACTTTCAACGAGAGTTGGGAAAAATCATTATTCGCTAACTAACTTTAAACATTTGCCTGAGTCATCCGTACCTACGCAGCTTTCAAGGGATGAAGTGCTGTGGTTACACGAATTGTAGAGTCCTGCAGCTGGCTAATTGTCTTATTCGTTTGTTTGTTTCTATTATACTAGATAAACTAGTTGGCCTACTTTGGCTGACTATTTATTGTGGACAAAAAGATGTAACAAGTTAGGCGACTCTGTGTTGGCAACCGTTAAGCCCAAGTAATAATAATCCCTTTAATCGAGACTCTAACAACTGAACGTAGGATTCCAACACGCCAACAAACGATAAGGAAATTCTATTATATGAGCTCGGATTTTTACTACCTTAGTCGGCGTCTCACCGGTCTCTTCGTCTACTTTTTCTTTCAAGAGCGAAAAAGATTAAAGGTGAAACGTGCTTCCTGCATAAGACCAAGAGCCTACTCCCGAATGAAGGTGGGTAGTCGTAAGCCTGTGTTCGTAAAATTTAAATTTAAGAAGTACGTAAGCTCCAAGCCGAATGGCTGTTTCATAAAAAATCTTTAGTAGACTAACCATAATCAAGAAAATGTTATTATAATAGTAGAAAAAAGCAGGTTCAATACGGCCACAGGCGAAACCGTGATTGTGCGTACGATTCATTCCAAGTTGGTGGATTCCTGAATAGTGTAAGTACGAGAAGGGTGGCCCATTCAGCAACGAGTGTGTCTAAACTTGCACGCATGTGTAGAAAACGCAACAAGAATGGTTTTTGTCGCAAGAATAAAGGGTTAGACGGTTTGGTCGAAAACAGACGAGAGGGCTTTTTGACCTGCGACACGAAGAGACAGGAGAACAATGGGATGAGAGAGTACACGCGACGCGCACACACTACACACGTTTTTTTCCGGGAAGCTTGACAGCAGTCAAACATGAAAGCTGTGTAGCCTACTCATCTGGTGACGCTTGTGCACTCAGTCTAGCTTGAGAACAACAGAATTGTTTGTCTCTGGAAAGAGAATTAGCCCAAAATTATCACTCAGCAAATGGCCAGGATTAGTAAACGGAGTATTCTGCAGGGGAAATCTTTGATATACAGAGTATGGTCTGTAGACGAAAACAGGATAATGCAGAATCATTTTCGGCTATGCAAGCCATGCAGCATACGAGGTTGCCACTGGATATTGAAACTGCTCCCTGGTGAAGTTTGAAGCCCGCTTGCGGTGACCAGAATTGTTGACGAGGAAGATCAACTTGGTGAAGCTGGCCGAGTGTCATGCAAGCTTCCTGTTGCTGATACTGCTGCTCTTGCTGCTGCTGGCATTAATGCTATCCGCAAACACTAGCAACAACAGCCTGATAACAACACCACCCAGCACCCAGAATGGCCACCAATAACCAGGCAACTCCCTTCGTCAACCACTGCACTACCAAAGTCTACTCGAGTCAGGGGTCGTACGCGCTCTTTTTCTTTCGGTTTTGATCAACGCGTCAGGGGAATCTTAAGTAGCACCCTAACCCACAGTTCGTTCCCCGCCAGCTCATGCCGATATAAACTTGCGTCAGAACCCATAAAGCCCGCCGGCTTGCCTCCTTTCAGCACACACACGTTCTTCACAGACTGTACTCTCTTGCAATATCAGATCAGCGATGGAGTGCACAGCAAGCCGGTCCAGAAAGCTCATCAGTGCAGCGCACGTAATGCTCCCCGTCGTCTTCCTCTCCTGGATAGTCCCGTTCCCAGCAGCCTGTGCTTCGGCCTTCCTCGTCCGCTATGGCTACTATTCTGCCTTCACCTTCATCCACGACATGCCCTTGGAGATTTCAGTCGTTTTTGTCGTGCTTCAGATTATGTCGTTTGCGGGGCTTATTGTCTTGATATCTATGGCCCAGCGCAGAATGAAGTACTTTTACCTCATGACATTCTTCTTCATTACAGTCGTCTGCGGGGTGAGCCAGTATCGCGACTCTCTCGCTGCTCTCGCCTCCAGCATCTTCAGCCATTTTAATTCGAATTCAGCATCAAATTCTGCGTCAGAGAAAGTTGTTTCTGGTGTTCCAGATGTCTGCGTGGTCATTACTCCCTACACTGTGGCCGAGTACCTCGCGACGCTTACCCCCCGCATTCTCTGGCTTGTCTGCCAGGCGGCTGCCATGAGCGTCTGCGTCGAGTACGTCAGACTCGAGTCTTGCGCTGTATGGAGCTTTCAGCGAAGAAATGTCATTGTTCATGATGCTGAGCAAGGCTTCGGGTTCGACGAGACCAGCGAAAAGTGCGCTCTTCTACCCATGAGCGAGGAAGATGAGTACGACGACGATGATGACGACGAGTACTAGACTATTTCTATTCTGCTGGGCGTTTATCAAAAGGTGTATATATTATAGAATGCATGGGATCTGCATATTTGTTTTTGTCCTCGTGCATTTTTCATGTGTGTTGCTCATTATGAGGTTCCTTGGGCTATACGGTGTTTTTATGTTTTGGCTGCTGAGTGTCGACATGATACTACAGTTGGGCGTTTCAAGATTGGTTTTGTGATCATATACCTACAATACAGCATTATTTTTTATTGTATTATACTGTTATCATTATCAGCTTCTCGATATATTTGTTCTTGGAACTACCTACACTACATCCCAAACAAATGTCCTTCAGTCTACTGATACGAAGGCTTCTGCGTGGTGACGTCATCGGGGCGCCATTTTTAGGTGTCAAGCCTTTAACTCAAAATACTTTAACGCCACACTCGCCGCTCCACTTCGGACCTCCAGCGACTCAAACACAATCTACACCGTGTTTACCGGGCAACTAACACTCTTACCATTAGCACATTCCCTTTATATAGCCACATTTAATCCACTGCTCTCGTTTAGCAGTCAAAATTGCAAAATTGACTGCCCATACCCCCCCCCCAAAACAGGGCTTAACGTGCGGCGCGGAACGAACCTTAAAATTGTCATCTCACATGGCCATCTTCCTAATTTTTTTCCCACGCAATCTTCTTTCTTTTTGAGAGTGCTGGGATGATGACGCAACGCGGGTGGAAATAGACTCTGTGACCGGTCCAGGCGGATGACTATTGAGGGTTTTTTGACTGTTGTCCCTGGATGATCATTCTATATTGTTTGCACGTGGCATAGTGGGTTTACCTTCAACTCTTGAGTTACCGCTCTAGACTGGCTTCCCACGTTATCATACTGGGCTTCGGCAGCGCTATTCTCATGTGATGTTTTCTAGTTCTTGTAGCAGTTAAAGAGCATGTGTGTGTTTGATCTGCTTTTCAAGACGCGACATGTTGATTATATTCGATGATACATTAATCTCTCTATCGGATATATCGCTCAGGTTGCGATGCAGATCTGATGATAGCGTTCGGTACTGCCATATCCAATTTTGTTCATAAACGCTGTTGTTAATCACCTACGTATGATCTGGTTTATAGCCGACATATCCTCATCATTTTCGCGTGTTTTGAAGAATATATTAATGCGCAATTATCTCCGGGGATAACTACATGTACTTCGAATGTCCATCTGTCTTCAGAGTGAACTGGAGAACTTTCCAAGATTTTTGAGAAAATTTTGTCTCTCTGAATGTTGCAATATCATTGTAAATATCATCGCAATCCACATCAGAGAATAATCACTACTGTGCTCTTGAATACCCCAACCTCTCGATATCATTCTTGTGATGGATTAGCTTGCGTTCAGGCGCACCTGTCAACTGCCTCATCCCTACCTTCCCGCCCTTTTGCTAAGGTACATTTCCCTACATTCACGTGCTGCCTCAATTTATTATCCCTCTCTGATATATCTCTTCTTAAACTATTTTCTTAAACTATTTTCATTTTGCGAATAGTATCACATATATTTAGCTGCAGTTTCTGGACTGTGCTCTGTAGTGAATAGGAGATATCACAAGCAATGACTATCAGCCACAGCTAGTACTAATAACAGTTCAAGATGTTATCATATTACTATTATGAAATGTTACTATTTATTTTATAGGCACTGTGTATTATCTGTTGTCTGATTAAGTGATGCATCTGCGCACGCGCACATAACGGCAGCGAGCAATCCACTTCCGTTCATAATGAATAGCCAGTTTTGCCTCACCATACATCGTAATTGTAACAAATGTGCACTAAAGAAACATTTGGAATTAAGTAAAGCTGACAGAATCTAAAGCTTGAAGTCTACTTATTTATACACTATCTGCGCAAAGCGAAACTGCTATCGTTTGCAGTAACAGAAATACCAGCATTATATGTAACTCTCCCAAGTAGATCAAAATAATCAAGCTGATATATTATGTAATATCTTAGAATTATTCCACGTGATAAATAAGGTGACACAGTGACTTAAACGGGCTAGGGTCAAGAAATTCGTGCAAAATGCAAAAACTTCGCGAGAATTAATTGCGATCTTGATTTAAGAATCTACTGTTTCATCAATTTTCATTTATTGATTGAATCAGCATTCTCCTAGTTCGCAGATCAGTTATTGGATTCTATATCATTTAACTGCATCACCTGATTGAAGATTCGCGTGATTCTAAAACCAGGTGCTGACAATCATGGCGTCCGTTGAAGACGTGACTCCTACGGTCGATGAATCGGTATGACAATTTTTCTTTGTCTGAAAGAGCTATTGCCACAGTTATTGCCTGAAGGCTTTTTCTTTGAAGTGCAATTTGAGATGCTAATAGTCTTGTGTGTGATGTAGTTGGAATTCGACCCCAGCATGAAGAAGAAGAAAAAGAAACCTAAAGCAGTCTCCTTTGACGCAGCCGGTGATCTCGATGATTCCAAGCCTAAGGCTGAGACTGGTATGTTTAAGTAATTTATTAAATAGTCAATATCAAGGATATTTGGCTGTCCTTTGATTCTGCAAGAGAACTAAACTGACATCTATAAAGCAGATGCGGCCGTTGATGAGCTTACCGATATGTTCGCAAACATGAAAAAGAAGAAGAAGAAACCTACCTCGTCTGCTGCTTTAGAAGTTGAGGATGATGCGTCTCCCGCACCTGAGGAAGGTGCCGAGGCAGACGCTGAGGACTTTGACTTCAGCACAAAGAAGAAGAAAAAGAAGAAAGCCGCTGTCGACGTTTCGGAATTCGAGCAGCAGTTAGAAGAAGCTGGTGTTGTCGAAAACAACGACGAGGATGATGACACATTCGAAAAGGAAGGTGAAGAAGATGTTGAGGATGGAGAAGAGGCGGAAGCTAGCTGGCTGAACAGTGACCGGGAGTATACATACGAGGAACTTCTGCACCGATTTTTCAAGATCTTGCGCACCAACAACCCCGAGCTTGCCGGTGAGAGAGGTCAGCGATACAAGATCCCACCACCTAGTGTCATGCGTGAAGGTAACAAGAAGACTATCTTTGCCAATCTCAAGGATATTTCGGACCGTATGCACCGACCATACGAGCACGTCATGCAGTTCTTGTTTGCTGAATTGGGTACCTCTGGATCTGTGGATGTCAATGCCCGTTTGGTCATTAAGGGTCGTTTCCAGCAGAAGCAGTTGGAGAACGTCCTTCGACGATATATCAGTAAGTTTTATTTTGTAAAGTGTTGTTTAAGTCTAGCAGTTACTAACGCGTTGCTTCTAGTGGAGTATGTCACCTGCAAGACCTGCAAGTCTATCAGTACGCATCTTTCGAAAGAAAACCGTCTTTACTTCTTGGTGTGCGAGTCCTGCGGTAGTAGACGATCCGTCAGTGGTATCAAGACTGGTTTCCAGGCCCATGTCGGAAAGAGAAAGAGACTTCCTGGTTAAACCCTTCAGATTTCTGGGAAATTTGGTTTATGTTTGTTTTGTTTCACGAAATATACCGCGAGTTGGCTTTTGTGCATTCCTTTTTTATTGTTTGCTTAAAGCATAGTGAAATTGTCTTCTAGTTCTCTTTTGTTGTAATTTGTAGTATCATAGTTACTTAACATTATTTTATTTTACCAAAAATCCCTGGATTACATTCGTAACGAGCAAGTATTGCTATCATGTTTTTGTAGTTAAGGCACTGCAACCGTGACATTAACGCCATTGTTCTTGCCACTTTCCACAGCAGCGCAGATAATAGCAAAGTGATGAAACCCCTTTTCACAAGGAACGTGAAGTAACGATTTGTTCTTTTGCTTCACCGCCAATGCGAAATTCTTGAACTCGGCGGGAATGCCGCTCTGTGTAGTAGTAGCGACTTCATAGGGCTTGCCTTCGGGTTTGTCTTCGGTGTAGACTGTCAGAGTGGGGTTTTCCTTGTCGGAGTAGTCGTAAATGATTGAACCCTTTGTGCCATGGATCGAGAGTCTATTGATTCTTGGAACAGAAACCGCCTAAAATTTATTTGTCAGCTCGGTCTCAAGTATAACAATTAAGAGTTGATATTTACCGATGTGTAGGTAAACGATCCAAGGACACCTGACTTCATTTTAAGCGTGGCAGTGAGTGTATCAACATCTCCACTTTGTGGGCGAACCTGTGTTGTCAATGCCGACAGCTAATTATTGTTAAAAATCGTTAGGATGAATTAGTACATTATGTACTTACTGATTCGACCTCGCCAAGAATCTCAGTGAAAATTGCGACTTGGTGAACACCACCATCTTATAGACAGATATTAGCCATATCATACATTATATCTAGACCTAGAGAATTAACTTACCTGACAAAAATCCTCCAACGTGCTCTGGCTTTTGTCTCCACGATGTCTTCATGTACTTACTATCAGCATTGAATGGTGCAGTGCCATACTGCGAAAAAAAGATCACGTCACCAATCTTGGGCAATTGATCCTTGATTTGGCCTATCGAATTCCAGAATGCAAAGTTCTCGAGAACCATAATCGGCAGATCGGTTTCGCGCGAAATGCGCACGATCTCCTTAGCCTGCTCCAGAGTAGCCGCGATGGGTTTTTCAATAGCAATCGGCTTTCCAGCTGCAACGCACTGATTGACTGCATCAAGAGTAAACTGAGCGGGAAGAAGGGCATCGATAGCGTCAACATCAGGATCACTCAGAAGTCCAGCAAGGTCGCTGTACACTTTCTCCTTCGAGATCGAGTCGACTTCGGCTGCAAAACTTTCTGCTTTGGCAATTGTACGGTTAGCACAGGCAGTGAGCTGAAAAGCCGGGGTAGCCTGGATGGCTGGTAGATGGCTCGCGCTAGCGAAAATCTAGATGTAGCATGTGTTAGTGGGTGTATTTAATGGTTCCAAGGCTGATCTGTGTCCTTACGCCTGTGCCAATGAGCCCAAGTTTGATAGGAGATCCTGACATAATTCAGCAGTACAACACTTAGTATCAACAGTAGTTACTTCAGCAGTATCAACTAGAAGTATAGTCGTTATATAGGCCAAGCTCTGCGGACCAGAAATGTCCGAACTATCCAGAGAACACACGTCATATTCTGGCGACGAAACTCATTAGAGCGGCGCTGTGCGGCCGGCGGGAGGATCGCCCAAGCCACACCGCTCCAAGAACTTCTAAATATATTGCCTGTGCTATTACGTGGGATGATATTAGTAATAGAATCAGATAGTAATAGAATCAGACAGATAATTGAAGGTGTCTAGTTGGACGGATGAATGTACGGAATTAGTTTTAAATCCGTGTTTTCTTCCTGGAGTTTGGGTTGTCATAACGCAAGAGCATTGGTAAGCAATATACCCTTGAGATGACAACTCTGAATATCAGTCAGACGCGCAGCTATACCAAAATGCTGATATTGTATCATGAAGTGGAGAATATATACAAGAATGAGGAGAATATGCAAAATATGAAACAATAAATCAACCATCCAGACACCACATCTAATCGCAGCGGCCGTCTTTCCATCCATCCTTCCACCTTTCCTTCCAGAGATTGCAATCGAAAATGGGCTTTCCCAGTTTCTTGTTCACGTCGTTATGCGCATCACAAAGCCATCGACCAAACTCTTCGCGAGTGCTCACTTTAGGCTTGTTCTCGGGTTTTGCCACATATTCACGGAAATCACTTGCGCAGAACCAACATGGATAGATATCTCCAAATATACGAATAAACGACTTCATATCCTCCTGCTGTCTCGGAGATGCTGTCTCGGGATATGTGGCCGCAACCGAATGCAAAAATGTCCATGTAGATCTGCCAATCTCGTTCACATCTGGGGGACAGTCCTTTGGAATGGGCTTTGCCAGTGCTGCCATGCCGCTCAGTCCCTTTGCCTTTCTGAAATCAAGCAGCGAGTTGCACGTTCGGCATCTGAATTTTAGTCAGACTAAGAAAATATTTCAACAAGTATCAAATCTCTTTAAATAAGTTTCACTTACGGCTTTCCATCTTTATCTAAAACGTATCCTTTAGTCAGAATCTTCGGATCAATCGGTGGTTTGTCATCGTCAGGCTTTCGCGAAGGACCGCCTTTAGGCGGACTATCGACCTGTTCCACTAAAATGTCGGCCATTTGAATCCTCTATATTCGCAGAATTCTCAGGTCAGACACTCAAAATGTCACGTCTGTCATATGAAGGCTGTAGTATTTTGGAAATAGCTGCTAACTAGAAAGTCGAGGAAGTTCACGAAAGGGCGGAGATTACTACTTAAGCTCGGCAGAATTGATAAGCAAGTGTGGAGTTCTACAGCTACGTCTGCAGAAAAACAGATATCTGCTTCATGGTGTTTTTTCACGAGCCAAATTCTTATCAAATTCACTCCCCATTAACTGCTTTATTGTTTTAAATTTCCTTTAACCAAATCACTCCGAATCCCCTCCTCAGGGTCCCAGAACGCGGTCTAAGAAGTCCTGCGAACGACCAGCTGGTCTCAGGGGTTAGGGCGTCTCAAAATCTTGATCAAGTAGCAATTCGTTTACGCTGGCCACAACAAGATCTTTATCCAGGTATATGTCCACGCCCACAAATCCTCCAGATCAATATCAAAATAACGGTTACGGACCTCAGTACGGAATGGCTTCTCAGGTTCCGCCTTCGATGGTTCCAGGACAGCAAATGCCGCCTCCGGGCGCTGATGCCGGCATGGCTCCTCCGGCTCCCGGTGTTTCTCCAGCTCCACCAGTCGCAGGTCCTCCTACAGTAGGCCACAAGTCTCGGCGTATGTATGCTGCTGAGCAGTACACGTACGGAGCAGCACCTGCTGTTGCTGCGGATCCAACAATGGCGCCTCCTCCTGTCGCTCCCTACGGTCAACCACAACCGAGCTACGGCCAGCAAGCAGCCCAACCTCAGCCATCATACGGCGTTGACCCAGCTGCTGTCCCAGTTCCTGGTGCTCCGGGCATTCCTGTTCAGCCTGCTTATGGTGGATTTCAACCGATTGGCGCACCTGATGCTGGTCTCTCTCAGCAATTCTCGCAGATGAGTGTTGGTGGGGCCCCTGGCTTGAACGAGCAGCCTGTTGCAGTACGTATTCCTCTTGGCACTTTAAGAAATCGCGATCTTTTCAAAGTTTGACCACAATTGAAGAGATCCAATTGAGATTTTCATATTTCTGCATGGGTGATCTGATTAGCGAGCATGTTGCTAACTTATATTACGAAATTAGAGTGCACCTTTGAACCAACTTTACAACATTGACCTGCTTCAACAAGTGCCTCCTCCTGTGTCTGATCTGTCACTCCCTCCCCCTCCATTAATTCTTCCCCCGAAGGTATGTGCCAATGCTTCGTTTCAAGTACCTATGATTCGCTTATCTAACTCCCTGTAGTCAGCGGTAACCAACTCTCCGACCTCGAACGCTGCGGCTCCTTACATGCGATCAACCCTTAATGCTGTGCCAACGAACAATTCACTGCTAAAGAAGAGTAAACTTCCGTTTGCTGTCGTTATACAGCCGTACACTACACTCAGAGAGGACGAAGAACCCATCCCTGTCGTTTCTGATTCTACAATCTCTAGATGCAGACGTTGCCGAACGTACATCAATCCGTTTATAACATTTATTGAGCAAGGCCGCCGATGGCGCTGCAATATGTGCAATCTCTCTAACGATGGTAATTTATTTTGAGTTTATCGAGAGTCTTTCAAAAGAATTGTGATTGCTAACAGTATTGAATAATAGTACCTAGCTCGTTCGACTGGGATTCGCGCAACAACAAGCAGATTGATCGCTGGAGCCGTGCCGAACTTAACCATGCTGTCGTTGAGTTTGTCGCTCCCTCTGAATACATGGTGCGCCCACCGCAGCCCCTCATTTACACCTTTTTGATTGATGTGAGCGCACCGGCTGTTGCCAGTGGTAAGTGTGTTGTGTAAAGCGATGTAGTTTCAGCTCTAATGTCATGTAGGTCTCGTTGCGACTACTGCGAGAACTATTCTCGAATCCCTTGACCGTATCCCCAACAAAGACAAGCGCACACGGGTTGCCTTCATTTGCGTGAATCAATCGCTTCATTACTTCACGATTGCGCCTCCACCCGCCTCCAGTGATCCCTCGATGCTTGTTGTCTCTGACCTTGATGAGCCATTCTTGCCAGTTCCCCATAACTTACTTGTTCCTCTTGCTGAGTGTCGCGATGGTATTGAGACTCTTCTCAACCGTTTGCCTGATATGTTTGCAAACACCGCAAGCACAGGTAACGCTATGGGCCCTGCTTTGAAGGCTGCTCACAAGTTGATTGGTAACGTTGGTGGTAAGATTGTGTGCTTGATGGCCAGTCTTCCAAACCTTGGTATCGGAAAGCTCGACCCTCGTGATGACAAGAAGTCGCTCAGCTCTGGCGCAGAGAAATCGCTTTTGCATACGCAGAATTCGTTCTACAAGAGCTTTGCTGTAGAGTGTAGCAAGAGCCAGGTCACAATAGACATGTTCTTATTTTCGTCGCAGTACCAGGACGTTGCCTCACTCAGCAATTTGCCTCGCTACACTTCTGGTCAGACCTACTACTATCCTGGATGGAACGCCGGTCGCTCGGAAGATGCGATTAAGTTTGCTCATGAATTCAGCGAGCATTTGTCGATGGAGATTGCTCTTGAGGCAGTTTTGCGCGTCCGTGCCACGAATGGTATTCGTATGAATACGTTTTATGGTAACTTCTTCACCCGTTCGTCGGATCTTTGCGCTTTCCCCAGTTTCCCACGCGACCAGAGCTACTCGGTTGAGGTTGCTATCGATGAAACGATTGCGAAGCCATTTATCACGCTCCAAGCTGCTGTGTTGCACACAACCTGCAATGGAGAGCGTCGGATTCGTGTGATGACCCTTGCCATCCCGACTACGCAGAACCTGGCGGATGTCTATGCTTCGGCTGATCAGGTTGCCATCACTGCATTCTACGCCCAGCGCGCGGCCGAGAAGGCTCTCTCTTCTGGATTACCCGAGGCTCGTGATCTTGTCGTCGGCAAACTTGTAGAGATGTTGACTACTTACCGCAAGGAGCTGATGACTTCTAACGTTGGTGCAAGCGCACCTTTACAGTTTTGCGCGAATCTGCGCATGCTGCCCCTTTTGTTTTTGGCTCTTATCAAGCATGTCTCGGTGCGAAAGACTGCCGCTATTCCATCTGATCTGCGGTCGGCTGCGCTTGATATGCTCGGAACTCTGCCTGTCAAGTACTTGATGCAGTATATTCATCCTAACCTGTACTGCCTGCATAACATGCCTGAAGGCGCAGGAAGACCCGATGAAAAGACCGGCGAGATTGTGCTGCCTCCTAGAATGAACCTTAGCGCGGCTGTGATTGAGCGATATGGACTTTATCTGATTGATGACGGTCAGACTCAGTTCTTGTGGATCGGTCGCGAGGCTGTACCCCAGCTTATTATGGATGTCTGGGGTCTGCCTTCTCTCGAGCATGTCAAGACAGGAAAGTCTACGCTGCCTCTTCTGGAGACTGATCTTTCGCAGCGAATAAATGCTGTTATTTCAAAGTTGAGAGAGAAGAAGGGATCAGTTATCTGGCCCAACTTGTACGTTGTGCGTGAGGATGGCGATCCCGCATTGAAACTGTGGGCTTCTACATTTTTGATTGAAGACCGTGCTGACCAGGGAGCAAGCTACCGTGAGTTCTTGACCAACATGCGAGAACGTTCTAACTAGAACCTTTGGATGTAATCTACAAACGTAGCCAGATATCATGATGCAGTATGCGCTGAAGAGGAGGGTGAATTGCGGGGATGCTATATAAATGTACAATGATTTGTTTTATATAATTCGACTGTTGTATCTGCTTTTTCTATCACGAGTCTTTAAGCATTTTATTTTGTTTTATATATTTTGTCGAAAGTATCTTTAAAAATAAAAATTCTTATGTTGTGATGTTGTTTACAAGTTAATGTGTAATGCAAAACATGAAACAGAACGGAGAACACGCGCCACGCGTTGCCCTTGAGTTTCAAAAACACCACAAAGAGAGAAATGATAGCATTGTGCTTTCATCACGACTATGTGCAAATATTCACAATAAAAGTAATACCAGCGACTTATTAAATGTAGAACAAAGATTCATTAGAATTAATTCTCAGTGTCTTTTTATTACGGACGCGCGACGGGTGGTAAGACACGAGCATAAACGAATCTTAAACTTTGGCGATCAATCTTGGTTGAAAGAGAAACGGTTGCCCATCGTAGGCAACAAACCACTGCCTGGATCCCCATCCTGCATTCACTTGTCTCCCTCATAGCATTTTGTTTACTTTACAGACAATTCTATATCAATTATCAGTTGTATGAGTGTATTTAGAGCCTTTTACTTTCTTTGATTTCCTCCACCCTTGCTAACAACGGGGAATCGGGGCAGGCTTCGAAACTTTGAAGGCGCAGCAGTACATTCTATCCTTCTTGCCCGCGACGATACAGCGATACCAGCAAATTACATTTTTGAATATATATTGGCATAATACAAAGTAAAAATTATTACTGTTTTCTCTTTTTGTTTGGAAAGACTTTGGCTTGCTGACTTGGAGATCGCGTGCAGCAGCTATATTGAACCATGTCGACCTCAAATTACCAAACTAATCCGCGAAAGTTTTCTTTCAATGTGTCGGATCAATATGAAATTCTTGATGTAATAGGCGAGGGAGCTTATGGTGTTGTATGGTATGTATCTTTCAGAGCAGAGGATGGGAACTGGCCCCGTTCGCGAGCTAACAATCATTACCCACCAGCTCCGCAATTCATAAACCTTCTGGACAAAAAGTCGCCATCAAGAAAATTACGCCATTTGATCACTCTATGTTTTGCCTACGAACACTGAGAGAGATGAAACTGTTAAAGTATTTCAACCATGAGAATGTAAGTTTAACAATTTCTTGAGTCCCATATCCCATCGATTGGTTACTGACGGTATTCCATTCCCCAGATTATTTCAATTTTGGATATTCAGAAGCCCAGCAGCTTCGAAACTTTTACAGAGGTTTACTTGATTCAGGTAAAAAATCTATTATCCTCTGAAATACGAGCTAAACTGTATGCTAACTAATCTTCAGGAACTGATGGAGACTGACATGCACCGAGTTATCCGCACACAAACGCTATCCGACGACCATTGCCAGTATTTCATTTATCAAACTCTTCGAGCATTAAAAGCAATGCACAGCGCAAACGTTCTTCACAGAGATCTCAAGCCGTCGAATTTACTCTTGAATGCCAATTGCGATCTGAAAGTGTGTGATTTTGGATTAGCTCGTTCTGCCGCATCTACAGATGACAACCAAGGTTTCATGACTGAATATGTTGCTACGCGTTGGTATCGGGCACCAGAAATTATGTTGACTTTCAAAGAATACACCAAAGCGATCGATATGTGGAGTGTAGGCTGTATTCTTGCCGAGATGTTAAGCGGCAAGCCACTATTCCCTGGAAAGGATTACCATCACCAATTGACTTTGATTCTTGATGTCCTTGGTACCCCGACTATGGAAGACTACTATGCAGTAAAATCAGCGCGCGCACGAGAATATATTCGCTCATTGCCGTTCAAGAAGCGGACATCATTCGCCACAATGCTACCGGAGACCAATCCTCTCGCGGTAGACCTGTTAGAAAGGATGCTGACTTTTAACCCGACCAAACGCATCACGGTCGAGGCTGCTCTTCAACATCCCTACTTGGAACCGTATCATGACCCTGAAGATGAACCTACGGCGCCCCCAATCCCTGAAGGATTCTTTGATTTTGACCGAAGGAAAGACGAGCTCTCCAAGGAGCAATTAAAACGTAAGTGCTTCCTCTCACGTACTGACTTGAGCTTTTGATTACTGACTGTTCACTTGCAGAGCTTATTTATGACGAGATTACACAACCATGAATGCTGTTTAGTAATACTAGTTAAAACTATTCAATGATCCTTAAGAATTAAACAACCATTCCGAGAATAAGCTTTATAGTTAGCTGCGGCTTAGATTAGAGAAACGAGCCGCACCGGTATGACGACTGAAAGTGGAAAAGTAATTGAAGGTTGCCATGACGACCAATTCAAAGGGAGCTAAACCTAATTGGGATAAATAATTACAACCCGAAGTGGGAGTCTGTAATCAGTGGGCCCGGACGTCGAGGTGCCGTACGCCATATGATCCGCCTTTCTTCCTCGCAGCTCTCTTCTGGTTTCATTCTCTGTATCACACCATCAATCTCGCACTTCTTTACTTTGCTACTCTAGCTTTGCATCATTCCTTGCAAAAGTCATTCTGCTTGATCTCTAGCTACTGCTTCTTTCGTCCTGTGATTCTCTCCTCTTGATCTATTTCCTGGGTCGATCACGCTCACCTTCTACTACTTGCAATATCTCCTTTTACCAATCTCCAAAATGTCGAGCCAGTCTATTCCATCTGCACAGTCCATGCAGCCTCTGCATGTCTCTGAGGGCCAGAACGTTCAGCGTCAGATTCTACACAACAAATTCCTCGAGGCGTATGTGATTTCATTATCGTTTATGTTAACATTGTGCGTATTGTACTGACATTAATTAGACGCACCAGCTTTGCCTCGCCAACTGATAACTTGATGTCGCCTTGCACTGCTAAGCTGCAAGCGCACAAGAAGAAGCACTACATTAAGTATGACAATACTCCTCTGTGTATCTGTATGAAATGCGTCTAACCATATATAATAGAACTAAGCCCCAGCTCTTGCGATTTGGCAACATTGCCTCTATTACTGCCACTGCAGATAAAGAAAACTCGTCGCAGAGCACTAGTCGTTTTGCCAACTCGGGCATTTTTGGCTCGTAAACAGATATTGCTGCATTGATGGCTGACGATCGACATGCTCTCTCGAGTTCTTCTGGTTAGCATTTTGTATCGTCAGTCTGACAATTGCTTTTATTTCATTTATTGCTTTAAGGGTTTTAGAGTTTTTGGTTTGGTATTGCTTCGAAACTTGTTTATTCTTTTACGGCGCAGGATAGTAAAGTCGCGAAACGCGACTCAGGTTTATATTTGAATTATTATATCTTTTTTTAATTGTACAAGTGTTCTTCTCAGTCTGTTGTCTATCTTGAGATCTGTTTGTATGTTTCTTTAATAAATATGGATGTTGTAACCAGAATCTACTCTAGTAAGCGTAAAGCGAAATTCTCGTAGACTTCACTAAATGTACATCCAATTCAAGCTCGAACTATTTACTTCTTTGCCATCTTCAGTAGCATTTCCTCATCACTATCGCCCATTTCGCCTTCTGAAGCGTTTTCTGCATGTTGCACCTTGACTTTTCCTGAAGAAGATCCTCTGTGATGAAGCAAGACACCACCGCCTTCTGCAACTGGTTCAGTCGTAATGAGAGCAGTCGTACTCATCTTCCTTATGGGTTCGCGGTGTCCAGCAGGCATTGATCTGGGATATTTGCGAGGTTCTTGTTGGACTATGAGAATTTCTGGTGTTGAGTCGTCGTCTTCGTCCACGACTGCAGCCGATGTAGTGATGTCGGACATAGATCTATCGAGACCGTTCTCGGCGTCAGCTGATGACGAAACGCTTCCTGTACTGCTCATTTCAAATGAGATCAAATCAGAAGGTGGTTGTTGTTGTTGATCTGATCTGGCAAAAACTGGAATAGCATGCTCCTCGCCGGACGAGACAGATCCCATGTCTGCATTGAGTTCGCGTGCCAGCAGGTTATTGTCGAACTTCAAAAATTGTTCAAGACCTGGATTCAAACTCAGACTATCCCTAGCAGCTAATGACTCATTGCTTGCGTATACAGCGATTACACCATCAGCGCCTTGAACGCGTGCAACGTCGATGACTTGCTCTGCATTCACTCGTCGGGTTTCAAATGGCGTTCCGTCACTTGGTCCGCCATCTTCAAAGTATTCAACGTGAAACCATTCATCAATTGTCTCTGGTTGTGTGTCGGCATTCTCTAGACTTCCATGTTCCTCGATGTCCATCAAATTCTGGGGTTGCAGCTTGCGTGTAGTGCTGTGCTTGACGAAGAATGAAGTATGGCTAAGAATCACTCCTACGAGCGAGTAAGGATGAAACGAAAGGAGCTTTGAGTTCTCATCGTCACTAGGAATAGCTGATGGATCACTAAACTGGTTGGTGAGAGTATTGATTTCCTGTGTTAGCACCTGAATTTTGTCATCGATACGGGATATAAATGAATCCAACGAGGCAGTCAATTTCGAAATTTTGTCGAATGTGCTCGGTTTATCCTCTGCCTCTTGGCAGTTGTCTAAAACAGGCTGGGTTGAAAAATACTGAAGTGTCGCCTTGAGAAGTGATTGAGTATTCACGCCCTATGTACTGTTAGCAAACAAATCACTAGTCAAGATGTTGTTGACATACAGGAAAGTCAGTAATCATCGTTTTCCGTTTCTGCAGCTGGTCTATCTCATTTTCTTTCTCTCGTCTCTTCTCCTTGTTCGCATTCATCACTTCTTTGAAAGGCAATGTATATCGGTCAGGATACCATTCGAGCGGTAAATCAATGCCTGCTCCAGCCATTCCGCTTTCTTGATGGATCGTCATCGTAAACACCTGCGCGACTGTCTTTAAATAAGCCTCAGGCTCTTCAGACCAGATTAAGTGATCAAGATATCCTGTCAATGTAGAATAAATGTTGCGCAGATCATCTACTAGCACAACGTCCAGGCAAGAAAATTTCTGCTCCAGGGTGTTTTCTTCCGGAGCCGATAATGGTCTGTCAACAACAGCAACAGTCATAAATAAATACTCCCCCGTTGGTTCAACAGGACCATTAGTTGAAGAGCTGGTATTGACCAATTTTTTAAGCTTTGAATCTAAACCAATTGAGTCTGCATAGTGGCTAGTTACAAGCTCCCATGACCGCAAAAATGAAATTATAGGATCGCTATCGTTCAAAAGATCAGAAAGAGCAAGACCCATGTACGTATCAGCACACGCTGTAATTGAAGTGACCAAATTCTCTATGCTTGCCCATGCTCTCTCTGAGACTTCTGAAGGTTGAGAGTTATCTAAAAATGCCATGATCCGCTGCGTTTCAATGAGTAAAGTGAGACGATTCAAGTCTTGTTCGGAGATATCTGATACTGCAAAGTCTGGAATAAAAATCATTTCTTTGTCCCACCATTTTTGAGAAATTCCGTAGTCATTGACTAGTTGGTTGCCAAAAAGTAGAAGCGAAGCGCGAGCAAGAGGAATGCTGTGAATTATGGAAAGAAACGAGGATAGATGAGGTGCCCGATCACAAGGAATCAGTAATGGTGGTCTATTACACTATTAATTGCAATTCATCATAGAGATAGTCTGTACTCACTTGTTGGGTTCACGTCGCGAGTTCTGTAACTCAGTAAGCTGAAAAGCACTAGTTCCGCTTTGAACTAGCCCCCATTCATCGGCGTTATATGAGTTACCCATAGCTGGTCGAAACGCGCCAGTTTCTTGATCTGAAGAGATATCCATGTTTGAATTCGATAAATCTTGCAGAGACATTCGCATAGTCTTTGCCATATCATCTTCCGCTGCAAGCAAAAAGTTAGCAAACACAATCCGAAAGCTGAGGTGCGGTTATATGCAGACTTACAGTCATCGTCGTCTATAGCGGTAATATTTGGTGATGGATCACTAGGTGCTGCTATCCGCGGTCCTTGTCGTGGCCGATTATTGTTGTCGTAAAAAACTTCAGGAGCAAATGCCTCTATACGCCGAGTCAGAAAGAGATTGCTTGTGCAAAATTCATCTGTTGCATACGTGATTCGAACTCTGAGATTTGAGCATGAGGCTCAGTGTGCTTCAAATTAGACGATATCGAGGCATCTGTGGTTGTCGTGAAATTCTGTGTCTTGAGAGCATCTGCTCTGCGGTCCTTGCATGTTTATGTTAGTGATTCAAGTTCGGGGCCGAGACAATAGCATTAACAAAAAAGTTTGCTATACCTCTTCTATTCTGCCAGAGAAGATGTAGTCAATTGCATTTCCAATGTCCTGATTTGAACGCTAAAATATTCTGTTAGCAAATCATCTGCTAGAAGTGGTATTGGACTCACCTGAAGGGCAAAGATCGCATCGTCTCGGCTGAACCCCATATCCTCGATCTGCCGCACTTTGTCGTCGGCCATCGTTACAGCTCAGAACTATACAAGTAGTGGACTAAAAAAGCAGCACAAACAGTATCCCGTATAGCAAATACCTGCACCTTCCGGCTTCTGTCTGAAAGAGACGTGCGCGAGAATGTTGCAGACTGGCTTGCAGTAAGGGCTCAGAACTGTTGTTGATGTCGTTAAGAAGAGTGGCTTCGACTGAAACCAGCGAAGCGGTCTGTGCACCTACGAGTTGGTGGTTTAAAGAAGATCCCAGTTGCTGCGGATGAGTGCAGCTGTATAAGTGCTGACTAGCTGATAGTTATTCAGTAGACAGTATAATAAGTAGCAGTATACGAATATTTTTCTGATAAGATCTAGCATGCCATAGCCAGCTCAACAGCGATGATATCATATCGGTTTTGTACTCCAGTTCGCAACCGCGGCTCACGCCCGAGTTGGGAAGAGCCTTCACGTCGCGCGGGGGCTTCAGACGCCCAGTCCGGCGGCCACAGTCACCTCTCTCGTTGGATCAACATAGCCCAGTAAAAGCCTACGCAGCGACTTACACGATTTCGCAAACTGCTTCAAATATCGCCCGGATGCCCTCCTCGGGCGTCTTGAAGGCAGCGTGCCTGGATCATGCGGTGCCGTATCGTCAACGTCTCTCGCGCAGAGAGCTGCCGCCAAACACGCCTCCACTAGTTGTTCGGTACTTGCTCTCTCTGTCTTCTTCTGATTCGCTATAACTGACATGTGTTTTTAGCTGGTACTTTGCTACAGATGTTCCTAAATCCAAGCCATTTGCTGAGAAGGGCTGGAAGCCGCCAAAGCCGCCTGCGAAGTTTGTGCCTTTCTCAGCTCTAGATTCGCGTAACATCGAGGCAGTCTATCAGAGAAATCCGTCCGTAGTCTCAGCGGGTAGCACCCCTATTGGGTCTTCGGATCATGAGCAGGATATTATGGCAGTAAACGAGGATCGGCTTTTTCAAGTTGATATCCGGCGACGTGAATTGGCGCCTATATATTGGGCTGGCCCGACTTATGATGTCAGACGCGGTACTTGGTTTTATGCAGATAGCAGCACTCTCAAACCCTGTGACGAAAACCTCGCTAATCAAATAGAAGAAGGATATATTAAAAATCAGCCATTTTCAAAGCCTTCGCCGCCATCTCCGACTTCATCTCCTGTTGAACCCGAGTCAGCAGAACCTTCAAAAGGAGCCGGATCAGCAGCGGCGGATTCGATTCTGATGCCTGCTCCGCCGCCTCCTGCTGCAGCTCCATTGTCTGCGAAATCTTTGAGTCCAGATCAGCCTGTACCTGGAGCTCCGCGTTCTCGCTCTGCCTCGATTACCGAGTCTATTACAAGCACATTTACCTTCCGTCCTCGCTCTCGTTCTCCTACGCCCAAGCCAACAGAAAATTCAAGCTCTACCACCGCAGCCGAATCCAAAACTTCAGCTACCTCCGCTGTATCTGCCACTCCACAGGCAGCGCTCACTTGGCCTTTGTATGGACCACACATGGGAAAATACATCATCTACTCAAATGATGCAACAACTGCCTGGATCATCAGTGACGATTTTTACGGCAAGTTCTCTTCGACGATATACCAGAGATTCACTGCTGGTGCGAGTATGGGAGGAATAAAGATTGTTCGCGGATGGTCAGATGTCAGAGCTAAGAAAGAGAAAGAGAAGGAGAAGGAGAAAGATAAAGAGAAGTCATCGAGCTCTACAAGTGCGAGTTCTACCGCTCAAGCTTCCTCTGAAGAGCACGGTATTCCATTGTCAAGCAGTGCGAGTGATGCGGCAGCAAGATTAGTTGAAGCCCTCAAATCTCAAACATCTACGTCCGAAACACAAGAAAGCGAGGAAGCGAATGATAACAGAATCATGGAAAATCAAATGGAACAAGATTACAATGGCGATGAAGATGAGGATCAGAATAGAGAAATTGATCATTTGATTTTGTGCGTTCATGGGATTGGCCAGAAGCTTGGTCAAAAGATGGAGAGCGTGAACTTTGTCGGAGTATGAATTTGTTGAACCTCTTTTCCATTCAGCATTTGCTAACAAGTTTTTAGGATGTTAATACATTTAGAAAGACAATTAAGTCTGTATATTCATTCTCTCCGGATTTACAGGCTTTGAACGGTAGAACGGTCAATGACACAACCAAGATCAACTCCCGCATTCAAGTTTTGCCTGTCTGCTGGCGGCATCAAATCCAATTTGGCTTGAATCAAGACTCAGAGGATGCTGGAGCGAAGGAGCAAGATATTGGTAATATTGATGCGGAAGATATTTCATCGCTAGAAGATGAATCTGCTTCTTTGGCGGATATTACTATTGATACGATTCCTGCTATGAGAGGGTGAGTAGAGATTTAATATTTATAGCTGCATGGTTGCAGAAGCTAAATATTTACTAGTGTTATTTCTGAGGTTTTGCTTGATATTCTGTTATATTATCAGCCGAATTACCGCGAGCGAATCATGCGTAACGTGGTAACTGAGTGCAACAAAATTTACCGACTTTACAAGAAGTGGAATCCCAATTTCAACGGACGAATCAGTATTGCCGGTCATTCGCTAGGATCTGCGATTTCATTTGATATACTATGTCGACAACCTGATTCCGTTCCAGGACCAAGGTCTTCGAAGCAAAAGGATGTGTCTAAGTTTGCCTTGAACTTTGAGGTTGATTCGTATTTTGGACTAGGAAGTCCTGTCGGCCTGTTTCAGATGCTTAAGGGAAAGGCTATCGCGCCGCGAATGACACGTGCAGAATCATCCAATGAGGGCTCAGTGATGTCTCCTCTCAACTATGATCTTGACAATCCGTTTGACAATGTGAATAAATATGATATCAAGACTAGCAATCAAGCTGTCTCTCGACCTCGAGTTGAAGATATTTACAATATTTTTCATCCTGCTGATCCGGTGGCATATCGTCTTGAACCGCTTGTTGTTAAACGCATGACTGCTTTGAAGCCTCAGGCTATTCCGGCGACACGGCGTGGATTGACCAACCAAATCGCGAATTTGGCTGAGCTGTCTTCGCGAGTTGCACAGGGTGCATCATATATGTGGAGTAGTATGGCATCTGGAATCGCTAGTACAATTCTGAATAAGTCTTTGGGATATGATCAATCGGGTATGCAGGCTACGCCTTCTACTTCAGAATTAAGCGGAGATCCGGCTCAACCTACTGTTTCCGTTGAGACTCTGTATTCCAGATTTCAGCGTGAAAGCAGCGATGTTAGCAAGACAGCTGATATCCAAAAACGTCTTCAACTCGATTCTGAACTTATTCACGGTTTAAATTACACCGGACGCATAGACTTTGCACTGCCGGAAGGGTATATGGATATCACAATTTTATCGTCTTTGATCTCACATCTTGGATACTTCAAAGATGAAGATGTGGCCAATTTTATTATGTGTCAGCTACTTGCTAGGCCAAATCCTAAAGTGATAAAGAGCGAGAAGATGAGAAAATCTAGAAGGTGAATTTCTTCACAGAGTCTCCCTACGTATGTTTGTGCGGCTTGATATTAGAGATATTTTTTGGGATTTTTGGCTAGATTTGGTTGTTGGTAAAGTATCTGTTACCAAATTCGACTGTTGTACATATTGTGATATTGCCAAAAACGGCAATTTGCCCAGCTGCTCATCTACTCTTAATAAAATATCAATAAAAAATTCTTGTAATATTTATATTTCATTGAGAACAGAACTAGAATCTCAATGGACCAGTAGTATAATGCTGTTAATTTGTGCTTATGTATGTTTATAATTCGCTAAATGGATCTGGATGAAGACTTGACACACGTGCTGCGGCGATGAGCATCAGTGACGATTATACCAAAATCAGGTCGCTTGTTGTGTTCATCATTGTAGATCTCTCTCCACAGTTTGACAACAAAGCACTAAAGCAGATACAAAGAGAAAAATGACAATTCTGCAGAAGCGCGTATTACTGGATATTGGTGAGTGTTTCCTGTGTGTGTGATAATGATACGGGATCAATGTGAGTCGAGTATACTGACCAGGCTGTTTATACGCAAGAGGGAACTGTCTGCTCAATTTCATTCGTGAAAGACAAGTTGGTATGCATACTCCTACTGTCTTTATAAAATTGGATTTACTGAACGGATCATCTATTAGTTTCCTTATTTCCTCGAATCAATCCCGTCGGTGTTGCAATTACATTTCTCCGCAAATCCTCCGCCAGATTTGCAACCATACATCGACGCATTCCCACCGTCCACGCGAACTTCATATGACGGTTTGCTAGAACATATCCGGTCTCTCACGCTTGCTGATGAGAAAGTGTCGGAGCTGAAAGCGTTACAAGGATACGTTTGGCGCAGGGGGTATGAAGTTGGTGAACTTAAAGCACCTTTGTACGAAGATGTATACGACGCGTTCAAAACCTGGACATCATCCGAAGCAGAGAAAGAAAGGAAATATCTTTATATTTACTCTTCGGGATCCGTCGATGCTCAGATACTGCTATTCAGCTACACCGAAAAGGGAAATTTGACCAGTGGACTGCAAGGATACTTTGATACTGTCAATGCTGGTATGAAGCAGGACCCGATGTCGTATGAAAAGATCGCGGGCATTATCGCTAAAGGGGAAGAGCCTAATAATATTTTGTTCCTGAGTGACAATGTAAAAGGTTAGTTGGATATCTATCATGATGAGTTGAACGCGACTCTCAGACTGCTAACGCTTCCACTATTAGAAATTGAAGCAGCGAAGAAAGCTGGACTAGAAGCCTTTGTGGTCGACCGACCAGGAAACGCTCCACTCTCAGATGCTGACCGGGCAGCTCACATAGTTATCGAGAACTTCCACAGTCTGCTGTAAAACATAGACACCTTATTTAATATTTACATGTACATATGCGATGCTAACGCAAAAATGAAACAAACCATAAACGACGGATTGACTATTAATCAAAATAAGGAAAAAAAAAACACCTGGTAAAAAAACACAGCGAACAAGACCAGATCATATCGTTACAAATGTACAAAACGGACAAAATGGAGCAAAAACACAATGCAGCGCCTTTAAACAACACTATATAGACAAAAAAAGGAAATTACCAAAACAATGATAGAAAATCTAACAGAATAATATTCTCGATATAGAGAAATCATGAACGTAAAACTTTTGAGAGTAGAAAAGAGAGTGTGGACTCCATTCCTACTATAATTTCCTTAATCAAAATCAAAGAGCAGGCTCATCCTGACGATTCTATTTAAGTGTAAGTCTCGATCAAAGTGTCTCTCATAGAACCAGTGATGGCTCCTTGCTGGGCATCCTGAAGCTTGAAGATACTTTCGACAACGCTCAGTTCGGGAGCGGTTGTGTCGAGTCCAGTGACAGCAAGCCAGTCGTTAACGATCATACCAGCGCCGACGACAGCAGAACCTCGATTGACACTTCCGGCAACAAGAGGGACCTGTAGCAGAGATGACAGTTCGTCTTGATCTTGAATAGAGGTCTTGGGATGGACGAGCCCACCTTGGTTACTAAGGGCGCAGTATGATCCTACAAGCACGTTATCGGCGATGGTCTGTCTGAAAACCTCGACTCCGAGCACATCCGAAATCAGCTCTTCTGTTTCACGCTCAATATCAGGATGAACAAGCGCAACGTAGTCATTGCAGCAGATAACATTTCCTAGGGCAGATAAACGTTCTTCGACACGTTGGATTCGTACACTATCTGGTAAAGAATTTCGCAGATGCTGAAGTTCTTGATCAGTTGTTGAGGTAGGAACCAATAAACCGCGGCGGTTTCTGTTATTGAATTAGACGATACTCTGAGTGTATTTATATGAGAGGGAAGTAAAAATTACCCTGCAGTCAGTCGTCCAATAATTCTGGTACCTCCGATGGTAGTGTGGCAAATAGGAATGACATCTCCAAGTTCAGCTTCCAATACACTATGGCAAGTACAGTTAATACAAGCTCTTATAGCACATTCTGTGGGAATTACTAGCATAAATGCTGTACCCTGTACTAAATGTAGTACACAAAGGAAAACGAACCTGTAAAAGTTCTCAGAAGCGCCAACAGCGACAAGCGAGTATGAGTTGGTCAAGGTGCCAAAAACACCAATTCTAGAAGACAAAATGATCAGAAACCGTCCAAATAAAAAAATATAGCGGCGTCATTATCATGGCAGTATGCTGATAATAAGCCAAGATCGCGAGCAGATATGAGACTTACTCGTTTGAGTTCTCAAACTATAGAGCAGACAGTTAGAATAAGCTCTCGGAATGATACATAAAATAAAATCAGAAAGAGAACGTACTTGAGCGCGAACAGCCATAGTTGCAAGATTAGATGTAGAAGCAGAAGGAGAGGCTGGTATTATCGAATGAGTTGAAAAGCGTGTCTCTAGCAAAAGATAAAGACACAAAAAGAGAACACAAGGAATAAAATCACAGTCAGAAAAGGAATACGCCTACAGTGCTCTTTAAAACAATAAAAGCGAGCGTATAAGCGATCCTTCACGTAGCAGAGAAAGAAGCAGTTCTTATAGCAGATTTCAACCAACGACAGGGAATTTTTTCCAGAGCACAGCGGACAAAGCGTCCTCGGTGAAGCAAAAGTTAAGGATTTAACTGCACAAGCGCGTGGTTCTTCAAAGTAAATTAAAGTTTTGATGACATCATATGTCTTCTATATAAACGTTAAATTTATGTGGGCGCGGCTCGCGTGGACTCTCGGTAAGGGCCCAAGTAAAGCAGCCAGAGCAGGAGAGAAGTAGGGTGGGATGAGTCACTGGGTGATAATAGGTTATTATTGCGTTGGAAGCAGATCAGAATAGATGTAGGCTGACTGGAAATCAGCACAATATACGGTGGTGTGGTGGTGAAGTGGGTGAGGAGTGACTCAGTCTGACGCGCACAGCTTGCTCTGTGTGAAGTATTCAGTCAGTTTACTACTGTCAAATATCCCTGTTTCTGGGGCAAGATAGACTAATTACAAATGCAGATTAATTAGCACCAAGCTAATACCATACCATAATAATATTCTAGAAGAGTCCCGACTCTTCTTTCAATGTATTAGTCACGCATATGTCATCATCAACGCAAATCAATATCGAATCACCCTAATTAAGCTGAAAACACAGTTTCGATAGCCTTAATTAGCAAATCGCAGTGCTTCTCCTCAAAGACAAGAGCTAGAAGCATCAGGTTAGAATATATTCGTGCTAAAACAACAAATATTACTTACTTGGTCTCAATCGCACTGAGTGTGCGCCGCAGCCACCAATATTCACACCAGCTGCCTTCATATCCACCAGAAACTGGTTGCGTGCTGTAAGATCAGGTGAATCCCATGCAATGAAAGTACCTCGGTCTTTACCTCGCAGATTGGCCATTTTGCTAGGATACTTCTCTTGCAAGGTCTGAAGAGCATCGTAGAGGTATGCGCCAACTCGAGCAGTTTGGCTGACAAGATTTTTTTCTTTGATCTCTTTGACGATGCCACGGGCAATCAAAGCCTTCGAAGGGTCACCACACCACGTGTTGAACTGCCTAAACGGCTGCTGAGGTCTGAGATCATCAATGCCGTAGAAGAATCCAGCGGCTTGAAACTTTTTGGAGAACGTAACTAGGTCAGGGGGAGAAGACAAGTTCCATTGCTCATGAGCCCAAAATGTTCCAGAAGCAGCCACTCCGGTCTGAACCTCATCAACAATCAGTAAAATATCATATTTCTTTGTAATTGAGCGCAACTGCTGGAAAAAGTATGGAGTCGCATGATTATCGCCACCTTCAGATTGGATTGGCTCGACGACGACTGCCGAGATCCGCCCGTTCCAGTTTTTGATAATGAGCTCCAATTCCGTAAGGCAGGAGTCTTCCTCTTTTCGATTGTATTCTTCATTTTCATCGAGAGGATACTTGAGGGCAGGGAATGGCGCTTTTGGCCATTTAAAGGCAGGAATGTCCAGTTTGTGAATGGGATTCGAGCGAGTGGTTGATAACGAACCGAAGAGACGGCCGTGAAAGGCTTTTTCGAAGGAGAGAATCGCAAGATCCGGAGACCCAGGGGCGCTGTTCAGCATCGTTGACAGTTTTTCCTGGTCTGAGAAGTCGATGCCCTTTCCACGCTGCTTGAGACGATGATAGATGAATGCAGCTTTGTATGCTGCCTCGTTAGCGTCGCTGCCAGACATCGAGGTCCAGATCTTGTCAAGACCCGGAGGAGCAGCGGCAAGTAGTCCTTCACGCAGTATGACTTCCCATTCAGTGCTAGGGAAGTTTCCGAGAGCTGGACGGTTGACAATGGCATCGATCATCTCGGGGGACTTTGCGATGTCAATGAGAGCAGGGTTGTTGTATCCCAGAGCGATTGAGGCAATTTGGGCGTAGACATCAAGATAGTAGTTGCCGTCAGCATCACAGATATAGTTTCCGATACTCTTTTGGTAATCACATAACATATAAGCAGCGCTGGTGTCAAAGATCTGATCGAGAGACTGGAGGCTCTTGATGGAGACAGGGCCTGGGAAAGCAGTCACGAGGTGCGGTTGGGCAGGCTCGCTGGGGTAGTAGGAGGCTGCAGGGGAGGATAAGTCTGTCATGCTAAGTAGTGTAGTAATCTGAGTAGTAGACACAATCAGAGAATAGACAACTACGAAGCAGTCTGAGCGCAAACCGGATCCAGGAAGCAGCGCACGGCAGGGTATAAAGGAGCTGTCGACGCGGTGAAGTCGATTAAGCTCTGCGCTGCGGCGTCGGGACGATGACGGAGTTGACTCACACTAGTCCGTATTTGGCATAATTCAAGGTGCACAGACTTTTTTTGGGCGACGCCTCTTTTTTTGGCGCGCAATCTTGTTGAGTGTGAGAAGGTGTACGGTGTAGAGGGAGTACTGGAGAAGGTGGTGGAGGAAGGAAGGGGTGGGAAGGGATGGAAGAGGAAGTGAGTGGAGGAGAACTGTGGTGGAAAGGTTGCAGCGAGTTGTCGGACGGCAACAGAACACAAGAAAAGCAGCAGCTCAGAAACGACTTGCTGACCTGTTGTCCGCCTCAACCTCGTCTTTACCCGGCCAACGCGCTGAAGCAGCCTCGACTGAACACCCGCAGTTTCAAAGGAATACTCGTAGATCAGCTGGATTAGAGTACTCTAGCACAGCGTAGAACAGCGCAGAGTAGAACAGCACTGCAGATCATCGAAGACGGACTCAAAACAACGCAAACAAAGCGCGATATAGCGATCCGCGGCATCCGGCGTCATTCTCTCAGCAATCCGTCTTCCTCACAGCACTGCTTCGCCATCTTCACCACAACTGATTCAAGTATCATACAATCCATATCCTACTATAAACAACACAATCCCTCAATAAACCCATAGATACTCTAGCCGACCCATCCCGGCATTTGAGCTGCTTCCTGTGTACGCGCAACCTAGCGAGCCCTTGCCCTGTACGCGAGCTTCGTGCCTGCTTCTTGCCTCGCTTAACCCAATTCTCACGCTCACCTGTCTCCTCACTGCCCGCTGTTCATTGCAGGAACTTGAATGAAGATGACCGCCTCGAGGGCTTTAATCTCTTGGTAGCTGCAGCGGTGTCTGTACGTTCTCGTCGCTGACGGTCTCTTGCCTCCGAAGCGCTTCGTCTCGTCGTCGTTCGCGTCTCTCTTTCGTCTGATATTGCTTACTCGACAGCATAGTTCAATCTGTTCGAACACAATCACATTGTTTGGCACGATCTACACATCAACATCTTGCCATCATGTCCTGGAGGCTGACTTACCTCGTTTTCTTGCTTGTCAGACTCTACTTCACCCTCTCTCCTTCCTACATACATCCTGATGAGCACTTTCAGGGCCCTGAAGTTCTCTCTGGTATGTTACTCTCTCTTCACAGCGAGTCAATTGAACATAACCCTTTCTAACATCAGCGTTCTTATGTAGGCGAAATTTTTGGTTGGCAAACCACACGCACATGGGAGTTCACAAGTGATAAACCGATCCGGAGTATCGTTCCTATCTGGATTGCCTATGGTATCCCAATGACGATCATTCGCTGGTTCAAAGGAAGTATGTACTTAACAGATCATATTTAGTTGATTCACATGCTTACATTTCTTGACTATAGCTGATGTTAGCGCTCACTTGGTCTACTATTTTTTACGAATTTTCTTCTTCATCGTTTCATTCTCTCTAGGTATTTACAACGATTCAATTAACAATGATCCATGAGCTAATTCAATACAGAGGATTGGGCATTACAAGAGCTAGCCAGCACACAAAAGGTCAGAGCGCACTACCTGTTATTTGTGGCTAGTTCTTATGTTACCTGGACCTTTCAAACCCACACTTTTTCGAACTCGGTTGAGACTGTAGTATTAGCTTGGGCTTTGGTATTAATCAAGCGCATCTCAAGTCGCAATTTTGCTGTAAGTACTTCGATCTCTCTAGAACTGTATTTTGAGCTAATCAGATGTACTGTAGCACTCATCTCATTTTTGGTCATGCGTAATGCTTGGAGCGTTGGTGTCTCTGGGTATATTCAATCGCATTACTTTTCCAGCATTTTTGATCTTGCCTTTACTCTACCTTGTCCCACAATTCATAAAATAGTATGCTAGTTCTTTTGTCAAGTTGCAGCTCTTGCTAACACTGTCAATAGCCCCAGATCAATAGCATTAATAGTCGTATCCGGTGTTTTGACCGCCGCGATCGCTATATACAGCGACACACGCTTTTACGGCTCACCTACAATGGTGATCACGCCGCTGAATAACTTCCTTTACAACTTTGATCCTGAAAATCTAGCCAAGCATGGTCTTCATCCGCGGTACACGCATGTACTTATAAATTTACCGCAACTTCTTGGTCCATATTTGATCTTCATGCGTCCGCAAATGTCTATTCCTTTCTTGTCTGCGGTTTCAGGCACTGTGATTTTATCGATATTCAAGCATCAAGAAGCCAGATTTTTACTGCCTGCAATTCCACTTTTCCTTACCACCACTAGATTTCCTAACTTCCTGCTGCGACGTTCTAGTAGTAGGCGAGCTTTATTCGGTGTATTTGCCGTATTTAATTTTGTATTGGCAATGCTGTTTGGTGTGTTTCATCAGGGTGGTATAGTAACCACACAAGCGGTTTATATCAGCTCACATATAGCTTCAACTAGTGATGTTATATGGTGGAAAACATACTCGCCTCCGGATTGGCTTCTTGGCCAGAATTCTGATCAAGTTGGGTTCTTGCATCGCGGAGGTATTGAAGAGGTTAATACTATAAAGAGTATGGTATCAGACTCTGAGAGCCGTTCAGGCGCAAGAGTCTGGGATATGATGGGATCTGACCGGGAGGTTGTGCAAGAACTGGTGACGCAATTGGTGAAAGCGCGGGGCAAGACCGAGAAAGCGATATATTTAGTAGCCCCTCTGTCTGCTAGCGGTTTATACAAATTTCTCGATAACACGACGCTGCCGTTTCATTTACAGCTCGAGCATAGCTATGCGCGGCATATAAACTTAGACGACATTGGATTTGACGAGGAAGAAGCACGATACTATGCACAAATAAAAACCACGGTAGACGCAGAGCAGAATACGGGAGCCTGGGGTAAAGTTCTTGCTATAGCCGCGCAGAACAGGCCGGGGCTTGGTGTCTGGTCGGTAGTGTTACGAGGATAGTTGTGAGAAATTGAGCGTGAACATAGCTAGAAGCATTTATTTATGTGTTGACATTATGTAAAAAGTTATTTTGTCATTTTAGAGATTGCATTGTTGTGTTTTTGAATATAAAGTATTTGCATTATTCAGCTATCTGAAGACAGAAGAGGCACTGAATATGTATTATCCAGTGAGAAGCTGGGAGTGTGAAGCAGTTCAGCGACTAGTACGTCTGAGACCTCGACTTAGCTAACGACAACAGTCGTGCAGTGCAGCCCGCACAGGTATGCAATATGCGGTACTGCAGATCGATAAGAAAACCAACGACTTTCAGTAACTTACATTAGGAATAGAGTGGAATACCGTGAACTACTCGTCTCTATCTAAACTAATTATATGGAGACGCTGCGCAGCAGGTAACGCAAGTCGGCATGCTTTGCTTTGTCTGATAAAGCCAGACTATCTGGGCAGATTTAGTAGACACTGCTGGGTACCTGAACACGAAGCCAGGCCGGCAATAACTATCATGAATTGTACCCTTCCAGGCGTACTTTTTCCGGTTTGTTTTACCTGTCTCATATTGTGTTTACCAACGCTATCTATGTGCCAGGACGCCACTGTTAACAGCCGGAAAGCAGCGCTCAGCCCTTTCACATACAGTCAGACGAGGAATATAGAGCGGACCATTCTGCAATATCAGCTCGTTAATCGGCTTATTTCTATCATATAGCTGCTACTGCTGCTGCTGCTGCTGCTGTCCACTCAGCAATTTTCAGGTACCTCACCCTGGATAGCCAAGCCTCAACACTGCCTGTACCAACGCAGGTTTTGAAACTCAATCATAAGGTTTCAAACTCTATCTTGATGTAGGCGATGACCCGGTCTGCCAAATTCTGGATCTTCATTTACCTATGGTCATGCGTGTAATAATTGTTGTGAGTGTTGCTGCTTTGGCTTCAGCACGGACTGAAGAACGGGACAGAGGGAGAGCGGAGCAGTGAGGTATTTGGATATGCACTCACTGGCAATTAGTCTATTTTACCGGGCTACAGCTGCTAGCCGCGATTATCAACTGATAGAGAGTAGTGTAGACAATATCACATCTCATTAGTGTCTGCAAGACAATCCTCCTCGTTTTATGAAGCACATTCATGCCAGCAGCGAGCAGTTACACCACGCTCTTGTGGCTTGAGTCATCTCGCTGAGAAAGGGAGAGAAAGAGAAGGAGAAAGCGAGCGGCATTCACAGTCTCAGACGGCTAGAACAGAATCGACTAAATTCAGTAGTCATCGTCCATTGGTGCCTTTCCAGTCAAGAAACAAGCACGTTTTTAGACCATTCTTCCTAGCTTGCATACTCATATGTAGATTTCTACTTAGTTGGGCACTTTTTCTCAGCCACCAACGGAACAAGTGGCTCAAGCACAAAGCACTAAAATTTGGCAATCTATCGGAGCAGACGTTTAGAATGTATACTACTGATTGTCTCTGTAAGTGTACACAGTGCTGTTATTGACAATTATTCTGCTTGTATTGTCAAAAGTAATCGCAACTACATCAAGGCAGTAGATGATTAGTATTGTGAGTTCGCTAATCATCTACCAATGGAGCCGGTCCAAACCAGGCAACAGGGCACGCGGCTGCCGCCCATGCAGTATTGCCTTTAACGATGTGAGAATGTGCCAAATACGATACACGCGTCTCCGTTAAAGAAATCAAATAAATACGCATAAATTAATCAAAAAAACGCCTAATTCTCATTACCATCCCAATATGAACATTATAAAAAAAATACAGAGTTATGATATATAACAATCTCGTTCTTATGCCACTATCTCCGACTAGCATGGCTATTTCGTCGACCCTTTGTGGGTCTACCTAAATTGGATGAGTACCCTCTACCCACATTGCCCATCTGCGGCTGTTGCTCGTACGAATTATCTCCAGCTACCGAATATTGCAAATAGTTCCGCTCGTCTACACGCGGCCCATAGCCACCATAGTTCGGCGTCGCAAGAGTTAGCGCGTAATGATTTGGATGCGGGGGGTATCCTGCAGATTGGGGTGGTGGTGGGGGTGGACGGGGTGGAGGAGGCGGAGTCATCCCGTGACGTTGCGTATATTGCTGGTGATCCTGACGCGGAGAGTAGTATGGAGACGCGACTAGAACTGATTGTGAATGTTGATTGCTAGGAGCAGGATAGTATCCACTTTGCTCCGGGCCTAGAAAAGAATGCTGGCGCTCATGCTGTTGCGGCGGAGGCGGAATTTGTGCGTAGGCTTGTGTCTGTGCCGGTTGATACACCGGTGTAGCCATCTGATATCTTGACGACTCCGAACGCTGGAGCATAGGCGGCGGAGGAGGCGGTGGTGGTGGAGGTGGTGGTGGCTGTAAGGACTGCGGAGGAGGTGGTGCCTGAAGATGATCAACAAATTAGAATATAATCGCATAGCCGACTCTAAACATAAACTTACCGAGTAGTATTGCTGTTGGGCTTGCTGCACATAGTAACCTTGCTCAGGTGGTGGAGGGGGAGGGCAGTACTGAGGTGCCGGGCCAGAAGAATAATACTGCTGGTGTTGCTGGTGCTGCATCTGAGGAGGAGGAGGAGGAGGAGGAGGCGGCGGCGGCGGAGGGGGCTGCTGCTGCTGCTGTTGTGGTTGATATTGTGGGGTAGAAGCAGGACCAGAATACGACTGCCGCACCTCGGGATACCGGTAGTATTCACCATTAGCGTAGTGGGCATTTGATGGACCTTCGTTGGGCTGCGGAGCAGGAGGTGCTCCTGGTCCTGGAATGTGAAGTGGTGTAGTCTGCGATGGTTGCATAAAATGCGGCGCTTGTCGAGGATACTGTAGAGGAGTAGAGGGTTGCAATGGTGGTGGAGGATGGTAATATTGCGGCGTAGCTGGTTCAATTTGGTGAGGCAGCAATCGTGACGGAGGAGGAGGAGGTGGAGGTGGGGGAGGAGGAGGAGGTGGTAGTAATGAGTGCTGGGGAGGAGGGGGGTGCTGTCCAACATACACCTGAGTCTGAGCAGGAGGAGGTATAGGAGGAGAAGGTTGAGTTGAAAATCTTTGCTGACTAGGTTGTTGTTGTGGTATGTACTGCTGGGTGTGATATTGAGGATGCTGAGGTTGTGTTGGCGCAACTGGCTGATATGACTGGCTGCGAGTCTCTATATATTGTTGCTGAGGTTCGACTTGAGTATGAGGAGGGGGAGGAGGAGCTTGGTATTGAGGAGCAGCAGTATTCAAATAAGAACTTTCAGGCGCTGCAGTGGGCTCCTGAGTCGCAGTCTGTCGTGGTGCATACGCAGAATGTTGTGAATAGTAGCCTTGCTCTTGCTGAACCTGCGAAGTCTGTGGATTCAGGACATCCGACTGTGACACTGGAGATGGATAAACTTGTAGTGCTCTTTCAGGTTCGTATACTTCTGGCTTTACAGGTTTAGGTGGAGAGTCAACGATTACCACTGGCGCTGCCCTATCCTCCAGTTCAACGTCAATTGCTGCAGCAAATAGGGAGTACATCGCCTCTCCTGAAGGATCCAACTGTCGTTTCCGCAATGCATTAGCATTAAGTAACTCATCAACAATGCTGTGCAACAGGGAATCTTCAGAGGAAAGATCAGATGATTCATCAGAGTCCGAAGATTCATCAGATATTGGTACCAACTTTGATATTGGCTCAGGAGCAGGTGTCAACTCGCTCGCTGGCCGTTTGAATAGCACCATATCATTCTCAATTTCATCCAATTCTAACGAAGAGATAGAGATTTCCCACGATGCCATTCTTGATTTTTTGCGTGGTGGACTGTCGTCTGTGGTTATCCTCCTGCCGATCATTGCTTGACTGCCATCTTTGCCGACAAGCCATTTGCCCACCACAATATCATGGTTACCGCCTTTCTCAGAATTTCGTAAATACCGTTCTCGTTCTAGTGCTTCAATCTGTTTTCCCGTCTGTACTGCCATACGATGCTGTAGTTCATTGCGTCGGTGCAGAAATGTGCGGTGAATGATCTCGCGACGGCCGTCCGTTTCACGATGGATTCTATCACGATCAAGAGCATACCGACTGTCCGCGACGGCCAGCTTACGCTCGAGAGTTTCACGCAGCGGAGCAAGATAGCCAGCTAGAGTGGAGATACTGCAGTTTTTCTCCTCTTCTTCTGCGTCGGTGGATATCAGGGCGGCGTGTTGACAAGCGATTCGATTCGAAAGCTGTAAGAGGAGCCGTTCGGCGTATGCAGCATAGGTCTGAGCTAGTTGAGATTGGCGACGCTCGATAGCACCAAGCTGATCTGACCGGATGAAGCGCTCCCCTAGACAAAGAATAGAGTCAGTAAAAAGTCGATACCAAAGCAGCAGCGACGAGGTCGTGGCAAGAGCAGCAGCCGGGCTGGTGAGATTAGAGCGGGTCACCCACGAGTTTTATCTGCCACACTCTTTCGAGTGGAGGACGAGGGCGGTGCTTCAGAGACAGCGACGAGAGTAGGGGTCGAGCCAAAGGACCTCCGCCTGCTTCGTGAGCTACCCATGAGGAGTCTTCGTTGTCGCCAGGCCTGTGTCTGTTTAGGCAAGCAGGGCTGCGGGCTTTCGAGAGGAAAAGACTGGAAGTCAACGACGATGCTGGTGCTGTGCTGTGTGGCCTTGCGCGAGGTTTGAGCCTTGCGAAGGTTTTACTGGCGTAACTCTGGCACGTACCGAGACATAGTGGATCGGTAAACGCTTATGCGCAGACTGTGCGCTTGTTGGCTGGTGTTGGAGGAAAAGCAGTGATGAATCGCAAGAGACCTTAATGCAACAGCTTATGCTCGCTATATCGTCCTTGTTTTCTGCCTGCGGGTACTGGCAGAGCAGGAGCTTGGTGAAGATCACTGGACTTGGAGAATGGTACCGACATTGATAGTACGTAGTTTTAACGTTTACGCTAAGACACGCCCTGAATAAATACGACCCGCACCCAAGCCAGGATGCGTCGTGTGCGCTGTGTATGAGCGGATAGAAGCAAGTAAATGACCAGAGGGTATCTGATACTATGGAATAGCAGGACGACTGCTACGTTGACGACTTATGCCTGGGATATTGGGCTTATGGAACTAATATAGTAGGTACCAGTAATAGAAATTAAGGTTTGCTTAGCGTTGCGCCAGGGCATCGGTCACCTATAGAAGCGTCTGACGTAAGAATGCTTTGCGAATTACTCATTTTCCTAGCGTTACGGTGTATATCGTGTGCTGTATATACAGTGGATATATTCAGAACAAAGAAGAGTCTAATACTGACCGCTGATTCATTTTACAGAGCTACGGAGGCAAAACTATACTGCGCGAAACTACTCCCGCAAGTGACGTACTTAGGACATCATCCCTGCACACGCACTTTAGATGATATTTAAAGCGTGTTATGCTATTGGTAGTCCACTCCGGGCACACACAAATCTCGCTGGTCTTTAAAGTGATTCCAAACCGTAGTCGACCTCATCACCGTCACTGGATCCATTCGACCTTCCTCTCTCTTTCCCATCACCACTTTCTCCCCTATTTTCCCTCTGACACGTATATTTGGTAGACAATGGTCAAACTTATCTCGTCGGATGGCGAGACTTTCTCAGTTGGTATGTCTTTGTTGTCTGTGATCGGGTCTTTTGGTTCTGTACGCGTATGCGCTCAGTCCTTGATCTTGATCTCTACCCTGTACATCATTCAATCGCTGCATTTCCTCATATTTGCTGCTTTTACTGCGTCTAACACCAAGAAAGAGCTTATGTTAACTTATCCGTTGCAGAAAAGGATGTCGCCGAGCGATCGATCTTGATCAAGAACATGATTGAAGGTGCGCTGATATCATCCTATCCCCTTGTGTGTGTAACGGTTCATTATTCTAACTGCCAATCCTAGATGTCGGCGACGCTTCTACTGAAATCCCTATTCCTAATGTATGCTCAAAGGATTTGATTCACTATCAACATCAGCTTTTAACAATTATACAGGTCACCGCCAACGTCTTGAAGAAGGTCTTGGAATGGTGCGAGCATCACAAGTCTGACCCTGCCCCAACCAACGAAGACGACGGTGATTCGCGCAAGAAGTCGACTGATATTGACGAGTGGGATCAAAAGTTTATGCAAGTCGACCAGGAAATGCTTTTTGAAATCATCTTGGTAAGCTATATCCTCTGCTCAATACCGCCTTTATCAATGTAATTCCTATCTAACAATCTTGCGTTACACAATCACAGGCCGCAAACTACCTCGATATCAAGGCCCTTCTTGAAGTTGGCTGCAAGACCGTCGCAAACATGATCAAGGCCAAATCTCCCGAAGAAATTCGCCGACAGTTCAACATCCAGATGGATTTCACTCCCGAGGAAGAGGCTCAGATCCGTAGAGAAAACGAGTGGGCTGAGGATAGGTAGATGCTTGCTTTTTGTGCAGTCTTATTTTTTTCGCCACTTGTCTTTTCTCATCTATCTTTTATGTTGCTTCATTTCAGGCGATTGGCTAAAGTCTGACTTCAACAAATGGAAGGATAGGATCTATATTCATTCGTTAGCCGGACCTTGCTGTGTATTTGCTTTCAGATTATTGATAGCACCTAGTTTGCCTCTCCTGTTAGACTATTTGCTTTAGTGTTAGTTCCGTGTTGTGTTTTTGCTGGCTGTACGAGTTAATGAACAAAACTTTACATATTTTAAGAATATCAGAGAATGTCAGTAAACAGACCAGCTTCTCCCACTGCAGCCTTTAAAACGAAAACAAACACACACATATATATTTATATTAATAAATCGCCAGAATATAAAATAAATAGTAATAAGTTTTATGTACACCGAGATAATAGCACGAACAAAAAAGCTATTCACAATCAAAGCCGGACGAAGAACACACGACTACCGTATCAGTAGCATATACAGGACCCAGCTCATAGTCAGTACTGCAGCTCGGGCATTCAGTAGATGTTAAAGTAGAAGCGACTGTTTCGGTTAATGTTTCTGTCGTTGATCATTGTAGAGGAGCAGCTGAGCCCGCTGCTGAAAAAGATAAGCCAGAGATTCAAGCTTTGTTGGCAGCGACGCCAGTTGGCTCAAAACAATGGGTTTTGACAATAACTGTTGTAATTGTTTCAAGGCTTGTGCTACATGACGGCACGGAATTTTTAGCTGAAGACATAATTTTATGAGATGGGGAATGATGGAGGCTGTGAGGTGTAGGGGAAGAAGTGTGTTGTGCGGAGGACGGGGCTGAATTGGTCACCACCATCTGCGAACTTCGGTGGTGGTTACCTTCTGAAATATATGAGGTGTGAGTGCGAGGAAAAGAGGAGGAGGAAAAAACAAAGCTGCTATAGGGTACCTTAGGTGGCTTAGACTCATGGGTAGAGGACTTGGTCTTGGAATGATGCTTGGTGGTGGTGCCTTTCTTAGTCGAAGTACTCTTCTTGGTGGTGGTGCCTTTCTTAGTCGAAGTACTCTTCTTGGTAGAAGTGCTTTTCTTCGCAGATGTGGTGGAAGTCTTCACAGGGGTGCTTTTAGCGGAGGAAGTCTTGGTCTTGACGGTGGAAGTCTTGACGGAGGAAGTCTTGACGGAAGAAGACTTGACGGAGGAAGACTTGACCGAGGAAGACTTGACCGAGGAAGTCTTGACCGAGGAAGTCTTCACAGGGGTGCTTTTAGCTGAGGATGTCTTGACCGAGGAAGACTTGACCGAGGAAGTCTTGACCGAGGAAGTCTTCACAGGGGTGCTTTTAGCTGAGGATGTCTTGACGGAGGAAGTCTTGACGGAGGAAGTCTTGACAGAGGAAGAATTCACCCCAAAAGGGCCGGTAGAAGACGTTGACGTATTACCACTTAATGTGGAGTTAGAAAAAGGAGCGGCAGAGGAAGACAGCACGGAGGAAGACGACACCACTGACGACGACACGACGGAGGACGACGACGTGGCAGACGACGACAAGACAGAGGAAGACGGGGCGGCAGACGAAGACACAACGGAAGAAGACGGTGCTGCAGACGATGACACGACGGAGGACGATGGTATCACCGACGAAGACACAACGGAAGAAGACGGTGCCGCAGACGAAGACACAGCGGAGGACGACGGCACCACTGACGACGACACAACGGAAGAAGACGGTGCCGCAGACGAAGACACAACGGAGGACGACGGTGCCGCAGACGAAGACACAACGGAGGAAGACGGCGCTGCAGACGAAGACACGACGGAGGACGATGGTATCACCGACGAAGACACAACGGAAGAAGACGGTGCCGCAGACGAAGACACAGCGGAGGACGACGGCACCACTGACGACGACACAACGGAAGAAGACGGTGCCGCAGACGAAGACACAACGGAGGACGACGGTGCCGCAGACGAAGACACAACGGAGGACGACGGCACCACTGACGACGACACAATGGAAGAAGACGGAGCGGCAGTTGAAGACGCAACGGAAGAAGAAGGTGCTGAAGACGAAGGCACGACGGAGGAAGACGGTGCTGCAGACGAAGACAAGACAGATGAAGACACGGTCGAAGTCGACAAAGTCGACGGAGCAACAGACGACGAAGCCGAACTATTGTCGGCAAAAGATCGATACCAGTTCTCTTCAGGATCTTGGAGACACTCGCCAACGGTAACAACTAAAACAATATCAGTGCCAATTCTCCAAAACTGATTCAATGTAGTACTCACATGTATAACCAAGGCCTTGAATATAATCAAGAACGTATGATGTGAAGTTGTAGACAGTCTGCCAGTGAATGTCATGTGCAATCGCAAGCATATCAGTCTCGTCCACAACAAGACCGTTCATAGTATCATAAACAATATCCTTGCTCTCTTGAATAAGAGTAGGATCATCATGAAGATAATCTTCAGTGTCAAGATCAAACAGGACACCGTGGTAGCCAAGTTCAGTCAACACCTCTAAGCAAGCGTCACCACAAGCAGAATAAGGTGGACGGAAATAAGTAGGAAATTTTCCAATAATAGAGTTAAGAGCCATCTCATTTTTATACAGCTCATCTCTCATTTGATAGGGCTGAAGAGTGTCAAAGCTTGGATGAGACCACGAATGCGAAGCGATTTGATGACCAGCTGCATATGCCTTGCTAATCACATCTCTCCAGTAGATATCAATCTCTCCCTTGCCAAGGTTATTGCCGGTTATGAAAAAGGTGGCTTTGACAGAATGGTTCGCTAGAAGATCAAGAAGGTCGCTAGTGTAATTATAAGGACCATCGTCAACTACATCTTTAGTTAGTTTCTTATCATAAGATTGGTGTAAGGAAATAACTCACAAGTCAACGCGAAATGTCCAGCATCATGACAATCATCAATCAATGTTCCGAATGGGACATCTCCAAAAAGCGTACGAATGACAGTAGAAGTATTGGTGCCTGCTGGAATGGTATCGGCATCACAAACGCCGAAGCCCTCCTGGCATCCCGGGGACATGCAGTAGTCCTCAGTAGTGCCACAATATCCAGCCGCCGAGCAACATTCATCAGTAGGACAATAATATCCGTTGTCAGCTCCACAAGAACCATCAGGAGTAAGGCCATTAGTAGGAGATGCTTGTCCTGAGCTGACTGTAGAAGATGCCGTGTCGCACAGTCCAAAGGCAGGTTGACATCCGGTTCCGCAATAGTCCGAGTCAATTCCACACCAACCGTTGACAGAGCAGCACATTCCAGTACCACAGATATATCCATTAGTTCCACCGCAGGTCATGTCAGGAGAAGTGCCGCCGCCGACGGTAGTCGAGCAGGCACCGAAATCGGCTTGACATCCAGTTGAGCAGTAGTCGGTCGTGTTACCGCACCATCCGGCCGCCGAACAGCAAAGATCATCCGGACAAGTATAGGCATTAGTGCCACCACATGTCATATCAGGACTGACGTCGCGAGCAAGAAGTTGGCTGAAGAACGAGCGACGATGAGATGCGTGTGCCGCGGCCGAGGCGACCATCGCCAGGAGGAGAGGAGCAAGACGCATTGTAAACCAATGTATAGGATCAGATCAAGTCAATTCAATAGAGCAGAGTAAACAGAGACAGAAGCCTTAAGATATAGAGCATAGAAACAGAGCCGGATTCCGCGATTTATATGTAGACATTCCCCCCGATACTTGGCAGACAGCTGGATACCATTCTCGACATTCATGCCTGCGGCTTTAATTTAGTCGAAATTCAGCTATATTTTATCAAGTTCAGAAACAGAACAAAGGGAAAACAATATTAATTAGCCGAGTGAGCATAGTCCTGGCCCCAATTGAGTAACTCGCGCTTGTTGATGCTGCCCGAAAAGAGGCTCTTCTTGCCTGAACCAATGTAAATACTCCTGAGAATAGACGAGTTCCAAGGGTGCGCGCCGTCCGCCGGCTGTCACCGTAGGTTCCAGTTCTGAGACTTGTCCAGAAACAAGTAATATTATACTAAATATGATGATCATGTATTCCAATCATATGAAAACTGTCAGCGTGCGTATTTTGTACTCAAAACCAAGCAGTTAACGAAGCATGAAGCGAGCGCTTTCGCTGCTGCGAGCGCCTGATATTTGAACTCTATTATCCCATTATTTTGCATGGATGCCATTGTAGCCGACCGACGGTCCCCCCAAACAGCATTCCACGGCCAGAATTTTAATTTGGCTGAGCAAAATTACATAAAAAAAATATAATTACAGTATGGATCATCTTACACAAATATAGAAGCATGAACCAAAAATGCCGCCGTGTTCCACTTCATTCATACTCGTATTGTGCTGTGTCCCAAACCCATGCGCTCTTCCACTTCCGAACTGGCCTACTTTCCTCAAGTGTGATTGCCTGCCAATACGCATCTCGAACTCGGTCAACATCGCCGATACTTTCATACGCTTGGCCAAGAAGCAGCCAGACCTCCGGGGAATCCCATCCACTCATATTAGACGCTGTCTCGAGCAATACTAGCGCCCGATCGCGCGCCATGGGCTGCTCGGAAGCTGGCAATGACAGCAGCACACTTGAGAGTCCAATAATCGCTGGAACATAGTCGATAGAGACTGTCAATGCTGCCTCAAAAGCTTCCAATGCTTCGCGTGATTGATGCTGTGCTTGCATCAAAAATCCTCGCTGCAATATCGATTAGCATTTGCATGTACTTCGTCCCGCCATCGCTAAAGCAACCCACTATTGCTAAAAATAGCAAGCCTGCATTGAAAAAAAAAAATGCGACAAATAACTCACCTCAGTAAATGTGTCTTCTTTTGCTCCTCCGAGCTGCGTAGCCTCGGTAATAGCTGTCGCACTCTCCTTCCAGCGGCCATCACGACGGAAGAGACCTGCAACAAGCAACCATATATCCCTCAAACACTGCATACTAATTGTTTTCAATTCGGCATCATCAACACTCAAACTATTTCGTAACACTCGTTTAGCCCCGCCCTTATTCTTTTCGATAATTGCGGCTGCAGTCACAGGCCCACGGGCCATTGACCTCACCGATTTGTGAGATGACAGAGATACGTCAGACAGTCGTCTCCGGAGCGAGCGAGGAATCAAACTCCGCTTCGACATCATACTGCGTGGTCGTGGAGAGCGCCGGATCTCAGACAGCATTTCGGCAGGTAGTGATGTACCATTAGAGAGTTGTTCCTGCGGCAAGCGCTCAAGTGTGCCGCTCACTGCCGGATTCGGCGCTTCATCTCCAGAATCTTCGTCGGAGTCGCTGTCCTCAGAGTTGTCGTCAGTGTATGTGCTGCTACGTGGTGTGACTTGAATAGCGGGAGCTGCTACTGTGGGAACAATAGTACTTCGTTTCTTCTCTGGAGTTCGAAGTGCAAGAGACCCAGCGATATTTGAAGTGGACGCCTCGTGGATTTGCGATTCGACAGTATCTTCATCCCATGTAAATAGTTCGTTATAGCTAGCAAAGAGACTATCAGACACATGCTCAAGCGCGGCCTGTACATCCTCCGTGGATTCAGTCAGTGCAAGGTCAGTCATACGCAATTGCAGTACAAGCCTCTTTTCAGGAAGTGTCATTCGTCGGTCCACATAGTCTTCACCGACAGTATCACGAACTGCCACCTGACACACTTCTTTAGCTTCAGCGTGGGTATCTGGGCGTGCAGAGAGGATGAGCGCGAGAATATGTGCCGCGCCTAAATGCTTAGGATCCAAAGCCAACGCTATCCGGGCAATTTCCTGAGCACCAATCAAATCTCTGAATAGCTCAGCTCGTAGTAGGGCATGTTCGTAGTGTGTGTCTGCGCAAGAAGAATAATGTGACCGGGCGCTTTCAAAAGCTGCGTTGGCAATTGAAGCGTTTTCATTTCTTGATTTTGCATCCAAAGAATTACGAGCAGAAAGAGAGTATGCGGAGCCAAAAGCTGTCCATGCTTCTGAAATAGCCTTTTCTGTATCAAGATCAGCATTTTGCTCCTTTGATTCTGCTGATCCACCAGAGAATGCAACTGCAGTATCAATCCATTTTTTTAACGCGTCCGCTTGTAAACACGCCTTATCAGCCTCTCGTACATGGCGTACAAGCATGAAAACACCTTCAGTCAATGTGCGCAGCGTCGTGAACACGTCGTCAACGTCAACGAATGCTGAGCCCTTCAAGGCCATCAGCCGACCCTTCTCAGCCAATTCGAGATAGGTGTTCAAAGCCCGTTCCGCATCTGTATAATTTCCCAGCGCAACCAATACAGTCAACAAACATCGTAAAATTGGTTGGCAGTGATATGTTTTTGCAGCAGCTTTGTACAGAAAATCAGCAAGCGCGCGAGCTGTGACACTATCATTTTGGCCGCGTTTGAGCCAGGCTTGCACGGTGCGTTCAGCGTATGACACTAGTCTCGCATCATTAGGCTCACCGGACCTTGGAAAGCTGACTTGCTTCAGCAGCGACGCTGATGTCGCAGGGTCGAACGACTGCAGAACCATTGAGTGCGGATCCTGGCAGGCAGCAGCAGCAGTTGTCTACTTCCGTAGCTGATCTTGGCCTTAGAACTGTTTGTCTTTCGAGGTCCCGGCGGGTGTGGCAGTGTGTGTGGCTGAAAGAAGCGGCAGTGCTGGGATCGGTCATCATCTACGCGTCTCTGACACTCTCGTTCTCTTTCCTGTTTGCTACGCTCGCCCACGATCTTCACCATTGATCTGTTCTTCTTTTTCCTGTTATATTACGATATTATTATTGATAGTAACAAACCGATTCAATGGATTATACTGAGATTTCTTCTGCAGCGCCTCCAGGATCACCACCTCTGTCGAACACTCCAGACGCGTGCCTCGCGCCTGATAGCCCCGAGCCGGAAACCATCTCTCAGTTGATGAAAACAATCTCTGAGAATGAGGCAGTACAACTACTCGAGCTCACCGCTACTCAGCCAGATTCTAACCTTCAGTCCAAGGAAGATCTCGGCGCTGACGACGATCAAGATGAAGTGCGTGGTGCGACCAACTCGGCTCTCGAGATCACCCAGAAGCAACCGTTTGAGGCTGAAGTTCCCGAGGAAACCTCGACTGTGGACAATGAAAGAACTCAATCTAATACAAATGCTGCTGTTGATGTGGCTGATAATTGCGAGATTGACGTGTCTATTTCTGATGAGCGTCATACGACTGGCATTGAACTCAAGGTAGATGCCGCTGATGAGGCTTCCAGTGATTCAGTGAACAGCGATCCTACTGAGGACGATTCGAATAAAGCGACTGAGAATGCGGATGCTGAAGAATCTAAACTTTCTGAGGAAGAAGTCCAGAGCGATGCAGATGCGGCCGCCATTGCCGAGGAGACTCCGGCTACTCCACTTGCAGACAAGGACGCGTCGAAGGAAGAAAGTGCGGATTTGTTTGAGATCACACCGACTGAGCCAGAGCCATCGGAGACTAGCCCTGCTGAGACTGCCATGGATGCATTGAACGAAGAAAATGCGAATTTGATTGAAAATACACCAACTGAACCTGAACAAGCAGAGTCTGTGCCTGTTGATACTACCATGATTGACGCGGATGAGCAACCCGCTGACGCAAAGACTGAAGATAGTGCTGCAACTGACGCGGATCAACAGCCTTCTGACGCGCAGATGGAGGAGATAGTCGCGCAGACAGAAGACTCTGCTGCGGCCGTTGTGGATCAAGAATCTATTGAAATGAATACGGAAAACGCTGAAGCGGAATCGCTCCCGGTTGAACCTGTCGATGACGAAGTTATTGCAGAGGACACTGTAGAAGTGGAGCGCCCTGTGGACGAAGATGAAGAAACTATTCACGATTCGCTTGCTGCAACGGAGGCAATTGATCAAACGAACGAGATCCAGCCTGATTGTGATGTCACTCCACCACCTCAGACCGACCCAGTTGAGGATCAGGATATCGCGCTTGATGAAATGACTTTTGATGGTGATTCGACATTGCAGAGTGACATTGATGCCGACGCTGCCGCTGCTGCCAAACGCGCATCAAAGGTGTTTGACCCTTTCAATTCGTTGCCTGTTATTGGCTCGGGGGTGGTTTCGCATGAAGACGGAGGTATGCCGGCGAAGAAGAAAGTCAAAATAGACGAACTGGTAGAGATAAGCAATCCTTCGATGCCAGCTGATCTCTTTGATGCGCTTGAGGCGAAGGTAGGTGCGTGAGCAGATTGGATATTGATTCTTAGGACGAATGGAATTTCGCAGGGAGGGAGAGGGGGAGGGGGAGGGGTTGAGGTCTGTGGGGTGAAGTGAAGCAAATGACTAAATGGCTATGACTCTAGGAGAACGCAATACGTGCACGGATAGCAAGAAAGACAGCGCTAAGGACCGAACTGGAGATGGAATGCGAGGAAAAGAACAAGACGCTGAAGTACATTGATCTGTTATTACAGAATAACGTAGATATGATGAAGGCATTGCAGAGTATTTCTAACAAATGTTCTTTTATTATTTTTAGGAATCCGAATGCCGGGCAGACGGTGAAGAGACATATTGATTTGCTGAAGGGATATAACGCGATTCGAGATATAGGGCTCGGTCTGTTGGGGATGGCAAGAAAGCACTAATTGCGTTTGGCGGGTTGAATGAAGAGTTGGGGTTAATTGCTAACATTGAGTTAAATACAGATTGCAGATATTAGAGGCGTGCGGGTGGCTGATGTTATGAATGATTATGGCGTCGATGTCAAAGACTGAGAGAATGAAAAACGGATGAGACGAAGACGATGAGGAGGAAGATGGTCTTGCTAGCTGCTACTTAATTTCTGTTGTGCTATGATTGTGTTTAGTCAGCCGACTACACGACGTTGTGCGAACATCAAACTGATTTGCTAATTGCTTTTATAATAATTGCTTTTCTGTGTGCGAACTAGTGCAGGAAAATGAATGTTTAGAATTGCTACAATAAACATGATATAACCGAGAGGTGTTTTTAATTGACTCGTTTGGAGAGATGAGTCAGATGAGATGATCTGCCAACAAAGGAGCAGGCCCGACGCCGTTCTTTTCTTCTGGGGTTGTGCACTCAGAGGGGGTGGGGAACAGAATGGGGAGGAGGTGCGGCGGATGAGGAGCACGAAACCCGCGATGAGTTAGCGAGCGGGCGGAGGACGGATCGCTGCGGATCGCTGTAGCCCAGCGGAGCGGAGACAGAACAGAGACAGAGATAAAAGACGGTCTTTGAACAATCAGCACCACGATACTCTTCGTTAGCAGTATTGTATTAACGGTAGACTGCCGTCGCCGGAGCAGCGGGAACTCGGTGGGCAGTTGAAACACTCCTCGAAACAAGAACTTTGGGCGATGATGATGCTTGCTGTGTGAGCCCCACGTACCCCACCAACGCAGTTCCGGCGCTGGTAGCAGCGAGGATCCTCCGGGGCTTCGTATTGTGTGTCGCTGGATAGCGTCGGTGTTGACTGCTGTCGCTGCTCGCTGGCTGAGAATCTCGGCAACCTGTCAACAACCCAGCCAGCTGAGGACTCTCTCTCGCTTCTCAGTCATTAGTCTTCACGGTGTCTCTGAGTTTGGCGGACAAACCCAATTTGGTAATTGCTCAACGCTTTGATTGTGTGAGTACTCTGCCAAAAAATTTTGGGACAAAAGCCCAGACAGAACTCAACATATATAAGTACTCTCACCTCCCCCACACCCTCCGGTGCAATTCTCTCCTACATCTGCATCGTGACCTTCTGAGCAATGGACGATACACAAGAAAAATATCTGCACCCAACACACATCCGCGGCGAGCCAGATAACATCGCGTTCGCGATGCACCAGGACGAGACCCTCGAGGACATCCAACCGCCTGATCCCCAGGTCATGGACAGAATTTACCGAAAACTTGATCTGCGCATCATCCCAGGTATGCTTACACATCTGCGTTGTCAATTGCAGTCTAGTGGCTCGAAGAATACTGACTGACCGTACTCAGGACTCTGGTGTCTCTACTTCTTGACCTCTGCGATCCGTTCAAACGTCAGTCTGGCCTTGACCATGAACTCTTCTGAAGGCGACACCATCGTTGAATACCTTAATCTGACAGAGCACGATACTTCCCTTGGACTGGCTCTCTACTACGTTGGCTACGTCGTCTTTGATGTGCCATTCAACTTGGTGATGACCTTTGTCGCGCCTCACGCTTGGATCTCCCGTACTGTCACCGGCATCGGTATCGTTGGTGCCTGCATGACTGCTATGAAAACCGCCTGGAGTTTCATTTTACTTCGTCTTATCCTCGGTATCATGACCGCTGGTCTTTGGCCTGGAATGGCTTACTACCTTACCATGTGGTATCCTCCTCATCGATGTGCCCAACGTATTGGCTTCTACTTCACCGCCGCTCAGATCTCTGCCGCCGTCGTTGGTCTTGTATCGGCTGGATTCCAGTACATGAACATGGACCGTGGACTTCCTGGATTTGCCTGGATGTTCCTTGTTTACGGACTCATTACCATCGTCGTTGGTATTTCTTTGCTTTGGTGGCTTCCTGACCGTCCTCTCCTGCAGCAGCGGCCGCGTACCGGATGGGCTCGGTTGTTGCCTAAACAGCGACCTACTCTCAGTCTGGAGGACTCCAAGCTCCATTTCCAGGATATGAAGGCCACATATGTTGCGCAGAAATGGACATGGCGCGACTTTTGCCAGGTCATTATCGACATCAGACTCTATCCTCTTGTCCTGATGTACTTTGGCGTTGTCGGTACTGGAATCGGTCTTCAGAGTTTCGCAACGGTCATCATTAGATCAATCAATCCCGACTGGTCTTCAGTTGATCTTTCGCTTCTTTCAGCCCCAATCTGGATCTGTGATCTGATTGGAATTCTGATCGTCACCTCCATCTCAGACAAGTTCCATAACCATCGCGCCATTTTCTTTGCAGTTCCGTGCTTGATTATCATGACAGGTCTCGTTGTTACAACCTACGCTCCTCACGACTGGCCCCGCTACGCTGGTCTACTCATCACCGGTCTTGGTCTCGGACCCACCGTCCCCATTACTATGACCTGGACCGCAGAAATTTTCCAACCTAGACACGGCGAAGTCGGAACCGCCGTCGCGACCGCCGTCGTCTCCGGCCTCGGAAACCTGGGCTCCATCACCACCACCTACGCGCTCTACTCCGGCTGGGCCGCCGATGTCGCCGACGGATACAAAAAATCCAATATGGTCATGTTTGGTATGGTCGGCTTCAGTATCGTCGCCGCTGGTATGTCGTCAGGTATCCGCAGATGGCTCGGTGACCCTATGAGCAAAGACGCGCAGTGGAGGCAACAGCATGCTGCTAGAGATAAAGCCGACGCTGCTATTGCTTCTGCAAACTCTGAAAGCGCAGTCGCTGATTTGACTGCTGAGGAAGAAGAAGAGATTAGAAAGTTGTAAGAACGGTGTTAGAGTGATGGCTGTAAATTAGTTTTGGCTTAGGATACAATATTTCTGGGATGGCGTGTATTCTTCTACAAGAGATATAAATTTATTATTTAATTGAAAATGTTTAATTGAAAATTCATTATTGAACTGTTTTTGCGATATTCAAGAAACAAAATGGCAAATATCTCATGAAGCGTTTTGCCAATCATTAAGAGTCCGTATTAAACGGCATTTTCCTTGTAATGTACATCATTGTAACTATACACAAGTATCTATTGTTATACATCAAGCTTTTGTGCTCTTGTGAGACATAATCTTCTCCATATATGTCTTAATAAACGCCTTAATCTTCTTTTTCTTCTCATCTGAAAGTTCAGATGTACTCTTCACAGTATGCCCAGGTCGCATTTCTTTCTCGACCAGAATTTTTGTAATCTCTTTTGAGTACTTCTTTACTCTCTCGTGTCCAACATCTTTCTCATACCGTGCAACAATATTCGGTACATACTTTGCAAACAACTTTGTCAATTTCGCTTCAACAGATACCTCAGTTGTCTCCTTCTTTTCTTCTTTGTCTTTAGAAGAGTGATGTCGACGATGCCCGTTCGACTCGTCTTTCTTCCCTTCCTTCTCCTTCTTGCCTTCATCTTCTTTGGCCCGCTCAGCTAACTTCTTATTGGCCTCGTCAATAATCTTCTGGAGATCCAGCTTCTCTGGATGTGACTGCGAGAGAGGGGGTGGTGGCGGTGGCTGCGTTGGCACGGGGTCGTCAGAAGTTGGCCGCTCCCATTGTGTCCGATTATCGACCTTGTTATAGTAGTAAATCTTGTGAGTAGTCGGATCTTCTGCTGTAGCCCAATTTGAAGGAATGTTGGGTCCTGAATTGTTCTGAGATCGGAAAGTGTTATTGCGCGATGTCGGGGGACGGGGAGGGCGGAATGCTTTGTTAGAATTGCGGGGTCCATTAGGCAGGGCCGGTGATGCAAATTGATCTTTCTTCAAAGACCGTTCGCTCTTTGGTGTCTTTTCGTGTGTTTTGGGCGTCTTAGGTGTCTTGGGGGCTTTCGTTGGTGGTTTAGCTTCCGCATCTGGAGAATTGGAGGCTGTGGTAGTCTCAACCTTTCGGTCAACCTTTGCCGGTCTCTCACGACGTGGGATTCGATATGCCATTTCCAGATTCTGCCATGCAGAAACTAGCTCAGTAGCAAGCGTCTTTATCCGTTCGTGCTCGCTATTGGCTGATAGCTCTTGTACTGTATTCTCAATCTTTGAACTCGAGATTTTGTTTCGTGTCATTCGCGGCCAACGTGACAAAATATCAAGAACAAGAATGATGATATCATCCTCTTGCTTCCAATCTCGGAGTAAAGTCCCCAGAATCTGGTAGCCGTGCATTTGCATCACACGACGTTGGACACCTTGGTCTTCGCTCATGTGAATTCGCATCAAGAGCTTGCTAACAAGCCACTTCTCCTTACACTGCACCAACGAACTCATAATCTTGGAAACACCTTCCTCCTTAACAGAACGAGTAGGCAGCGTTGACACGTACTCCTCATCATCCTCACCAGCCTTGGGCTTCCGCTTACGCTTAGGAGCAACTGTAGCCCAGTCGTCCTCATCTTCACTCAAGCCAAGAGCGTCAGCCAACGCTTGGGGCAGTTTAGATACTGATTCAGTCTGTGTCTTGCCCCCGATAAATCCAATACAATTGGGCTCACCACAGTAGCATGGTTGAGCTTGCGCACCATATCGATCAACGTTGTAATCAAATGTGATTTCCTCACCCTTGAGGATATCACGCTTTGCAAAGATTCCCATCTTGAGCTTGTTCTTGACCACCCATTTGTCGACGAAGCAGTTTGGATTACAGGAGTGGTTGCAAAAGCGAGCCAAGCATCCTTTCTGAGTAGCATCTACAAACTCCCCTTTTTGAAGCATCATAAAGTAGAAGTGCTTGATACCTTGCTCGTCATACTGTTGCATCCGTTTCCGAAATCGGCCTTCATCGATTACTTCGCCAATATATTCATATATAAATGTTCCTTGCCGAATATCTGAACAAGCGCGCATACCATAGCCCTTCATATCTGTTTTAATAATATCGATGTCTGCGTATTCTTTGCGCTGAAAGCGCTGATTCTGGCATTCGTCTCCGCAATTGCATTCGCTATCGACGCACTCCATTGAAGTCATGCGATTGATACAGTCTGAAAACTCATCACAGGCCGTATTTTTCTTTCCATCTAGATTTATAAAGTAAGCAATCATTACGCTCGATAGTAGAATAGAGTGGGTCCTTACCCCAAGCTTCCCGGCAATCGCATGTCATTATTTCTTCTTGTCCTGCATCTCCGAGATATTTGTTTCCGTACGTGCATTCACTCAATTCTTCAAACGAGTTCTTTGCTTCTTCCATTCTTGAAGGCAGATCGTTAAACAGAGCAGCCAATTTCAAAGGAAGCTTACTCTTCTTGCCAGTCTTTACGACCGGCACACTAGCACTGTTACTTTTCTCATCCTCAGAATCTGAACTTTCTTTCTTCTCTGGCTTGATCTGATCAACATCCATTGGCGAAGCAGATGTTGAATTCGACTCTGATCCTGGAGTGCCGCGTTCAGAGGATGATTGTTGCCCCAAGTTCTTGCTCCGGCTGCTCGTTGATGTGCTCTTCTCTGCTCCTTCGCTTTTAATGGCCGATTTGCCGTTTTCACCCTTCACCTTGACTGCTGATGGTTCGTCATCGCTTGAAGAGCCATCGTAAGTCATCTCTGAAACGACTCGTCGGGGGGGCGGATTGAGAGTCGAACGCTGTGGGGAGGCGTGTTAAATTGTTTTGCTCTAAAGAAGAAGAATGGGGGGTCCCGCCTATTCGACGAGAGCTGAATAAGATAGAAAAACTAGAACAGTTAATAACCAGATAAATGCATGCTTCTACAGCAATTACAGTGATGTTTTGACTTACAATGTTGGCGCAATGCTTTTGTATCAAAGAAGGAACGCTCGCGCGGGAAAATGAGGTCCAAGCCGCGAGGATGGCGCGTGGGCGCATTTTTCATTGTATGGCAGTTGCTACGGACAAACAAACACGCATTACTGTGGACAAGTTGGCCAAACAGGCTGAAAATGTAATTGATTAGCTACGAATTTACGGCAGAATAATGAATAAGTAAAGGAAAGAAAAAAATTGGTTTATATCGTAGACAAGATTTTGAAAATATGCGCAGCACTCTCCTTCAGGTAATGCCTTAGTTAGGATTGATTTGTTTCTCTTAGCGAAACTGTTATGAGCATTCAATCGCAATAAAAATTCGCGCTTGGATATACAATCATAAGCAATGATAAATGCTTAAATTATAGACAATTCTGAGCAGGGTATAATGTCCAATACGTGCAGATTTGGCAAAGCGTATATGTGCACTACGGGTATACATTTGAAGATCGTTCCAGATTATTCAACCCTGTGCCATCTCATTCTAATTTCAGAATCATATGTAACACAATTAGCCACAGCATTGCCTATCAAGTAAAGTAAGTAATAAGCAGTATCAGGATGAAAAGTAGCATATCGCTAAAGAATCATCAAAGCCCATAACCAGCCAGCTAGATCAATAACACTTCATCAATATCCTTATTCAACTGATATTCACAGCTTCACCGCTATCTATAACTATTCTTCTACCTCAAACGCGTTAATATACACCTGTCCTTACTCACAAAAACCAAAACAGTCTAGCAAGCACTCCGCCAGAACCCAGCACAAAACCCCACAAAACCCACACTCGCGCACAGTTTGATCTCCCAAAGTTCTTCTGTCTCCGGGCTTCTTTTTGTAATCCACCGATCCAACTCTCAACTAAGCTTTGTTTAGTAACGCAACTCCATCGCCGAGGATAGGTTTCATATATATTTGAAAAGAATATATTTCTGTTGGAAATACACACAGGATGCAGTTGACTCTGAGAGATATAAAACGACAGAAGTGGACCGTCGATGTCGAGCCTTCTGATACGGTATGTATAATGGTTCTGTGTACGCATGACAGCATGTCAGATTGTGGCCACTTAGTTGAGGATAGCAGCTTGTGATCAAACACAGATAAATCCGTCTGGACTTGATTGAATCCTGATCCAATGGATCTCATGTGCTTTGATAATACGCTTAGTCCGCGGTGTCTGCTGGATCAACTCGGCACAATGACGCGTACTGATGGCGCTGGTTGCTAATATGATTCTATTCGTCCAGATTGCTTCCGTGAAGAAGAGCATCCAGGAAGAAAAGGGATGGGACGCGGATTTACAGATGCTTATTTACTCTGGTAAGTTGTCGTTAGCAAAATCGAAATGATGCGACTTGCGCTGACCAGCTTCATAAGGCAAAACACTGGTAGACGACCGAACTGTGGAGTCATATAACATCAAAGAGACCGACTTCATTGTTTGCATGGTTAGCAAGGTAAGAACTGCGCTCTATCTCACTGAGATTGCTGTGAGAATTATTTACTGACATGACGCTCTAGCGGAAAACCGCCCCTGCTGCCGCTTCCGCTGCCGCTTCTGCTTCCACGCCCGCTCCGTCGACACCTGCCCCCGCTCCGGTTTCGACCCCTGCTGCTCCGGCTCCTGTTGCTCCTGTTGTTGCTCCTGTTACTGCTCCCGCTGCTGTTGCCGAGCCTGCGACTCCGTCGCCTGCTTTCAATGACCCATCAGCTTTCTGTAAGTTTTCACGGATTATTGAATGATATGGTAATCTGGAACATATTCTAATGTGTTCTAACATAGCAACCGGAAATGCACGCGAAGCTGCTATTGCAAACATGATGGAGATGGGATACGAGCGAGAGGAGATTGAGCGAGCAATGCGCGCTGCCTTCAACAACCCTGATCGTGCCGTTGAGTATCTTCTTGGAGTATGAATATCCATACTTTGGAAATAGAGAAAGATATTGACGAATTACTAATTTAGGGAATTCCTGACTATTTGGTTCGCGACGCTTCTCAGGCGCCTGCCGCTGCTGCTTCTCCTGTTGCGGATGCTGCTTCCAGCCCTGTCGCTTCGGCTGCCCCTGAGCAACCATCTGCTGGTCTGAACCTCTTCGAGGCTGCCGCGCAGGCCTCTCAGCAGCGATCTAACCCCGAACCTGCTGCCACCGGAGCCTCTAGTCTCGATTTCCTGCGGAATAGCAGCCAGTTCCAGCAGTTGCGTGACCTTATCCGTCAGCAGCCTCAGCTGCTTGAGCCTATATTGCAGCAGGTCGCTCAGTCTAACCCACAGCTTGCTTCTCTTATACAATCCAATCCTGATGGCTTTGTTCGACTTTTGACTGAAGGGGCGGAGGAAGAAGGTGGTGAGCGGGGATATCAAATTGAGGTTACTGCTGAGGAATCCGCCGCCATTGACAGAGTATGTTTTTTGTATGCAATTCTTTGTCTGAATCTTTTACTAATCTAATCATCATATAGCTTTGCAACCTTGGATTTCACAGACAGGTCGTCATCCAGGCTTATTTTGCCTGTGACAAGAACGAAGAAGTCGCTGCGAACTATCTATTTGAGCATGTACGTAATTCATTTTTTTTTATCAATTTGATTGATTTCCAACAAATCATACAGGGACACGAAGATGAGGAGTAAGATGATTAGGAACCATGACTATTTTGAGGCATCTCCAGTGTGCTCATAGTTCTGACTAATGCTCCATGTTCTAAATTTGTTTTAGCGTGCTTTTAGCTAATTGTTGGACTTTTAATGAAAGTGGGTAGATCTGATCGGACCCTGGCTTTATTAAACCAGAAGCGTCATTTATTATTGTATAGCAGCGTTTTTTACGGATTTTTTAAAGAAACTTGGCTTCTTTTGTTTGTTTTATGTGCTTTTGTTATGTTTTGCAAACTCATTAATGAACTGTGTTTTTCATTACTACCAATATTTGAATCTGGAACCCCGATTTACCTGAACCATGCTAGTATACACATATGAATTCCTCTTGTAAATATTTTGTTTTTAACGACGACCTTTAGATTTGTTACCTAAAACACTCGACATGTCGCGTTTACTAAGAGTAAGTCCCTTCTTTGTGAAATGGCCGACACTCGCGATTTTCAGACCACGATCACGTTTCTTTGAGCTGCTTTGCTTCGAGACTCTAGCAGCGACAGGAAGAACAATTCCAGCTTCTTTTGCGTCTTTTTCGTATTTTGTTTTTCGTTCATGTGCTTTTTGAACGATTCCTTTCCTCATTTTCATTGGCATTTTTCCTTTGTTGAACCGTTCACGTTGTTTTGCCGCTAAACTCTGCGGATTTAAAGAGTAATAATCCTGTTTTTGCCGACCGTGCTGAGCGCTACTTCTGATTGCAAGACTATCGATTCTAGCATCAAGAGTTTTTAATCTTGTTTTACCAATTGGATCAAAACTTAATGTACCGTTATTATCTATTGTTGATAACCCGCCATGTTTGTTTGCCTCGGAAAGAATGTGAGATTCGGTGATGAGTCGTTGAAGAGCTAGGTCGTGTTTGAGGTTAAGCTCGTCGTTGTCGTCTGGGTCTTCGGTTTTTTGTTTTTTGGATTTGTGTTTGCTGAGAAGTGCCTGTTTCTCAAGCGCGAGCTCGGATTTCGGGACGGTTTGTGACTATGGAGAGTAAATGTTAAAGCTGTGCTTAATCTATCATATAACGAGTTCACGTACCATGAAATTCCGCTTTTCTTTTGGTGTAGGCTTTGCAAGTCTTTCGGATTTAGTACCATCAAAACGAATCACAATTGGAGCATCGTTGTCATCGTGGTCGTTGCTGTTGTCATCCACAGATGATCGATCGGGTTTTGATTGATGGCTCGTCATTTCGACGTCAAACCCGTTAAATTCGCTTTCGTCAGAAGAGTCCTCGTCGTCGCCTTCTGAACTGCCATCTTCATCATCATCTTCATCGTCGTCGTCAAAGTCATCTGCGTCTAGATCATCGTCTTCCTCCTCTGGTCGAATAATCCTCAGACCTTGTTCCCGCTTCAGCTCACCACTACCGGATCCTCCTCCCGCAGTAGTAGCACGCTTCATTTCTTTTATCCGTTTCAGGTGTTCCATCACATCCGAAGCAGACTCCGCGCCGTTATCATCACTTGCCTTGCGTTTCTGATCTTTCTTGCTCTTCACCGAACTCCCGCCAGCAGCAGCAGCAGCAGCAGCAGGAGTACCTGCGCTAGTCTGCTGCTTCCCTTTCTGTTTATCCTTCGCAGCTTTCATAGCCGCAAGCTTCATCATCACACTCGCAGCTGATTCCCCCATCTTTTCTGTATATCGTAAATCAAAAAAGAAACGATACTTTGCTGTGCTGGTGACTTCTTCTGTAAATTCTCCCGCATTGAAAGTGTAAAATAAAATTTTCAGGGGTATTCACGTGATATAAAATTACATAATCAAGAAAGTTAGGAAAATGGGTTCATCAGAGACCGTGAAGCTAAATTGTTGCTTGAAGGGCCATTGGAAACAACGATTGCTGAGTGCAAAGAGAGAGAGAGAAAAAGAGTGTATAATGACAAGATTTAGAGGGTGCATCGATATCCACGCCGGACAAGTAAAACAAATTGTCGGCGGCACACTTTCAGAACACGACGTTGCCGAAACCCAGCTCAAGACCAATTTTGTCGCGAGTCTGCCTGCGGGGCATTTTGGATCGTTGTATAAAGAGAATGATGTTCAAGGGACTCATGTGATTAAATTGGGTCCTGGGTGTGATGAGGCTGCGACCGAGGCTTTGTGTGCTTGGAAAGGTGAGTGGTGGTGCTGTCGTTTTTTTGTGAATGGATGATGGTGCTAACGTGATGGTGCTGCTAGATGGGCTACAAATTGGCGGTGGTATTACGGCAGAGAATGCTCAGTTATGGATTGATCGAGGAGCAGAGAAGGTAAGTTGGATAGATCGTGCTACATATTCTCAAAGAAGAAGAGAATTAAGACCACACTCGAGCCGATGATTAACGCTAGAATATAGGTTATTGTGACATCGTACTTATTTCCCAACGCAAAACTGGACATCACCAGACTAGAAGATTTACGGACAAAGATTGGTAAAGAGAGACTGGTTATCGACCTTAGTTGTCGGAGGCGGAATGATGAATGGATCGTTGCGATGAATAAATGGCAGACGCTCACCGAGACAAGACTGGATAAAGGTATACTCACACACTTTGAAGATCCTCCGCGGATTTTACTGACTCTGAATGCGTATAGAAACACTTGAGTATCTTTCTGAATACTGTTCAGAATTCTTGGTCCACGCTGCGGACGTCGAAGGTCTCTGCCGCGGTATTGATCAAGATCTCGTTGTCGCCTTGAGCGAGTGGTCGCCTATTCCAGTCACCTACGCCGGTGGTGCGAAGAGTATTACGGATTTAGAGCTAGTTGACCGATTAAGTGGAGGCAAAGTCGATCTGACGTATGGAAGTGCTTTGGATATTTTTGGAGGTACTCTTGTGAAATTTAAGGACTGTGTGAAGTGGAATCGAGAACATGCATAGATTTGCATTTTGTATTATAGAAATTGAATCAACCCACTAAACGCCATCCATATATACAATAATTACATGCAGCTTTGAAATTTTAGACACTGCAATGCGGTGTTCCTTCACATTCTCTTTCCTGTGAGATTGTACATCAGAAAACTGAATCCGCTGCTGAGCATTTTCCGAATGGCCACTAGAAAAAATAATTAGCATACTACTAACGATTATCTGTTCGAGAATCATACCACCAACACGATTTCCGCTTTTTGCAACTCTTGCAAACCATGGTCCTAATGCTAATCTAAAAAGTTTCATTCCACATCCTTGCAATGCCGGCGAAATAGCTTGATCGCGGAAAGTAATCCAAGCGATTTTTGTCCACGAGCCGTTTGCACCTGCGATAGCGCGCATGTATGTCTGTTCGGCGCGCATATCCATTGCCCTTGCGATTGAATAGAACTGTGCCACACTGGCGTGAAATTTCGCAAACGGGTCTTCATAGTCAGAGTCAAAACTGTCGTAAGAGGATCCGACGTCTGAGAAATCGATTAAAGAGTCGGGGTAGGATATCCGTGCAGAGGCACGTTCGTCGTCGTCGTCGTCCTCAGCTGTTCCTTCGTCTACTTTCTGCGCAGTCTCGCCAAGTCTATCAGATTGATTCGGCATTGTGGATTCTCTTTCTTGCTGCATGACTTTCAATAGTTGCTGAACATCAATATCCTCATCATGCACTAAATGTGTTTGTGCGTTGGTGTCATCCAAGACCGGTTGCTGCTGTACAAAATTCGCGAGCAAATCAACGAGATCAGTATCAGTTAGCTGGACAGCACCTGAATCGTTTGATTGATGTGATATAGATTCAGGAAAAGAGGACATTTTAGGCAGATAAATGTCCTTTTACAGTTATTATAGCTCGATGTCTTGTAACAGCTTCTAAAGCCAGCCTGTCTGTCGCATTCGAGAAGAGTTAACTCAGACGATGAGGTGTTTGTACCAGAGTTGAAGAGCGACACGCGTCGAACGCGTAACCAATCTAAATGTTTATATTGCGACATGGATTGTATTTATGTATAGTACAGTGCATGCTTCATTTAACTACATGAAACGCTTAATAAATGATTGTCTTTTTAAATGGGGCTTGTCTTGAATGATATTTAGTTGATTCTTGCTGATATTGATCTCATGCGCGATGAAAAGTACCAATAAACTAAGCGCAAACATCTGTAGCATACTACTTTGATATTGTGTTTACTTGATCTACACCTTAACACCAGAAAAGAAAGCAAGATATAAAATGCGGAAATTAGGTACCTGCGAGAGTATATACTCAGCAGTACGAAAATGACTAAGCAGATGGCCGCTAAATTGGTTTTAGTAAATGCATTTTAAACGCAGAAAATACCAGAAAATGGAACAATAGAGTGCTAATAAATGTTTTAGGCCAACCTAACTGTACAGTGTGTAATCTACTCGTTGTATATATAGAAAAAGAAAGCAGAAGTCCATGATAGTGGAACGAAATGCGTTAAACGTAGGGTCCACAGCTTTGGTTATTCAATATAACTAGCCGTTTCTCCAATCTGATAACTGGCAATTTCACAATTTCCAACGAAAAGGAGATCTGCGCTACAGCGATAGTGGGGAAGTAGTGAATAGCGCGGTGTCAGATAGTGGCGGTTATAAACCAATATACAGAACTACACATGATCATTTTGTGTATTTTCGGTGTTTGTGGTGAAAGTGTATTATATTATCGTGAATTAGTCCCAGACATGAACTGCATAAAAAAGGGACTCAAAGACAGGTCGGGGGTGATCTTCCAGGATTTGTGCCTGTTGGGGGACGGAATTGAAGATCAGATTGGAGAGTCAGATTAGATAAATAGGCAGAGATAACTTGGAGTACAATTTTATCAGCGATAATACATTCTATGACGTTTCTACATTTCCGTCTTTCCTGAGCTTTAGGCATAGACTACCCACATAGACAAACGAAAGCTGACTATTAGTGGCATGTAGCAAGTATATAGACTGTATAATTACATTGCTAATCAAAAAAATAGAGAACTTTAACTAATGAAAGAAAACTTATGAAACCTGTGATCCGATTTTGAATTTGGTGTATTAAAGCTGAAGAACAACAACGAGATATTTTAGGACAAACCCGGGCATTGATTTTAGAGAGGAATGGAGTTGACTAGACTCGTGCTTAACTGATTTGATTGTCTCTGAAAGTAATTTAAGATGCAGCTAAGAATCCAGAATTAGCCACGCGAACCGACAGGGCAGACTGCCAGATTAAGTATCAAGTAAATACCAAAAAAAGACTAAATAAGGAAAATTATTAACAAATAGGTAGACGAAGATAGGAGGAGAGTTTTAGTGCGAAACAGGCTGCAGTGTGTGCAGGATGCTTTAACTACGTGCGCCCAGTAAACCATAGTGAGAAACATTACTTACTTCTCGGCAAAAAAGTCAGGTTAGCCAGATTAGCGGAACATGACGAGCAGATTTGAGCAAAACGCATTAATAGCTTATAATAATTTATATCAACTCCTAATAATAAAAACAAGACAGACGAAACATGGACGCGGACGTCTGCGCATGTCTGCCAGATATCCTTTACATTCAGAATCTCTGCTTTGCTTCTCATCTAACTAGTCCTTGTTGTGGCTTAGTTAGTCGATTGTCTGACTGACTTCTAATAAAGCATCGTACTGCAGCGGCAAATGACAGTGGTTTCATTTACATATGCGAGACAAAGTAACAAAACTCAGCTAGTTTATAGCAAAAGTACCCTGCTATAGAGACAATGCTACGCAAAAAAAGTACACAAAGCTGGAAAAAGAAGCGACTATCCGGGGAACGAACAGACGATGATCATCTGCAGTTCTCAGATCTTCCGAAGAATAACTAATAGCTACACCACAGCTAACTGACTGCAGTGGATTCGCTAGTTGGTACTTGTAGCTTAGACTGAGCTTAAATAGGAGCAAAATGGTTCTCAGTGGGCAACCGTTCCAGCGAACAAAGACCGACTTGGAGGCTCACTTTCAATGCAGTGAGTACTGCTTCGTGGCTGTAGTCTGCGCTGATGACAGCAACAGCGTCTTGAGTAAGAAGCAGAGCCAGCACATCTCGTCCCTCACTCGCGTCCTCGCTGTGTCCTCGTTCGTGTTCTCCCTCTCGCATGACACGAACTCTCGGAAGCGAGCTCAGAAGCGAAGAATTGACGGGCGACTCTTATCAAGGTACAGCCAATCCGCACTAGTTAAAAGAGCACTTAGCTTCATGCTGGGTTTCTAAACGAAAACCGAGTTGCGTCTGTCTAGCTGTGAGTCATCTTGCTGCTGCTGCTGCTGCTGCTGCTACTCTTGCTTGAACTGAGCAGGATGTGCTTGAGCAATAAGATCCTGTCCTGGCAACTGTATTACATAGTATATTTTGGTTTACTGTAACAACTCAGGCAACTCAACTCAGGACAAATTGCGGAACAAATGCATCCACACTCGAGCATACTTTTCATCTACAAAAAAGCAATCCAGTCACGGCAGACCCGGTCTGTGCATATTCAGACATGCGCCATTAACAGAAACCAGAGGCCAAAAAGCAAACAATCGGGCTCTCTCTCCTCCGGCCAAAAAAGAGAAGCCATTCACTCTACCAAAGATGGGAGACGAGGAACTAGTGGATATCTCGACAAGTTAGGCGAGGCGCCGGGGAAATTTACTTGACAGGCACCACCCACCGACTTTTCTTTGCCGCAAAAGAGGCGGTACTCGCCAGCAGAATTACATGTATTCTTTTCTTTTGCAGCACACAACTAATATTTATCTAAGGATGATCTACGCGAGGAAGAAGCATCGAAGAATGATGCGCAAATGAAGGCAAACCAGAGCAACTTTTCTCTGCCTCGGCTACTTCTGACAAGGGCCTGTTCGCCATCTCTTCATCTACTTTTGCAGCTTTTATGCCGAGACTACAAATCCAGAGCTATCCCGACGGTTCCCTTCAGCTGCATGTGATTTTTTGTTGACAATTACGTACGCATTAGTGAGCCGTTTTAACTAGAACTGAGATGACTGCTGCAGTCTAGTCGGCGAAGGACTAGCTGCATCTGCAGCCATCCATATCGCGCCTGCAAGCACTTGACAGACGACTCAAGTACACGGCTACTCTGACGTGCTTTAGAATGAGACCCTAGGCGATGTCAAAATTGATCTGTTTAGGATTCACAACCCAGTCTATAAAAGTCAAATTGCTCAAGTGTTACGGCTATTGAACGGAACTACATGTACATAGAGGTTTGCATACCATATCAATCCTTCACTCTATTTGAAGATAGCATTTATTGCGCTCTTGGCAGTTGGTTTATTTATTTGCTCTAATGAGCTGAGATAACTGCTGATTTTATTTGACAGTCGTGTAAGCTAAGCTACTTGAAAAGTGTCAACACTGCACGACACCTTCCCGTTCATACCAACCCACGCACAGATTTTGCAATGCCGTTCCTTGTTTCGCCTGCGCACTTTGAATTCTCGGTCTCCAATTTTTAGTAGCTAGAAAAAAAAAAAGAAAAAAAAAAACCGGAGATACAATCTGCGGGCCGTCTCGCGCGTCCACCTCGCTCTCACATCTGTATATACACTTCTGACTCGTTATGATACTCTTCTGCGAATATGCATAAATACTTATAGTTTAAACAAGCAAATATATTTATAAGATACACAGTCCATACAATAAGATTATGTTCCGTTTAACTAAGGTAAGTTTAGTTTCAGCTGAGCATACTTTTCTAGTTAAGTTCGTTCCGTTAAGTTTCCTCTATTCGCTTTCTTCCAGTGTAAAAAAAACTCCACGCCAACGCTCAATTAGGCTCAGTTCTCCGTTCGCTCACAATCCTTTCGAGAATTGAACATCAAAAGACTCGGGGAGAGAAAAATTGTAGGTGGAATTAGAGCAGTGCCTTGGTTTCGTCATGTTCGCAGTCGCTGTTCGTCCGTCGTCATACTCATTCCGGATATCTCTCCAGTTATATGAAAAAACCCAAGAAGAGCTCTTTTAGCAGATTTCGTATCTCATTGACTAATTTGTATTTGTAAATGTGGAGCCTCTGAGACTTTGCCTGCGCAAGGAGCAACAGTCGGTGAACCCCTACAACTTATGAAAGCGCGCGAATTCAATTTCCGCCAGACTGAGAACCCCAGTTGATCGTATTCAAATAGTTGAGATAATATATTATACAAAACATGCATAAATGCCAAAGAAAACAAAGCAAGAATCAAGAGAACATAAACAACGCCAAAAAATATAAACAGAACATAATCATAAATACAGACTATGAGCACAAAAAGATGTGAAAGAGAGACACAAACAGGAACCTAGAAAAAAGCGAAAACAATATCCAATGATGCTAATATAAAAAAAAGGTAGAGCTGAAAACAAATAGATCGTGCTCCTTCTTGATCATATCTCTCTCTCTCCAAACTCATAAAACACTTGTGACCTCAAATCTACTTCTCGGCCTCTTCGATTTCCCCTTTTGCTCGTCGAACCAAAACTTTCCAGCGATATCGTACTGTCTGTCCATCGCGTTTATTAAGCATCTGGGCATATTCTCCGTAGTCTTGTCTGGGAAGAGTCCGTAGAACCATGTCAACCTGTTTTAATGTTAGTCTAAACAGCTCCTCTATATTATCAGTCTACGCAAAATAATAGAAATAGCTTACCAATTGCCGATCTTCCTCGATTGACCACGTCGAATTCGGGGCCTTTCTTCTCTTTTGACGCGCTCCTCCTGATCCAGATCCAGAGGCCATAACTCTCGTCTCATCAATTACTTCGTTACCATGCGTATCTCGTAAATCGTTATCGTTGCAGCTATTTCTAGAAATAGGCATAGGCCGTTGCTCGTACGCGTATCCCTGCGCTGGGGGTAGTGGGGGTGGTATTGCTCCTGTCTGTATTAACTCTGCCTGTGCAGGCGGAGGAGCTTGTGGATGATGAAGATGTGTCGTCCACTGCGGTTGGTGCATTGTGTCAACAACTACCACCTGCTGCTGCTGTTGCTGCTGTTGAGAAATGTAGTGTGTCTGCCAGAAGTCGTGCCCATAAGCAGACTGCGCAACGACAGTATACGCCTGTGTGCCACCCGCATACTCTGCCGGCCAATGTTGGTTCGACCATTGCTGCTGCTGCTGCTGTTGCGGTTGCGGTTGTTGCGGATGAGACTGGTGAGGGGGAGGAGGTGGTGGTGGATGTATATAGCTATGTCGATTCGGAGCGGGATACTGCGAGGTGGAGTACTGGGGCTGTTGCTGTGGTTGAGGCGGAAACTGTGAATAAGACTGTATGACGGCTGACGAGTCTCGTTGTAAATAGATATTTTGCTGTGCCGGTGGAGCAGACTGCTGCGGAGGAGGAGGCGGTGGTGGTGGTGGGAGTCCAGTTAGCTCAGACATGCCGTGATCTAGCTGATGATGTTGATGCGCCGGAAATCCCTGCAGCGAAAGCGACCTTTGAGTTGGTCCTCTCGAACGTTTCTTACTACCACCACTACCGCTACCCGGTAATGCCTTTGGAGATGATAAGCCCACCGGGGACGGCTGCAGTGATTGAGACGTCGGTGACTGACGACGTTCAATACTCTCATCTTTAACTCCTCCCGCAGCTTCGCCCTCACCGTCGCCTTCATCTTTGATCTTACTCTTATCTTCATCTGTAGCCTTTTCTAGATGTTTCAAGCCACACTTGAGATCGTAGTCGAGCCTAACCGTCGACTCCAACTCGGCTTTGATCATCTTCTTTCTTCCGCTCACTTCAAAATCAGTCTGCGTCATCTGCCGCTTCTCTGAGCGCGGAATACTATCAGGAGACAAAGAAGGCGCATACGCTGACTGCTGTTGCGACTGCTGTTGCTGCTGCTGTGACTCCGTTAGAGCAACTGCAATAGAGGTACGTGGTGACACGGCAGCGACGGCAACAGTTGCGCCTCCAGCGTCAATGCCAGCCGAGGATGGAGACGAGCGGTCTTTAGACTCATTGAGAATACGGTCAATGTTCATAGAGAACTTTGATTGAGCGGCGCGGGGCCTGACGCTCGGATGAGTGTGAGTGAGCGACGACGGCTGGGTGTTGTGAGTTTGTATAAGTTGTTGCAGTTGTGGATTAAATTGTGATATATGTTGACTAGGCTGCTGATGCTGATCCTATTACTACTTGAGACTATGCTAATATTAGAAGTACTCATGCAAGGTAAGACTGATGATGCTAATGAGAGAACGAGACAAAGCTGTAGAAGATACTGTTAGCAAGAACAAATTTATCCCAATCATCGAAGAGCGTACCCAAAAATCCCAGTGTATCCACTGATATATAAGACAGATCAGAAACACTTCTTTGCTAGAATACTGCTATAACGAATGAGATCCAGATCTGAATACCACAGTCTCCATGTGCGTTGTAAATGGTGAGTCAAAGCAGAATCAGTGTTGGCGTAATTGATTATACGACTGAATGACTGGCTGATAATGATCCACACAATCAAGGGCAATACAAATCTCTTCAGGAGATCAAAGAAAGAGAGCTAAGTGCTCGTGACTCAATGCTTGCTTGCTTCTGGTGATATTGCAGTGAGGGATGTATTGAACTACAAAATAGTTAGTAAATCTTTAAAACACATGTCCAGGCAATATGCTTAACAAAGAGCCTGGTGGGCACACACGACTGATTTAAATTTATGGAACAGGTACTCACCAAAATATCAAAATGCACGAATCAATGTCTGTTACTATCTTTGACTGACGTGATGAATGAGCGGTGTGCAGACAAGGTGAGACAAAGACAAAAAGACCGTCGGCGAGCGTGTCGATATAGTGTTTGACAAGCAAAGGAGCGCGATGAGCGCAGTTTGGTGAAGTTGAAGACACGGATCGAAGAGGAAGAGTGAGTGAAGAAGGAAGGATGTCCGGCAGTGGACGTGCGGTGACAAGAAGGAGCAGCGGGAAGAGAATGTGCGTGCAAGAGAGAATAAATGAGTAAAGGGCGAAAAGAGAAAGACAAATTGGACAAGGCCGTCGAACCGTGGAGGTGGTTCTACCTTAAAGTCGGAGAGAGGAAAGGCAGAGGGCGGCCACCGGGCTAGGAGTCGGCTAGAGACAGCAAAGCTTAGAGCCAGGAGAGGTGGACAAGTACCCTGCAGGGAGCGCAGCTGCGGAAAGGGAGGATGGGAAGAAGAGGCAACGTGCAGAAGCAGAAGCAGAGCAGAAGCAGGACGAGGCAGGCAGGCAGGCAGGCTGGTCAGGCCAAATAATTGTATATATAGAGACTGAAGAGGGCAACACGCGCAAGGCGGACCGCCGCAGGGGCTAAAGGTGGCCGCGGAGGAGGATAATAAGATTACATGTTAGGCGACAGGTGTCGAGGCAAGGAAAGCGAGAGCTACGCAGACCGACTAAGCGCAGCGTAGCCGCGAAGCGAGTCGAGAGGGCATAGTCGTGGCCCTATCGTGAGATGGCAAGGAGGATGATCTGCGCCCGGAGAGGACAGAACAGAACAGGTGCGCAGAGCAGCAGCAGCAGAAGCAGAAGCAGCAACCGTCAAGCAGCGGCAGCGACAAATCCGGACAGGCAGAGCAGCAGACAGAAGCAGTCAGCCGGTGGGTGACGACGAGATGAGAACCCAGAGTACGGGCTTTGGGACGACGAAGCACTTTTCGAGAGTAGAGTTAGACGCAGACCCAGAAACCCAACTCCCCTTAATAGGAACATTTAAACTTTAGTGGGCTTTAGCGTACCTAATTTAATCTTGCCTAACACCGCGCTAGTCGAACCTTACGCAAACTCTGTTTTTAAAGTTTAAAGAAACTCTGTTTTGCACTGGTGCGCTCTATCTGGAAAAATCGTGCATCGTTTAAGGTTTGTGTGTGTTTTAACAGACTGCGATTGCTTTTCGATACTGACGGCACTACTGCTCAGGTGGTGAGGAAAACGGTCATACGCAAGCGTACTGGTGCAGGTTTATGGCTTCTTAGACACTGTTTCGGCGAGCGAGGTGGATGTTGGATCAGATCTGACGGTTTTTTCTTTTTTTTTTTTTTCCTATCTCGCGAGCCTGTTTGGGGGTCCTTTGCTCGAGTTCGAACCGTCGAGCCGAACGTGGCTGCTGCTGGGCCACTCTGCTGCTCTACCATTGCAATTATCTGGTGCTGGACAAGCTGACATTGGTCACTGTATATTGCTTGATAATCCTCAGTGTGCATTTATACCGCAATTGCAGTGACAGCTGCATCACAGAAGCAATCCTTACTGACTGCTCCATCTATTTATCTCCCAGTACTTAAGTGTTCGCGCAATAACGTCGCCTTCCCCCTAATACGGTTGACCGCCCTACATCCATGCATCGAGTAACGAGCAATCTACCATCAGTAACCATAACAAATAACATCGGCACTCCACATAAATACCACACCGCGTACCGTCTAGTGCTTCTACTGCCCATTCGCCTGCCGAACGCGCATTTTATTCCCCTCACGATAATAGAAACCTAGCCTACCCTGTCTGCCACCAAACCCGGACCTACACATGCACACCGCGCTTAAACTTCTAGTTATAAGTTTTGACCTGGATATATATTCAAGTTTGTAGGACGCTGAAAACTAGGAAAACTGATATGAGTTCAAGCCATTAAGTAGCGGAGTGAACACCTGGCAGCGCTGTGTATGTGAGCATCTTTGGGAGCGAACAACGGCCGTCTGTCTGTTTGTTTAAATCTATTATACTGTATAGAACCTCTGGGGTTATGACAGTCACGCTTGAAGATGTCGAAACAACAACTTCGCAGCTGCAGAAATACAAGAACAGGCACTCAATTATCACATCATCACTTCTGTATGCCCAGCTCGCATGCCAATGTAATCTAATCATGCGGCATCACTTCTTTAAAAGACTCTCAAGGCGTCACCACCTGTACGCCACTTGTCACCAAGCCCACACTGCTCGTGATATCTTAACCTGCCACATCTGACAGCACCAGCAGCAGAAGCACTGGCAAGGGAAGAGTCGAGCGGCAGTTCATCTGGCAACGGCAGAAGCCTTGACCTCTCGCATCTCGCATGGCTCCTGCTGCACTGCGCTGCATTGCAGGTAACCAAGTATCGTACAGTCAACCTGTCCAGCTGTGCTTCTCACTGGCTCCTCCTCCTATGCTATAATACTATTTCTTCATCTCCGAAAACATTATCCCTCTTGTCGGAAAGAGACTAAACGCTATCTTCCGCAGATATGTGCCCATGTCTCAGGTCCAGGCACCCTGCAACTATTCTTATGTATCATGTGCTGTTGAAAGTATTTACTGTCATAACCTGAGTGGCTCATACGGTATAGTAGAACTACTTCTACTACTCCTATACTGCTCACGCTTTGCTGCTGCTGCTGCTGCTGCAGGGAGCTAAGCTGCTTTTATTCACTACTGCAAGATGCGAGTCGCCAATGCCGCCTTGCAAGCGGCGACCAGATCAACACCCGTTTTTCTCTTCATTGTTTCTGGTACGCTAGCCGAAAAAAGCAATCTTAAAGAATGGTGTCAGAAACCTAGATACGCGTGGAATTTATCGTTTGTTGCCTGCAGGGACGCGAGTGTGGGAATGAGAGCCAGGAACAACTACGAGAACTCGAGCTTGGCGATAACACCAGAACGAACATAGATACAGTGGCAGACGCAAAGACTTAGACTTGTATATGCCTTCATAAATAATGATCAGAGGGTGAAGCAAGGAAGCCAGCGCGAGAGCAGGCTGGGACCGAGGGTGGGGGGGCTGGATTGTTAGTGTGCAGGAGCAAAGGCATACGTAGGTATATTAGAAAAACAATTCACTCCTCTTGTCAACAACAGAGCCGAGAGTTCTTCTCCCCCGATTGTCCGTGCTTGCTTATTTTACTTTCTCGAATCAGTTTATTTTCACCTTGACCCGAGTCGTAGTTATTGCCTTTTTGCTGCAGCTGCAGCCTTGCCGTGAGCGAAATACTGCGATGCTGCCGATTCACCCTGGCAGATCCCATCTTATTTTACGTAAATCACCAATTATCGCGCTTGCTTTTGCTGTTCCAAACCCAGACAGCAAGCAGCGCAACTGCAAAAGCAGTATGACGGGCAGCCAGAAGCCACAGACTGCCCAAATACGAGAAGCTTACTGTCAGCCTCGTGGGTATGAAATTACTTCCGAAGTATTAAAGGTAATCTGGGTAATGCTCCTCCTACGTAATAATGTAGCTGCTTCACTAGGCTGACTGGACAAAGTCCGCACATTAAGCAGCTTGTGTGTGTGTACTGGCATAGTCTAGTGCGCGGCTCTGTACCCAAATCTCTTATATTTGTGGCTGTTCATCGTTTATTGTACTTAGGCTGTATATCATCTCGGCAGAGGTTCGAGAGCCCCTTGACTGGCTGAACACCTTTGTGAGACTAGACTACTGGTGTCCCGCTCGACAGAACAGCAGCCAGCAGCAGCAGCAGCAACTCTCTCCCAGAGAGCAACTCGCCCCGCTCACGAGCATTATATCCCCGAATCTACATGCGCAATACCTCTCGCGAACACAGCTGTGCTTGCTCGCCCCTTCTTGCTCTGCTTTTGGATAATAAAGCAACCAGGACCCTGTCTTGGTTAAGCAGAACTTACTCTTTAGACCGCATCCGACATCTGAATGCGACCGCACGAACCACAACTTATCCTCCTCAGTCTGGGCAGGAACTTACACTGACTCCCTGCGATTGTCTGTTTTGTTTGTTTAGATCTATTGCACTATATCGAACCACTAAGCCTATGAGAGGGAAAACCTTACATTAGCTGTCATCGATCCGCCAATCGCCCACCCCGTCTCTACTCTTGTTTTCTGGTCTGCCGCATTTCTTTTTCTCTTCCTTCGGGGAAAAGCAGAGAAAAAAAAGCACATATCCTGGTTTCTTTTTCCTCGGACAGTACTTCATTCTTGCAATTTTGGTTTCTGAAATATGACATCATTGTAAGCCGTGGCTTCTCTGCTCTCTCATCCCTCCCTTCATTCCGGCCCATTGGGATAAGCTCGATAAGCCAGCAGTTCTTCCTGTCAACTCGTCCAGCTTTGTAAACCCGAAAATAGACTCTTGTTGGGGTTACTGCCACAGGTGCTCAGCTTCTAAGCAAGCGGTCAGTCTTCTCAGCCAGCCAGGTAACTAAACTAGCCAGCCGTCATCGAGCAGTATCAGCACCGCGGAATGGTTAATTTAACTAGTGCCTTCCCGTCTCCACAGTTTCTCTCTATGACCTCAACGGACTGAGGCGCTAGTAGCAGATCATACCATCACAAGAAACTACGGCTTATTGTAAGTTTCCACTTGTCATAGTCTAAGTAGTGCTATACGGTATAATGGTCATAAACAAACAAACCAGACTTGAGTAGGAATTTGTTTACGCCTCAGCGCTGCCTTCTCTTCCGAAACATCCGCATTTTACGAGCACAATTTATATCCACCTTAAAGGAAAAGAAGACCAAGAACTAAAAGTGAACAAAAAAGCAATGCATATCAAGGCTCATGCATCTAATTCCATAAACAGTCCAGAGTTGCATTTGCTAAGGTTTGTTGCTCGTCGCTTGCCGTCTCGAGCCAACGTAAGCAAGAAAATACTAATAGGCTGGGAACATAAGACCACTTTCTGTTTAATATCGCTCCTAATTTGTCTTCACGGGACTTGGCTTGGCCTTCTCTGATTTGAAAATTCACAATAGGTATTAGATCTTCAGATTTGCGTATTAACTAGCGGACGAAACGTTCTACTTGGTGTATATCCCCGGTTTGCTCCGTTGCTTTCATACGTTTTGTGTTTAAGTTACCTATTTTGGAGCTCCCGCCACCACACTTTCTCCCTGTATATTTTCTCGTAGATCTGTGTCTAATTACCATTTGAAATAGCATATGGTAAAAGAGTCAAGCAAAATACTACCATTCATTACTAGGCGGTTGCCTCTTCTTGAATGCGTGCTTGGAGGTTAGTCAATCCTGCGTCAATTTGCCAGATGTCAAGAACTTTGCCTATCTAGGTACTCTCAGAAGTCCAGCTAAGTTACAACTTTACTATGATACATGGACCAAGCCCAACAACCGCCAAAGCAATCTGTACACTAGAACAGACCGAATAGCCGGCTATGCGCAAGACCGCATTTACGTATTTTTTCTCTCAGAAAACATCTCAAAAGGCAAAAGATGACATCCTCCGCATCTCATTGTACTAGTAAGACATTCCGCCGTTTCTGCTTTTCAGGGAAGAAAGCAAAATGAAATGAACCAAAAAAAAAAGCACATTCTTCCAAACGTGCGCAGCGAAATGAAGAGGTCTCCAATCTGCTCAGCTGCTCGTGCGAGTTTTATTCAATTGGTGTAATGAAAGGAAGGGAGAGGTCAGGCCCGACGGGTGAACGACAGACGAGACCTGCAAGCGAGAGTGGCCGTAAAAAACGGGGTCATTGCCGCCCGTTTTCCGTAAAAACGCAATAATAAAAAGCACCTAGTCCCTCAGAAAAAAATAAAATAAAACAAAAACGCTGAAAAAAACGCACTGAGGAACGCTAACCCGGATCTGCTCAGGTCCGGTGTTGTTCGCGCGTGAGAGCGCAAATGTCTCGCGTTCCTAGTTTGCCTTCTTTCGTCTGGTGTTTTTACTCCGTTTTTCTCTGTTCAGTCCTTTTCTCTTTGGTTTCTTTTTATGTGTGAAATGCATGCATGTAAGATGATTTCACCATTAGTATCATATTACACGTTCTTAATGGGTCGTCTCCAGTTGTCGCCTCCAAAACATCTACTGACTAGTCCGACCGCCTACTACTGGCCATCATTTGCTCACTATACTGCGACCGAAGTTCATTCATTACCAAACTATCCTTTCTCTCCCACTTGAACTCCTCGCGTCCCATCATTATGACACTGTGCAAAAGCAAAACTAAGACAATAAACAAAAAAAGAAAACAAAAAAGAATTCAAATCTCACTCTTTCCGAGACTCTTTTAGCTGCAAGAAACCTAAAATTAAAAAGCATCGTCTAACGTTCTTTCCGAGAAGACTCCTTCCCAACTCAATTCGAAATTCAAATTCAGTTCGACTCGACCCAAAAGCAATGTTGTCATCTTCCTCCTCCCACTCCTCTTGAGTAATCATAGATATTGAATTATGCTCCTTCTATCCTTCCAACTCATCAAAACAACCCTTCCCTAACATGTCTTAACAGTATCCAAAAAAAACCTCTTCCAAACCCTTTCAAGTCCGAACACCCGTCGCCAGATTCGCACACTCCAAATTCATCTTTCCAAATTCATCTCCTCATGCTCTCCGCTATCGCGCTCATCCTCCTCATCAAAAACATCCTCAAATTTAATCTGTTCGGGAGTCTTGATCTTCGTGCTCAAATAAGCAGCCACAAGCGCTCCGAATCCACTTAATCGGAAAATCCAGACAATACTATGGTCTCCTGCGTCTCCACGGCCGGGCTTGGCGAGTAATTTAAACAAAACACTCGACCCTAGCGAACTGATAACCTACATATAGAAACAATTCCCCCAAAGTCAGTTAATCTTTATCTCTTTTTCAGCCCCGGGTTTGATAGAGCACAATCATACACGCAAAACACGCGTAGAAAACAGCACATACCTGCGGCAAAGACACAAAAACATTGTGCACTCCCATGATAATCCCTGCTTCATGCTCATACTTATACAACATCGACGGATGCCTCAGCTTTGCCTTGACTCGCACAACATCCTCAGCAATCAACGCAAACGGAGCCCATAAAGCATGTGCCCACGGGATACCTAAAATAGCAATCATCACAGTCGCTTGAGTACCCGTGCGGATGAAAAAGGTCGAAAACATTGCAAACGCAAAGACAACGTGCGATAACATCCACGACCGTGGCAGCGTCAACCAGTTTATACGAAACCGCGATTCAATAGTTACTTTTCTTCCATTACCAGAATCATTGCTGCTTATGTCCTCCTCTGGATGAGAGTACGACGGTGCGACAATTAACGGCAACACGAGATTCGCGATAAGAGAAGTGATGGAATACGCCAGCAGCGATCGACTCGCATACCTTGTCGCCGCTTCCCACAATCTGTCAATCTCATCGTCGGAAAGCGGTGGAAGAGATTCAGCTTCGCGCAAATCCATAACCTCGCGGTAATAGATCTCGCCAACATATGTCGTCGTATAGAAAAGCCTGTAAGTTCATGTTAGCTAACAATACTCACTTGCAATTTTAGATCCTCGAACGGGACGATCTCACATTGGAAAGTATCCTATTTACAAACCACAGTTAGCAAACTTCACATATAATCTACCCTGAGCAAATACACACCAAGCCATGCGAAAAACTCCGTATCGCAGATCAACCGCACTTGAGGACTAAGTCTACTCACACCGCGCTTAACTTTGGCATAGAATTCAGGTATCGAGTACCTATGAGATTCCTGCTCAATGGTGTATCTAAATGAACCCGATGATAAATGTTAGCGCAATTGATCATCCAATTCCTCTGACATCAAGGAGAGATGCGGGAATGATGTTCAAACGTCTAATCAAATGAACTTACACGTCCAAGTTTGGATTTCGCTCGTGAATATATTTACATGCCAATCCAACTGATACCACTAGCGCCAAACTGGCAAAGAAAGCCAGCACCTGAAACTGCGTTCTTCCAAGAAAAGGAAACCATTTGGGTAAATCAATCACGCCAAGAATGAAACCTAAGATATTTCCGCCACCAGTGAGCACGGCTGCAAATGCGTTGGCTTTTTGTTGCTGATGAATTGGAGCGTTGTCAACAATGATCGCACGAGAACTGGCTTGCACTGTTTATCAAAAGCATATCTGTTAATCTGTTGTGTGTGGGTTAAGGCGAGAATATAGCAGTTGTATACGTACCCGTTCCAATTGAAAAATCAAGCATATAAACCATAAACACAGCAAACACCTGCGTCAAACCAACTAGATTATCCACAAACCAACCAAATAAAGCATCAACAATCGGAATTGTCCAACTCAACAGAAACAAGCTCAGGATCGTAAACACGGAGCCGCCGACCATGAATGGACGTCTTTTACCGAATCTGGATTTGCTGGAGTCGCTGAGCATTCCGACTATAGGCTGTACTAGCACGCCTGATAAAGGACCTGCAATCCATACTAGACTCATCAATGTTTTTGACATTCCCAGGGACAAAAGAAATGGCTATACATGACATATCAGGATCAGCATCTAATAGAGGCATGATCCTCTTCGATTATGGCAAACAAGAGCAAACAGAAACTACTTACTGTTCCATTTGAAAATTCAGTCGACCAACTTAGCTGTAGTCCGCCAATTGCAAGCGTCAATAGAAAGATATACCAAATTGACCTTGTAGGCATTCCAAATCTCTCCGCAAACGTTTCACTCTCCATAGAAGTCGTCCGTAATATCTCTGTTTCGAAACTGCTGTCTGAGGGGGATACCGTGTCTTCGTTCACCATTAATGGTGTTGAAACTCCGGAATCATGCTCGCTAAGCTCACCTGCAATAGTATCCGTGGTGATGGGCACATGCGATAACGGGTCTTGATCGACGGTTTCGTTGCGTGTAGTGACAACCATATCAAATCACTCGATACAAAGGCACAATCCAAACAATCCGATTGATTTAGACAAATTCCAAAAATGATACCAGCTCAACCTACCAAAATTGCAATCAAATAAAGACGAGATCGCGAATTGCAGCAGCGCTTCATGCAAACAGGTAGAACAAAGAGCATCAGAAGTCTTGCTACGAGAGCACGATTACTCCCAAAGCCGGGACCACAAACCCAAACCTTGGTCTCCACAAAGTACAGTTCAGAGTTGCGACGTCATGATGACTAACAAGAATTGGGGGAGTTAATCAAGAGATTGCCTATTCCACTGATCTGCGATACATCTTCACATACCTATAGAACCCATCAATCTCCATATCCGAGCGCTATCGCTCGTGACACTATTTCTTCTACGTCAAATCCCGAAGCAGAACAAGGGAAAATACTTGTTTTAATCTGCTTATATCTCGCAAACTAGTAATCCAGATCTGAGATCTTCAAATCTTCTTGCTTATCGTACACGCAAACCCCTTATTGGTCTATTGTGTTTGATCTTTTTGACCAACTCGACATGGGATCTTCCGTCTGAATGTCGATTAGACGTGGTTACAGAGAAGGAAGATATTGAAGTTGATCAGATAGTTGAAATACGTGTGAAGTTCATAATTGTATAGCTCATTATCAAATCTCAATTTTAACAGCCTATTTTGATAGCATATCTAGCAAAGTTTTAAGTCATTTTAGAGAATATCGTTTATTGCGTGCAGAAGTCATAGACGTTGCTACCACGCTCACCAACCAATCCCTCGAGGTATTCAATAAACACCTGGGCATCGATCATATCCAAAACGCCCATGGGGGTCTGGGTCGAAAGAGGCTGTCCGCCGTACAAGACACGGATAGCAAACTCGTGCGAGTTATCCTTCTGCCAAAGCTCAAAGACGACTTCGGCACCCATACCGGGCCATCGCAAGTAATCGATCTGTAATGCTCCGAGCAAAGGCGAGACAGAACCGTCATGGGCAACGTTGTGACGGTAGATCAAATCGTAGTTGCCCGCGATTTTGTTTTTAAGATGGGCGACGAGTTCGGCAATGAAGGCGCCGTAGTGGTTTGCAGAGTAAAGAGTTGAGTTCTCGGCTTGTCGGAAGATGAAGTTGTATTCGTAATCACCGAGACGGAAAACTTGCTCAGCCTGAGCTTGAGTGATGCAGTCAGATGAGTTGGAGATCTTGCAGGGAAGCGGGAGTTGATGGCATGTACGGGACGAGAGGTTGTCAAAGTAGTGATCAAACCACCTGTAGCGTTTGTCAGCACCTGCGCAAAGTATACGAGAAAAAGGGAATCACTTACGAGTGCCAGTCAGAAGAGGTAGTATCAACTCCCGAGATCGCATCAAGCTCAGCATAGAGATCCTGCGACTTGTTGAGATGCTCATACCAAGCATCAGTAGCCTGATATGCCGAGCGCACATCGTCAGCCGGCGAGCACGAGTATCCGGGCTCAAGCGAATCCAAAGCAGCAGTCTGCTGATAAACCACAAAGTCATCACTGTCAGGGTACAATCCCTTGATAAGCGCGCCAGCAACCTGCGATGTAATCTCGTTGTTGGTCACACGAACAAGCATCGTCGTGGGATCAAACTCTGTGGGCAAAAAGCCAAGTTTGTCACCGTAGACGGACCACACGTCACGTCCATGCTGGGCGGAATCCTCAAGACCGGCGTACGAAATCTGAGGGAACTGGCAGGTCGAGTTGAAACCACTGTTGACATACATCATCGGATTGTCGGAATCCATGTAATCCTTCCACCAGATGGAAGTAGACGGAGCACCATTCTTGGTCGCGGCGTAGTAAAACATTTTTGTGTTGTCGCAGTAAAGCGGGATATCTTCGTAGGGGAAGGTGTTGGCAGCGTAAGGAGTGCGCTTATGGTGTCGATGGATGATCTCGACATATTGGAGCGAGTATCCCTCAGGAACGTCATACTCGCGCGCGCGAACGTGGGGCATGTTACAGTAGTTGTAGGCACCATAGTCGATATCCGCGACGGCAGATGAGTTGTAGTAACCGCTGTTGGTACCAGTCGAAGCCGAGAAGACGGCGTCGAGATCATTGAAAGAGTTGTTCACGGGAGGATAGTGGGTGATGCCGGCGGCCGATGCGATAGTAGCACCGGCTAGAATAGCAGTGATCATGTCAATAGCCATTTGTGTATATATTTACAGAGTCTGTGTGATCTGTATGAAGAAGCCTGCTTTATCTATCGACCAAGATGGACAGTATAAGGAAGGACTCTTATAGTCCATTGTAGCAGGCCATATGCAACTGCCCCCACGACTCATCCAGACAGCTCAGCGTACCTTCACGCCCACGTGTGTGTCTGCCTGGACGCGAGTTTGTCTGTTCATATTCAACAATCGGCTGCTTTGACATGCCGATGTCTTTCAAAAGCACACTTCCCGGTGGGAATCAACTGATTTTGATTCGTAACATATCAAGGAAAAAAAGAAATAGAGTGTGAGTCTGCAGTGATGATCCAGACCAAGTAACCCAGATCAGGTTTAATTGCAGTGCTGCGTACGCGTTGCGCTGCACACGTGTCGAAGCTCACAGGTGTTCCACTCACTCGCTTGTCGCTATAGTTGCTCGTATTGGATATAGCGGATCGTGCGTTGTTGGCACGGGCATCAGAAAAGCGATACACTGAATGGACGGAGAGAGAACCGGCGATGAAGTGATACAGAGGCGCATGGTCGCGACCGAAACATTTTTATTAGGGATTGTTCAATCTGTCCTGCGCTGCTCTGCCTGTTCGGGCTCTTCAAACCATTGAGAGCGCAGGCATGCACTTTTATTGATTTGATACCAGACGCAGTACAGATTCTCGAATACAGTCATCTACTCGCCACTTTAATCTCATTCTACACTCTAGATGTGAGCTCAGTGTACCTGCCTGGTCAACTGAGTTCGGCGGTTATCGCTTCGGGCTTTGACCTCTCACGTACACACCTACGGGCACCATGTTTAGATTACCCTATACAGATTACGACTGATCATATTTGCCTTCTAGGTGGTTGTTGGATGCTCCGGGATAAGAATATCATTGGTTCACTATCTTTTAAGACGGATTGCCAAGATTGTATGATCCTGCAAATGAATGAATTCAACGGACAGAGTTGCCATAGAGAATCTCATCCACTCAATTGAATGCACATCTCCATGCCATTCATATTCCTAATCAGGTGTTAATCAGCCAGAAGATTGCATCTAGCTACATCAAATTGAAAGCTAAAGGATTTGTAAAATATTTACAACGGGCATCTCATGAGCTAATCACGAGAACTTCCAATATCTGCAATCTCTCGGCTTTCGATTGATTGACTGATTGATTCATTATATTTTTCTGATCTGCATACAATTAGATAGGTTTTATTCTACAAAATCATTCACAAAATAACCAAAACAAGCCAATAAGAATCAACGTCAAAAACGTTATGTATACAATTCATACAACATTAAATTCCTGCCCATGACTCCTTAAGCTCCAAACAAGTACTAGCTATCAAACAAATAAATAAAAACGCGAGAGAAATGTACACCAGTTCGAAATAAGGTCCTGTCAGCAAATAGCAGAATAATTTTTTTGCGTTGTGTAAGAGGGAAACCGAATTCGACTCTTAAAAGCTTGACTTTTCACTTTCCGCCATGAAGTCTTGTGAGAGAGACTATCCATGACTGTTCTTAAACGAGCAGGAGTCCATGAAGTAATACTATACTCAAACATTCATAATATGCAACAGCGAGTATATACAAAAGCAAATTCCGCGGAAAAACAAAGCACCAATATCATAATTAAACACCCCCAGTGACGTTATAAGTACATGCAGAAACGAATGCTAATCAAATAAGACAAGCTTATTCTGCTCGCTGAGAGCGAGTACGGCCGCGTTCTTCGGAAACAGCGATACCTTCACGGGTCTTTCTAAGTGAGTAGTCTAGTTGTCGTTTTGTGTACTGCGATATTATCCTAATGCGGATCTAGTTAGTATATGCACACAATAGTAAGAAAAGAGAACAAACGTACTTTGCATATTCTATTCTAGCACGCTCAGATTCGCTGTCAGGATACAGATACTGTTCAGGGCTCTGATCAGGGTCAGTCGACTGATCGACCACCTGTTGAGCACGCGATCCGTCATCCTTAGCCAGGTCGTTGTCATCGACGGAGCTTATTGTGCTCGTGTCGCTGTCTGACAGGCGGCGCATCGATTCGACCATATAAGTAAGGTCCTCGACTGTAGCGGGTGCTGCTGTGGACTTCGTATCGGTCATAGTGCTGGTACTAGTGGGGGTTGTAGTTGAAACGGGGTCAAGGGACGATGACGTAATGGCCGTGGCTGATAGTGAGGGAAAAGTTGTGGTCGAGATGAAAGTTGTGGTCGAGATGGAAGTAGCGAGTGAAGAAGCTGGGGTAGGCGTGGCTTGCGAGGAGTCAGGGTCTATAGCAGCAGGATATATAGTGCTGGGAGCTGGTGGTGTGTGTGAGTCAGAAAGTGGCATTGGTGGGGCGCGTGAGCAGGCCAGGTAACGGCGGAGGGGAAGCAGGGGCGTATTGTAGCGGTTATAATGATGGGAGGACAAAGATCAAGCGATACTGAGGACGGCAGTGGCATGCAACGACGAGGAGTGTTGAGACGAAGACAAAGGCAGACTGCAAAATAAAACAATCGAGCAACAAGTAAACAGTCTAGAGACAAAACCCGAGCGGGGACAGCTGAGCTTATAAACTGTTTCGGGGGGTGAAAGAGGACTGAAGTTTTGCGGACGAGGACGCTGAAAATTGGTTGTGCGTCATCACTGCGGCTCACGTGAGATTTAATCAACTACGTCATTACTGTTGCCGGATGAGTTGGCTTCTGGCTGCTGGCTGTTAAGAGTATAGCAGTACATAGTCATTATATATTCAAGAACAATAGTGCTATAATACTACTATATATCACTACATCAGCACACTTCTCCCCAGCACAGCGCTGCAGACCTCAGGTCGTGTCTGCGGATGACTCTTGTTGCCTTCGCGGCTCGAGCTTCCTCATCGTAAGCGATTTCGGGCACGGCTGCCTTCCCCCGTTCAAGATTGCGTATTATTACGAGGCTTCTTAGTCTCGAGGATGTTGGTAGATTAAGAGATCTTGTTGCTATTGATCGTGATGATAATGATAATGAAACTGCGTTTATTGCTGGCTACAGACTACAGACCGTTGTGCGCGTAAATGTGTGGGAAACGTGACGTATTGACCGCGATCGAAGACTGACGATTACATCTACGGTCATCTTCCCCAGCGATTATGCACATGATACATCATCGCTGTCTTCTTTTGTATGTTCTTCTGAGATCATTCTGCTTGTCAATGCGCTGTTTGTTTTCCAACAGCACGTCCACACGCCCAGATCTGTTCGTGGGGATCCCTGTGCGTCGAAAAATGTCATCCCAATCTCGTTGATTACACCCAATATCCTGCTTATCGCCACGCTTCTTTCCTATCTATCATTTCAGTCAGCTCAATCCACTCTGTAGCCATAACACACTCACTAAACTCTCTTCAAAACGATATTCAGGCCAGATTTCCCATACTCTCTGTATTTCTAAGCCGTTCCAAAAAATGACGTCATATTGTTATAAACAACACTTTGTCTTTACTTGCTTTGTTTGCCCTGCATCCTGCTTTATTCTGGTCCCTTGCGGCGCTTCTACTTGCCCACAGTGCTACTACACACTACAGGATAATTCATGGAATATAATGTATTAAATAATTAGACTACCAATACCCTACATATTTAATACTTCCCTGCCCTTACACATCAATTATGAAGCCGGGGATGTGGTGGCTTCGCGAGTAAAAACTCAAACGTGCGCCAGCCGAGCAAGGACGAGACAACGAAGAGTCTTGCCTTGTCACATTCGATAGAGAGCTAGCGAATCAAGTGTTTTTGCTCTGTTTTCAAATGTTTGCGAATCTTTTAACACATTAAATCGTAAATGTCAGTTTATCGGTGAAACTTGCGAATACAGTGTATATTCACACTACGCGTTCTGCTCACGGCCATCGCCATCTTATCCATCCCACACTAGGCCTACATTCATCAACGTATTTAAAATAAATTTATTTCAACCCAAAATTAGTTCTTTACCATTCAACAAGATGCAAACACCACAATAAAATCATCCAGACCTATAACTACAACTGTATGTGACAAAACAAACAAAAAAGCACTTTTCCGTCTTCTACTAATGACATCCTACACTTTCTGAGACTGCTGCAGCGGGTGTCCACTACTCGTACTCGTGCTGCTACTGCTATTGAGACTACTAGTAGTAGGCAATGTCGCAGGAGAGCAGCCGCGTGCGAGAGTGGACACGGCCGGACTCCTTGTACGACGAGAAGAGTACCCGTTCGATGGCCTCGACACAGCATACTTTGCTATCCGCTGTTGCTGGTCAAGCTCGAGCCTGCGCAGAGTATCTTCAAGATTACTGATCTGTATTGTCATCTCTTCAATCACGCTGTCGCGAGCAGCAAGATCCATGTCACGTTGCTCGGCACGTAGTCGGACTGCTTCTCCCTGTGCTTTGCGTTCGAGAGCCGCTGTCGCCTCCTTAGCTTCCGCCAGTTCATTGCAAATCTCAGCGGCGCGCGTCGACTCGAGCTGATAGTCCAGTCGAGCTTGATCTGCTTCCTCGCCGTTGGCTTTCACCTTGATTTTTAGTTGCTCGGCTTCCTTCAGCAGCTGCGATTCGAGCTCGCGTAGGCTTGTTGTCTCGGCAGCGATGACCTCGTCCTTGCCTTCTGCCTTATCCTCGAGTGACCTTCCTGCTGATTCGTTCCGGAGCGTCAAGCGCTCAAGTTGCTCGCGCAGTCTCTTCTCTTCATTCTCACTGCGCACCGCGCGCTTCTCGGTCTGCACAGAGGCAACTTCAGCAGCCTTGCGATTTCGAATCTCGTCACTGATTTGGTCGCCGAAATTCTCGTAGCGCTCGAGAAGATCGCCATGGATCTCTTTGAATGCAGATAGATCTTTGTCAATTTTCATTATCCGGTCGTTAGTCTCGAGTAAGTCCCGGCGGAGGTTCTATTTTGCCGTTAGTGTCTGCAACTGCTAGAAAAAGTAGTCGTGTGATCTTGAAAGGGAGTGATGAAAAAAGTAACAAGTAAATAAAGGAGGGCAACGCACTCTGATCATGCTATTGTGGTCGATTAGCTTCTCGAGCGAGCTCACGCCGGTCGATTCGACCTTGATACCATCAGCACCGTAGTATCCGTTTGCAAAATGACTGGGTTGCTTGGGAGTGTGCGGCACGTATACGTCCTTGACTGGTTCGTTCAGGATAGAGCGTAGGTCCATTACTGACGCGACCCGTTTCTGCTTCATTTCATCTATGGCCGCTTGTGAGTGATGAGGCTGCTGCCGCTGTTGTAGCGAGTACTGTGGGTGCTGCGAATGCTGTGGTGGAGTGTGGTGGTAGTATGGCTGAGGTTGTAGAGGAAGTGCGGTCGGCACCTGCCCTGGAACCGACGACGTCGGGGCGGGAGGAGGTGGAGGAGTGGGACGCATACGCGGATCCGCTGTGAGGTACGAAAAGACAGGGTACATGAGGGCGGTGTATGTACAGAACCAGGATAGCAGGCTTACTGGTGGGAGAGGTCACGAACAAAGAACAGACGAGGCAGAGAGGAAGAAGAGGAAGTTATGGAGGGTTGATGAGTAGGGAAGAGAGCCAGATAGAGAGCAAACTGTCGGTGGTCTGACCCGGCGGCGCGGCGCAGGTCCCGGACGGGCCCGGGTCAGAGATGGGCGCTGGCTGTGACTGAGAGCGGAGGGGAAACGATAGAGAGAGTGTGTGTTGGATAATAAGAGTGTAAATAGTATTATTGTGCTCTAATGCTTTAGGAAGAACAGAGAAAGAGGAACCGGTCACTGCGGTGTGTACACTGGGCGGTCACTGGCGAAAACAAGGGCCCATATAGATGACCCGACTCGAGCTTGGGACATTAATACGGCACGAGTCCTGTTCTGCGCGTTTGCGATATTGTATGTATAGATCTGGTTACCAGATACTGGTCATGTTCAGTGCAGATCAGGTTTATTGCTTCTAGAATACACAGTGCTGCAGTGTAGGCTGGAGTAAACTGCGGACAGGCAGCTGACCGGCAGTGAGTGCTTTGGTAATGCGCAACTGATGGCTTGTCTGCTCTCTTTTGGCGGACCACCGTCCGCAGTGCCACTTATCGCCCTCGAAAAAGCATATAATTACATAGTATCCTTCTGTATATTTGTATATTTACAGTGAATTATGACATATTAATTAGACTAGCAGAGCTCAGTAAGGCGCGGCAGTGTGTGTTGGTGAAAACACCCCCGGGCACGGCTGCTCGAGAACGGTCGCGCGTGTGGGTTTGGTGAGATCAGCGCCATGCCCGCAAAAAAACACTGTTATCCGGCTTTTCAAGCATCGTACTGAGGAATTGCTAGCAAAACACACCCTTTTTTGTATTCTGATTGTTTTGTAATGTTTAGTTTATATTCTAATATTCAATGACCTTAAATAGTGTCCAAAAAGTATTTATTTCCGGCTTGTGGCTTTTCTCGCCGATTGCAGCACTCATCTTCCGCCACAACTATATCCCTGCAGTCAACACTTATCGCAAGTAACACTCATAAACTGCATCATTACATCTCATATCCTCTTATATCCACCCAAACACGACAACTCATTCCCCTTCTTCTCTCGTCCACCCAATGATTCTGTCCTAAATCTTATCCTCCATTTTATGGTTTCCGGTCACGTGCACAAACTCCCAACCGTCGGTCAGTTAGCGATCTGCGTAGATCTCAGATTTGATGCTCAGATTAAGATCATATCTACAATGTACTCTTAGTATTTCAGGCTGTATTCACAATAATAATGGCTTGGAGATGCTCCTCAACCACAAACGCTGGACTAATCGATAACCTAGCGAACTCAGGTCTGCTTCGTACCCCGCGCGTCATCGCCGCCTTCAAAGCCACCGATCGCGCCTTCTTTTGCCCCAAACGACCCTACGACGACGCACCACAATACCTCGGTTTCGGCGCGACTATCTCGGCACCGCATATGCATGCTGCTGCTGTTGAGGCTCTTGAACCGTTTTTGAAGCAGGGCAGTACGGTGCTCGATGTGGGATCGGGATCAGGGTACTTGCATGCGGTGCTGTGTAGGCTTGTGATGCCAGGTGGCCGTGTCTGTGGTATCGAACATATACGCGAGCTTAACAATGCTGCTATGAGCCGGTTTATTGCGTCAGAAGGGGAACAAGGAAAACAGTGGATTGAAGATGGTAGTGTCGTGTTTGAGTGCCGAGATGGACGAGATGGATGGCCTGATCCGGATATGAAATTTGATGCAATCCAGTACGCCAGGCGCAGTTTCCCTGATTCATACCATACATATTGACAAATATATTATCTAGTGTTGGAGCTGCTATCCCAGAGATTCCAGAAGCACTCATGCGTAATCTTAACTCTCCAGGCAGCATGTTCATCCCCGTTGGCGACATCGGCGAGAGTCAGCATATCTACGTGATTTCGAAGGACGAGCACGGAAACATCACGCGCACGAAGAAATTTGGCGTGTCTTATGTGCCGTTAACTGAATCTGCATATTATTATGCTCGAGGCGGTTCTCTTGTTCAGTGAGTTCTCTCATCTAATTATTAAGATGAAATGTATTGTCCACAAATCAAAACCAAACAATCAGATACGCATTAGCCCCATAAAAATCAAACTGATCATAAGCTGGCAATGCTCTAAAGCACCCGGTTGGCTATCGGCAGTAACAAAAATGTACAATATTAGTCAAAACCCATTGTACGCATACACACACAACTCCTATTGTATAAAAACAAAACCTATAACGCCGCCATCGTATTATCGTGCTCAATTCCAGGCGTGACACTTGATATAAACTTGAGGAAAATAACCAAATACTGGTCTACTCGAACTGCCTCTTCCTGCTCTTCTTCTTTACCCTCTTCTGCTTCATCAGCCTTCTGCACGGCAGCCAAATCCTCCCATTCTTCAGAATCTAAACCAAGTCCTTGTATCCCCATCATCAAATCTTCAGTTCCACCCGGTGCCTTACCGCTTGACCTTTGGGCAGCGCGAAGACGTCGTTGACGCGCCTCTGCGCGTGAGAGCAGCATCTTCATCACGCTTGCGTGGCGACAGGGGTGAATCGAGACCATAGTCATATTTTCCAGAAACGGAGAGGCTTCGATTGTCACCGTCTTGTCCTTATACTCTGACACGATATCCTCAAACATCTCTTGAGGTGAGAGTGGTGATCCAGAAGCGTTGAATCCGGACAGGTACATCTTCGGAACGCGGTATGAGGTCGAATAGGTTATGTATAGATTGTATGAGCGGTCAGGGAGTGTCGTGTTTGATGAGCCTGTGGTGGAAATATCGCCCTGTACTAGGTAACCGGCATCATCCATCTCATCCTCCATTTCGTCGATATCAAATATCGAATCATCATCATTGTCAGCAGTTGAAGGCTCATTAGCAGCTGCGGTAATTGCTGTACTTGTCGGAGTAGTGTTTATCGATTTAGTAGCAGGCTTTCCAGAGTCGTAGGATAAAGTCCAACCATCTTCGTCCTCAGCTTCATCGGCAGGTGCAGTGGCGGCGTACTCCCCTGAGGCGACTTGGGCGCGAACGTGCGATGCAACATGTTTGGTAACTAAAAACTGTTTGTCTGGTGGTAAGAAATCACGTCTCTTTGAAGCTGGAGAAGAAGCCCTAACAAATCAAGAGGTTAGCAGTGCTCCTTGAAGTCTCAAACGATGAGATCAAAGGTAGCGCAGGATACGAAAGACTACCGGATAGTAACGTACCATGACCACGTTGGGAACTTATAAACGAGATAATCACCAGCCAAAACAAACTCTTCTGGTGTAATCTCGCCCGTTTGTTTGAATGTCGATATATGCGATACTGGAGAGAGATATTCGCGCAATGACGAGAAGGTCGACTGCAGTCGTAGCATTACTGAGCTTGTGTGGGGATATGGAGATGACGCGAATCGAATACGGCGGAAACAATTAATCGAGGTCGCCCGGGTTGTTGCTTCAACGCATATAAAAGCACAGTCAAAGTAGTAAACTGTGAATAAAACTCACAGAAAAAAAATAGAACAGGTTTGTCTTTCCCGCCCGCCAAAAAAAAGAGATTCAGCAAGAAGGTAGGATTCAGGAAGCTCGAAGACAGCGCAACCTCGTCCTCGTTGAGCTAATCACTAAATTTGAGCTGAAAGTGTGAGCCAGATTGAGTCACATCACGTGTAGTATCTTAGTAACTGTTTACCAATCCTTACATGCTGGCTTAGTGATGCTGCTGATCGGACCGATGCGTGGGCAAGGAACCCCTGAGTTGGGCGATTTCTGGGATCTGTTCCCGAACCAGATGCATTGCTGTGTCTACTGATAAAGACCAGCCTTCCCCCAGCGAGACTTCTCTTGATCACCACCTTTCGGAGCAAACTTTGATTGCTAGTCATAGTACAAAGATGCCACCAAGACGACGAAGAGTTAAGAAGCAAGTTCAAGCCGACGAGAACAAGACTAGCACTGGTGTTGTCGTTGATCCCGTCGGTGCCGTGCCAGTCGAGAAAGAGGTCAATACCAATCATAAGCATGATGACGCAGATTTTACAACGGCGAAGGAAAGTACTATAGAGGTCGATGAAACAGCAAAGCCGAGCAAAAAGAACCGCAGAAAACGCAAGACTGCCGTTCCTGAGAAAGAAGGGGAAATATCAGAGGATAGCTCTCACAGCAAGCCAAAAGAACATAAACATGAGAAGTCTAAGGCAAAAGAAAAAAAGAGACTCAGCCAAAGTCGCCGGCTTATGTTTTTCCTTGGAGCATTGATCGGTATTGTACTTGCATGGTACTTCGCCTCCTCACAGCAGCTAGTTTCGTTGGATGCCCTGGGTGATTTCAACCTTGATGCCCTACCAAGGCTATTCGAAGACATGAGAGACAGACTTCCAATCGGAATGCTCAAAGAAGCATCAGATATTCAAAAGCAAGAACAGTCAAAATCTAGCAGTGATTCATTTGCAGTTGGTAAATCATTGTATAAGGAAGGGTATCGGTCACAGTTCCCGGTCGTGATGGTTCCCGGTGTGATCTCGACTGGACTTGAGTCGTGGTCGGTAATGGACACGAAGGAGTGTGGATGCGAGACGTATTTCAGAAGGAGACTTTGGGTAAGTTGCTAACTAACTTATTCAATGTATGCTGTGTGCTAACTGTATATTTCTAGGGAAGCTGGAGCATGCTACGTTCTATGCTTTTAGACAAGAATTGCTGGTTGGTAAGTCAGGAACAAATAATTTTGCGTCCCGAATATGAAGCTAATACATGATATTAGAAACACATCACTCTTGATCCCAACACAGGGCTTGATCCACCTGGTTACAAAATTCGAGCAGCGGAAGGTCTCGACGCTGCTGACTTCTTCATCACCGGATACTGGATCTGGAACAAGATCCTTGAGAACCTTGCCGCAATAGCCTATGATCCCAACAGTATGTACTCTGCCGCATATGATTGGCGACTTTCGTACATGGATCTTGAGCGACGAGACGGCTACTTCTCCAAATTAAAGCTGATTGTTGAAGGTAACAAGCACAGATTGGGACAGAAAACCGTGTTTGTGGGACACAGTATGGGTTCTCAAGTCTTCTTCTTCTTTTGCAAGTGGGCTGAGGCTTCTGGCGAAAACTTTGGTAACGGCGGTCCAACCTGGGTAAATGAACATATAGACTCGTTTGTCAACATCGCCGGAACTATGTTGGGAACTCCTAAAGCAATTGTGGCTTTACTTAGTGGCGAGATGAAAGATACTGTCCAATTGAATGCGCTTGCTGTATATGGTCTTGAAAAGTTCTTCTCGAGAGCTGAGAGAGCATATTTGCTACGTACGTTTCCTGGTATTGCCAGCATGCTTCCCAAGGGTGGAGATGCTATCTGGGGAGACACCGAGTCCGCACCTGATGACTTTACAGAACACAACACCACCACCTTTGGAAATTTCATCCAATTCAGAGATACAGTGTCTCATTTGAGTTCAAAGAATTTGACAATTTCCAATAGTTTGGACTATCTGTATGATCAGGCTCCGGACTGGTTTAGACAGCGCGTGACTGAGAACTACAGCCACGGTCTTGCGCGTACGCGCAAGGAGCTTAAGGAAAACGAGAAAGATTATCGTAAGTGGGTTAACCCTCTGGAAGTGGCATTGCCTAATGCACCTGATCTCAAAATCTACTGTCTGTACGGAGTCGGCAAGCCTACTGAGCGTGCGTATGTCTATCAAGAGGAGAAGGAGAAGAATTTGGTTAAGCTTAATGTCACGATCGCGGGAGGCGGCGGATATGATCCGGTTATTATGGGCGAAGGCGATGGTACGATCTCATTGATCACGCACACAATCTGCCATAAATGGAAAGAGCCAGGCAACAAGTACAATCCCGGAAACGCAAAGGTCACGATTGTAGAAATGCAGCATGAGCCCGAACGGTTTGATGTACGAGGTGGAGAGAAGACAGCTGATCATGTGGATATCTTAGGCCGCGCAGAGTTGAACGAAATGGTGTTGAAGATCGCCGCTGGTAAAGGTGATGAGATTGAAGACAGATTTGTGAGTCGGTTGGCGGAAATTGCAAAGAACATTGATCTAGGCGAGGACTAGTTATTATGTATAAGCGTAATATAGATATGCTTTATTAATATCGAATGCAATTCATTTTTAGATATTTCTTTGTATTTTTCATATACTAAATGCGGATAAAAATCAGATCTATATACAAACGGAATTACCGCGATTCCCAACTATCCCTCACTTCCACGTCATCCGCATTTAAAGATTCAGCTTTTGCTTAGAGTCGACCTCGCCAACAGGAGGTGAGGTGACTCCAACTGGCTTGGCTTCGCTTTTCTTCAGGAACTCAGTTAGGATATCGCTTGAATGGCGGTTCTTCATGTCGATAATGATAGGAGCACGATCACCTTTTAAAAGAATACCTGTTAGCATCGAGGACTTGCAGTGAAGTAGAGAAATGAGAAGAGCCTTACTGAATTCTGCTTTAAGACTAGCCGGGGTAGCTTTCGCTTCTGCCTCAGTCTCGGGCTCATCGAGCCGTGAGACTGCCATTTGAACATGTGGATTGTGAAATTGCAACGCGGGAAGGTACTCTCTCCAAAATTTGCTATACATCCAAGTAATTAGTATTCTCTTCGTAATCGAATGCTATTTCGACGAAAAAGCAAATTGAATGACATACCGAGCACCCATATGTCCATGGCTATTTAGCTTCTTGAACTCGATCACAAACGAAGTCATACGCGGTATTTTGACCGCCGCCCGACCCATAGAAATGGTCTGCATATTTTTAAACTGCTTTACTATCCTGCTCGGCATTCTGCTTCGTTATATGTACACTGTCTGTGTTCGTGTTTGCAGTTTCAAGTACAGTATCGCTGTTTGCACTCCCACTGTCCTCCCGTCGTGCACGAATTCTTCCTCGACAATCCTGGGTGCACAAACACGAACCTTTAACACCCAAATAGTTGTTGCAGTTATGCCCAAAGCGCGCAGTTGCTGCAGAACGCAACAGAAGCGCGTTTGAATGCATTACATAATATTGGGCAAGGGTTTTTGTATTTAGAAAGACTTCGCCGCCGGACAAACAAGCCTCAGTTTATCATCGTTGAGCTCACAAGGCCTGCTCTGCTTCTCGCTTCTATCGCCACTATCGTGAAATCACCCTTCGCTTGTTCACAGCTCACGCACAACAATGGCCCGTATTGGCCGCAAATATCAGAGAGTATGTATATTGTTGTCTTGTGCTCACACTTTCTCTTGTGCGCTTCTATCACCCGTGTTGTTCATGCTGACGTTATTGGGTATATAGCTGCCGCGTAATCCTGCTGGCCAGTCCTCTGCAGCTTCCCTCGCTCGCGCATCTACTTCATCGACCCTTTCTGCCAATTCTGCATCGACCCCTGCTGCTGTATCGGTGCCTTCTGCTCAGGATGACACAACCTCAGCCGCCTGTGTTCCGATCTCTCCGCCTCCTTCGTTCCGCTCAACGTCCTCTTATATGCCTATCCAGCCGGACGATCCTCTAGCTCGCTCCTTCAACATGGTCGCCGACGAAAGAGCAGAGCATAGCGATGCCTATGATGACGACGACGAGTTCTTTGCTAGACGGGGTACTTCTTCCAGAAGTGGACCAATAATCAGCTCTTCGGTCGAGGCCGAGAGTAGAGCAGAGAGTGCTCGACTCTTGGCCGAGTCTGGCAGCTCATCGTCCGCTTCTTCATCTTCATCTTCATCTACACCACATCCACATCACTCTGCACCTTCCGACAACGACGGTGTATTCTCAAATATCATGGCTAAGCCCGAGGCTGGCGAGAAACCTGCCGAGGAGAACCCGCCTTCCTATGAAGAGGCCGCTGCTGACGCCACTCCTCCCTACTGGGAGACTACTGTCATTGCTCCTGGCATGTCTTCTAATGATATATTTATTGAAGGATTACCTGTCGGCAGCTTCTTCAACTTCATGTGGAATATGTTGATCTCAATGTCATTCCAGTTCGTCGGTTTCCTTCTCACTTACTTGCTCCACACAACACATGCCGCCAAGAACGGCTCCCGCGCCGGTCTCGGAATCACTCTTATCCAGTACGGATTTTACATGCGAACAAACCCCACCGATGATGATAGCACAGTCACCACTGACCCTGCTTCAGTCGCCGCAGCCGCCAGTGTTGATCCCAACGGCTACGACTTCCAGGCCACAAGCACCAACAGCACCTCGTCAGGCTCTGTCGATGGTACCACCGACAACAACGACATTGTCTCATACGCTCTCATCTTTGTTGGCTGGTTCATTTTGGTTAAGTCTATCACCAACTTCCTCCGTGCTCGGAAAATGGAGCAGGTCATTCAGGGATCGAACAGACCGACACCTCTCGAGCCCATCGTTGAAGAGGTTTAAGTCTTGAGTGGCAAGGTTGTCTTTTTCATTTAGAAATTAATAATACGGCTTGGTTTCTTTCTCTTCTTTTCTCGTTTCATAGTGTAAGGTATTCGGCTGCTGCTCTCTTTTTTTATTGTTTGTCATTCGGTTTTTTTTTTCGTCGATAATATAGCTCTCCTGATTCCTTCTTTTTTTCATTTCTTCATATTGTGCTTTTGGATCTTTATCAGAATTTAGAAGTTTCTGAGTTTAAAGAGTGCTCAAACCAAACAGATATTACATAAAGTACTATGCACTCATGCTCGAAACTGCAAGATATATCTTACAATTTCTCTTTTTTCACTCTTTTTGTTTGGTAAATGCATATTTTCGTTTTCAGTGTCTGTTTCCTTGTTTATTCTTTTGTAGAATGTTAGGGTGGAATTGGTCTATGTTTTTGTTTCCTTTTGTGTTCTTTTTTTTGGATCAGGGGCGATATTTTGCGTATGATGGTTAAAGCAGCTTAACTATATATATATAATTAAATATATAACCAATTATTATATTTTTATCATTTCTAGTTGATGTAAACTTCTATCGAGCTCTGAAATATAGAAAAGTCTCAATTAGGTCCTAAAGGGATCACGAGGGACAATCTATGATTTGTATGGGCTACTAGGAGATAGATATCGAAAAATTTCAAATATATTACTCGTACAAATTTCGCCCCTGATCATCTTTTAAAGTGTAGCATAAAATCAAACAACAAGTCTCGATAAAAATCAACTGAACCACAAAGCTCTAATTTACAACAGGTAATTTTCACTCGAAGCTTGGACGATAGCTGTACTCCGCTTAGCATCAATGAACAGTTCTTCCGCTTCTTCGATATCAGCCAGAGCGATCTGCGGTCGTCCGTTGACGCGGGCTAAGATACCAGCTGGAGCCATGAGCTGGAGAGCGTAGCGTAAGCTAGTTTCAACGCCTTGTTGCGCGAGTTTGTCGAGTGCGTCTTCGGTCATTGCGAGACCCTCGGTTGTCTTGCGTTTTTCGACAATTTGTCGGATTTCGTCTTTGTTGTATGGTAGGGTACGTACGATGAGAAGTCTGTCAACAAGATCTGGTGGCACGCCGTGTGGGGCGATAATGTCTTCGGTTCCGCGGATTGTAGCCATACCCCGGTTCGAGGCTAAGACAACCACAGGAGAGATAGAGGACTCGAGAGCGCGATTGAGGTATGTAAAGCACTCGATGTCGAGCATGTGCACCTCGTCAATAAACAGGACACCAGGGACAAGCTCGGCAATACCTTGGTCAATGTACTTGTTGACAACCTTGTTGATCTCCTGGCGCAGTTTGTCTGTGATTTCGGTTTTCTTGGGCTTCATAAGCTGTCCCATCATTGACATGATATCTTGACCTCCTTGTGGACGAGCATTAGCCATATCAAGATCGTGAAGGGTCACGTCTTGAACAATCTCCTTCTTCTTGTGAACATCACCTTTAGGCAGGGGAACATATTCCTCAGCTTCAAGATCAAATTCAGTAGCAAATGCATCAGATCGTCCGACTCTCTATAAAAGACATCTGTTAGAAACCTATCCTTGGCGATGAACACACACAAAACAGCAATATACGCACCTTAACGGCGCCAGTGTTGGCTTCAATATATATAATATCACCCACTGTAACGCGCTCCTTCTGAATCGATTCATAAATGCTTGGATCCAAACGAAGCTGTTTTGTGCCCTTGAATGATTTAAGACCAACAACAACGTGGCTAATAGTCTTGCCGTATCCACCTAGCGGGTTCTCGGCCTCCTCTGGTGTTAGTTCGGTAACCTCTCCTTCATAGACTTCCTTTGTCTCTTTGACTCTCAGTCCTATTAAAATGAAGATATCAGCATCCGTAGTTCAAACTTAAGCCTATAAAAAGGTAATTACCAATAGCGCGTCGGAAATTCTCCATCAAAGCCTCCGTCTTCTTAACTTCTGTCGAGAAGATCTCGCTACCAGTGATCGGACAAAATGGTACTTTAGGTCCCAATTCTTGAGACATAGCCAGTGCAAGCGCAGTCTTTCCGGTTCCAGGACCTCCGGCAAGAAGGATCGCGCGACCAGACATCTTCTTCGCTTTGATCATGTCGACAATGATACCGCAGGCCTATATTGCAGACTCAATTGTCAGCTATTCTGTTGCTTTATCTTGGACTGATTGCAGTTTGATCTGGAATCATTCAATATAAAAATGACTCTGTAATCATACCTCTCTCGCATCAGTCTGTCCAATGAATCCACCATCAACTCGAGTAGCAAAGCCTTGTTCATCCAATCCAAGGCCCTTGATGTGTGTATGTGTCGCCGTCCGGTTGTCACGGCCACTGCCGCTTTTCACTTCATTGATCTTCACCATGATTTATGTATTGCAATCCCGCAGCTTCAACCCTCTTAGTCAATATGAGAGCGCGTAACGATAGATATGCTGTAAAGTGTGGGAAAGAGGAAGGATGTAAGGCGTGGTGGGAGATGCGTTGAGATTTCAGTGGCAGTCGAAGAATTTTGTTTTGCGTTCAGCAAGCCGTTCGGTGCTCAAACTACGAACCCACTGAACCTCACAATATCCTTGTACTTTTGCGTATACTCTCCACACTTAAGTTGGTGTTTATTTCTCTGAATTACATATAGATTCTACTACAGAATAAGTCATTATGAGTGCCAGAAACCAGTGGCTAGATCGGCTAGATGGTAATTTGCTCCTTTTCTGGCAATATCACAAGCAAGCACTAACAGACACTTCAACAGAACTTCACACAGCACCCGATCCCGCGCCAGAACTACGTCAACAAGTAGAAGCAGAAATACTACAAGATCTAGCACGTCATCCCCCTTCACAGGCATCACTTCATCCATCCGTCGCCGAGATACGGGAACTGAAGTTCACCCCGCTGATACAGGATGCTCTTGATCGGTTAGCAGCTGCAAATGGCGATACGAGTGTTTTACAGGGAATCGACACGTCGCGGTATCTAAATCTAGGAATGGAGTCCGAGGATCCAGAACAGCAAAAGGAAGATTTGAAAAGGGTCTATGTTGCGTTGGCATACACTCAGATTAGAAAGGAGAATTTAGATATAATGACTCTACTGGGGAAGAACCAGTGGTTACTGAGCAACGATATTATTGAGCAAGATTTGAAAGAGCTAGAAATGGATTTAGTTGCCGAGCAGAATGAAGCTGCGTTGATTGCTCGGAAAGCTAAGGGGCTGTAAATGTATAAAAGATGTGGAGTGTGTATTATTAGATTGTGGGATGTATGATAAATTGAAGGAGGATTTAGTATGAATTAGCAGACTTTTATAAACACTTTTAGAGGCCCCAATTAAATCCACCAGGATAGATGATCAACAGCAAAAATAACCCATATAACAAAGTATGAAAACATGCCAAAAGAAATGATGAAACAAATATAAAACAAAAAGACAAGATACTACTATATTACATCTATTTATTCGTCGTCGTCATCGTCATCTTCTTCGGACTCATCGTCGTCGTCTTCCGATATGGCAAGATCATTGTTATCTTCGTCTTCATCGTCCCCGTCTTCTTCGTCCTCGTCCTCGTCTAAATCATCGTCTGAAGAGTCGGCGGCCGCAACCTCGTCATCGTCATCCTCATCATCTTCCTCTATTTCTTCATCAGAGTTGTCGTCTTGCTCGCCGGTAATGAATCCCGAGTCATCGAGAACAACCTCCTCGTCGTCTCGTCCTTCGACGTATTCGACTTCCGAATCCATGTCTTCTTCCTCTTCCTCGGTGGCACGAGCGGCGGCCTCTTTTCGTAGCTCCAGTTGTGCATTCAGCATATCCAAGCGACCTTGCAGCGCAAGTAATCGGTTAAGAGATCCAGCATGTCTAGAAAGCGTAGCATGCAAAGACGAGAGTGTGCTCACAAGGTTCTCCTGTCCAACGAGATATCCTCCATGAGCAACCATGATTGCGCGCACCCAAACGGCAAGCTGAGATGCACGAGTAGGAGTCTTGGATATCCTCAAAGCCAATCTCTCCAAAAGAGTGGCCGCGAGAGTAGCGTCCAAACGGTGAATCGTGCTCTTGATCACCGCGGTGTCAGACACGGACAAGCAGGACTCGAGCAAAGTCGAGTCGTTTGTGTGCAATGCCTGAGTGAGGACGGTTGTAAGTGATCCAATCGTAGGAGTAACCACAACAGCATCCTTTCCGTCGCTTGCTTTGAGAGAGATCTTGGCTGGCTTGTTAGATTTCTTCTTTCCGTTAACCAGAGTGTTACTATTGCTGGTTCCGATTTTCGCAGCCTCGAGCGCCGTGACTCGATCAGCCATGCTCAGATCCTCATCGTCATTATCCGAACCAGCAAAAGAAGATGCATCAGAATCGTCTCCAGCATTACTCATTTCGACATCTTTTGTTGTCGCAGCGGTGGTTTTAGTCGAGTTTTCTTTGTACACGGCAGGCTAAACGATTCGCAGCAAAAGTTAGCACACCGTCCTTTTCTTTCTCAAACACAACAAATAAAATAAACAAAATACACACCTTTATACTCCTACTCTTACTCTTAACAACCGTCGCTTTCTGCTTCATTGTGCTTTACTAAGTGACTAAAGTCGGATACTCAGTTAATGAAGAGTTGGTTAACAAATTTTGCTGCCATTGGGACTTTCGATACTTTTTCTCGCCGCACTCACAAAAAATAAGTACAAAGCCCGTGATAATTATGTAAGCAAATATTACCTGTTTAGGGATGAACGGATTAGGAAATATTTGATGGCAGGCGAGAAGGTAGCTAAATACGATAACGATTGGAACGACGAAAGCGAGTCAAGTCTAGATTAATGATCCACGGCAATCTATTTTGGTATCCGAGAAAGCCACAGCTGAATACGAGGGACTGCCCCGCGGCTGCATCGGTTGGGCGGATTTTCAGGGTGCGCGGCTTCGGTTCTTAACGCGTTCTGACGCGCCCCGACGCGTTTTCAAAACATAAACACCGTAGTGCTCTTTGTCTACGGAGACAGCAGCCCAAGCTGCTACTATTCTAAACAAACCCACAAGCAATATAATCTTAAACTTTCTTCTGTCACTTACATATTGTTTTGTTACAACCACCTGTTTCCCTTAAAACTGCACAGGTTTCATGGCTCTCTTCGAAGGGCTGCCCACCGTGCGGCGTCCAGGCCGCGCCGCCACATTCCAAATGAACACTCCTTCATTCTTCGGCTGTGGATCAATATACGGATAGTTACCGTGCTGTCTCTCGATTAGATTACTTCCTGTGTTGGACAACTCATGATTGCAACGCAATACCAGGTCATATCCGTACATCATCTAGTCAATTGAAGAAAATGGGTAGTCGTGTTCGTCGAAATCCGCGTCGTAGCCTTCAGCGCGTCCTCGCGAGCCCGTTTGTCCTCATCAAGACCTGCTTCAGGTCATCAGAAGCCACAAGCTCAAGTCTTCTGCCTGCTGCGACCACTACGAAGAAACAGTCCGAGAACCAGACAGTCTACAACAAGGAGCAATCACAAGCGCAAGATGAAGCAAATCCAGAATCAGGTGCCAGCAGTGTGATCGATGAGAACGAAAGACTGATCCGGACCCCAGAATCATCTTTTGCTACCCCGGCTTCGCTCGAGCAGTTGCCTTCTCCACCGCTGACGAATTCGCCCATCTCACGACTTCTTAGAAACGGACCCTCGCTCTCGGTTCAGATTCCTCCTCATCTAAGCTACCTTTCAGCAGAAGAGCGGAACGCGCTCGGCATACTTCCCGGCTCACCAACCATTGTCCTGGAGCCATATGATCTTGTCGCTCTGAACACCCCAGCAACCACGGAAGCGCGTCCTCCGTCTAGAGCAACCCAGAGAGCTAGTGTATACAGCTTCGACCATGGGGTGCAGGCTGTGACTACCCCTGTTCACGAACGAGGCCACCCGCCTTTCACAGTCTTCAGCGACAATGCAAGCAAGCGAACATCGTTCATTTCCTCAGCATCGCCGACTGCAGATGACTCTACTGAAAAGCGCATCTCATTTTCTGCTGAAAATACGCCAGTGAAGAAGAGTTTTGACGCGAGCCAGACGACTGTCGTGTTGTCGCGTCCAAGCATTCTCTCTGATATCACAAACGCCGCCGGTGCTCGCGTTGTAAACAAGCGAGTGAGCATGCAAATACCAACCGAAGCTATTGTACGTATTTTTATTTGACTATAGAAATATCATGAGCTAACATGGCTGCGCCTAATATAGGATCAAATTGACGAAGTGGCATGGGCTTTGCTTCACCGTGTTGACGGTACATTCTCCTTCCCGCCTTCAATTGCGCAAATTGAGCAGTCTCTCGAACAGCATGCAGACTACAAAAATGAGTATAAATCAGATTTGCTGCATTTGATAACTCAGAGACTTCAAGTTACCCAGGAGCGATTTCTGAATTCTATGTATGCTGCCCACTCGGAAGAGAAAGGCAGCGAGGATGAATGCGATACGGTATGCTTTGCAGTCCATCTGTACAAGCATTTCATAGAGCCAGAGAAAATCCATGCAGCCGCTGTGCAAATGCTTGACATTATCAACGAAGAAGATAGCGAGGATGAGGAACAGGAGGAAATCGACTATACCACCGAGCAACCTATTCCTGGCAAACGATATCTGCAATACGCTGCAGTCTGGCGCCGAATAGCCGAGGAGATTGATCTCGAAGGACCGCATACCGCTGCTGAATGGTGGTCTGTTGCCGAGCTTAAATTTCGGGTTATCAAAGCTAGAATGCGGTACAGTCGTATGGAGGATATTGATTGCTATTTGCAAGATGTGTTGGAGCAGGACTGAGGATCAATCTTATTATACGAACCGGCTTCTGTATTTTCTTTTTTAGTTTGATTTGTAGATATCTACTCTCCGATATTACGACCCGTTACGAATTAAATGACATGGTGTGGGTACTAAACAATATTACTGTTGTACAAATATATATAAACATGGGCATTCTTCAGAGTCCGCGAGCAACAATCACAAATGTAGCTGTAGGTGAGCAAAGCAGGTACGGCTGTCTATATATCTCGTCGCCTGTCTCAAATAACGCATCCCAAGGTCCTGCTACTCTCCTGAATGCTGTCCCTTCTTCTGTTTGATCGGCCGGCTCGGAATCGTCGATCAGGCTGCCTTCCATTGGAGGCTGTGCAATATACAGTTCTGCGCGACCAGATGCTGTATTTTCAATAACAAGTGCCACGTATCCATTTCCAACGCCAACACTTAAAATATGCATATGCTCGTCTTCATCAAACTGGTCGATGATCCCTGCGACTTCTCCAGATGCAACTGGCATGCCAGCAATGCGAGCTCCAGAATCCATCCAGCCCCAAATGTAGACGTCGTGAGTCTCTTGAGATAAGCATGCCGTAATCCAGCCATTGGTTGCAATCTGTGCCATTTCTATACCCTCAAGAGCAGGAACAAGTCGCGGGGTAAGCAGTTGGTTGGTCGCGTTGCTGCCTTCAAGACTTGCGGAAGGACGAAGCAGCTCTCCGTGTAAATTTGGCATGCCCCAACTCCAAACATAACCTCTATTATCCAATGCTACAAAGTGAGATTCTGCTGAACGTATGTAGGCAAACATCCGTTTATGATGCTGCTTGAACTCTTTTCGGGTCTTGTGTTTCGGCGCTGCAAGTGAATGCGCTTTGAAATTCTCGTACGAATCAAACACTGTGACCATTGTCCGTTTCGTGTGCAGTACAGAGACAAGTCCGTTGCCTGATATACAAACTTGCTGAATTGACTGTGCAAATGAGTCGCTGATATCGAACTCTGGTTGTAGCGTGAGGTATGGCTCGTCGGGCGCAGAGGGCACGCCCATTGAATAGATCTCACCATCTGTGCAGACTACTCCCTGAAGTTCGGCCCAGCCATATCCAGAAATGATAGCTATTCCAGGCGGACATAAAATCTGAACAGAACCACGCTTTCCGGCTGAGTAGCCTCGTAATTCGATGACGTTGTCAATTTGTACTAAATACAGCTCAGATTAGACGACTTCTTGTCTTGATAGCAAACACACCCAAAAGTCTGCTTAGCCATACTTAAAATATCATTCCAGCCTGCCCAAAGAATTCTTACAACATCCTGTCCCACCGCGATCATCTGAGCTGGCTTGAGGATCCCATCTGGCTGGAGATCCTCCTCAGACGGAGGAACGTCGTTTTCCCCACCTTCGGCTTGACTAGCGACTGTTGATCCTGAGAGCTGCGCAAACAGATTGAGACCCTGAGCAAACAGCCACGTCCTAGGCATTCTGACTGCCTTCACGCAATCTTCACTGAGTCCAGCTTGATATCCGCGATATATCTCTCTATTGAAGGTGGTCGCTGGCCTCAACAAGTCCTGTGGGAATCAACAATGATCTGATCCCGAGCACGGGGCCAGCTACATTTGGGAGCTGAGGCTGAGCCCCTGAAAATAGGGTTTGGTTATTAGAGTTTTAACGTTATGGCATAACTGAATAAAATTATTGCTTTGCGCGGTGGATTCGCTTCGAACACGCTGGTCGCAGAGAGCTGACTAGAGAACGATCTGAAGAACAGCACAGCAACAAACAATGTCAGAGTTATCAGCGGCAGATAAGGCGAGGATTCGTCGCGAGAGACGGGAAGCAAAGATCTTGGCTGGCGGAACGAGCCGACTTGACAAAATCACAAACGCAGGCACAGATGGAAATCCAACATTCGTGCGTGAGCATCAGCCTATACAATCTCTACAGTCGCGCGCAGAAACTACTTCAGCATCTCATACTTATGATGATCCGCCAGATGTTTCTCCAGAAATATACGCATCTAACCCTCCTCCGCTTAGAAGGTCCTCTACCGGGGAGAATCCGATCCTGAAGTTGCTTGCTGGCCGGCAACAGCCTACTGGAGCCGGTCCCGAGTCACCGGATCCCGACGCTGCGTTCCAGGATGTTTTCAAGCAGATGATGAGCGGACAAGGCGTTGATATAGATATGGATACCATGTTTGCGCAGATGGCTCAGATGTCTAATCAAGAAGGCTTTGGAGCCGGTGCTTCACCAAACAATGGTGCTTCTACCACTGCCTCCGGTGCACCTGCTTCAGATAGCACAAAAATGTGGAAAATCATGCATGTCTTGTGCATTGCTGCTCTTGGATTGTATGCCGCTATTGTCTTGGGTGTTCGTGGAAGCCAGGTCGCGCGGATCGAGAGCACAGGGGCGGCCAACTCGAGCATTATGTGGTATTTTGCTACCATCGAGGCGGCTTTGCAATCAAGTAGATTTTTGATTGAAAAGGTGAGATTGCTTTTACTGTTTATATTGCATTGTATTATTGTATGTGTACTAATTAATATTTTGAAGGGTCGCTCACCATCAAAGTCAATCTTTACGAAAGTCGCGGGATTTCTACCGCCACCTTACTCTGGATATCTGATCCTTGCAGCTCGTTATACTCATATTGTATCAAACCTTGCCGCAGACTTTAGTTTGTTGGTATTCATCGTGGGAGTTGCGGCTTGGTATCGTGGACTGGAGTAGGTACTACCGATCAATGTAGTATTATTCGATATGCTGAAGAGTTTTGAATTTATTAGCGACTAGCTGGGACGGTCAGCTGAGCATTAGACGTCTGCTCTTTTTTTTAATTGTCATCAGTTCAATGAAGGAGTTTATCGGGCACTGATTACGAAATCGCTCACTTGAGTCTGGAAATTTACGTGCAATGGTCGTGCTACGACTTGCTGTCTCAGATCTTGCTATAATATAGACCGAAATGACAGTCAATTGATATGTGCAGTACAGTATGTATTATAAAATCGAGCAAACCACTCTCCTCAGATACTCTTTCGCCTCCAGACACGTATATCGGAACATCGTAGATCCACACAAACTGTTGGCTGCAAAGAAGCCGCGTCAAGCCACACGTGACCCGGATGCAGCATCAGAAAACGGGGCTCACACCTCACGCCCGCCTAACAACGCACTCGTCCTTCCCCAATTGTTCTTCGTGCCCCCTCCAGATCCGCGATTTTACGCGTCTGAATAGCCAGTGACCCTTTTTGACTCTGAATGGCCGCATTGGTCTCGCCGTTAGTCCGCGTCGAGCGCGGAAATCTCCAGCCAAAGATCATCGGGCTCTATCAGACATTGTTTAAAGTGCGTATCTAAAACTCAGGATAATTTCTGACCGCTCGAGTTCTGTGCTAAATATGGTCTTGTGTATATAGGAAGGTGCTGTTGCTTCGGAAAATGATGGATATTGGGTCGAATTCTTCCTACTCAAGGCGAATATGCCTGCCTTGTCGGTGATCCTCTCTAGTCTATCGCCGGATAGCCTGCTACGTTCTCAGGTAATACCACTTCGAGGGAGGATTAACCATAGCAATTGACATTTGAATAATTAGGCAATTACAAAGACTATTTTTACGCGTGCAGTTCACAGTTTGAGCGACAAGAACCCCAATGTCATGAAGAACGCGCTTGATGTGAGTACCTGATAGAAATATAGGAATTAGAGCTTAGTTAACATTGAGTGTCTTAGACTCTTCATATATTGACCCGCGAGGTTTTAGCGAAGCCTCTTACCAGTGCAGATGCTATCACGGTGCTGGTGGGTTTAGATCAGGTTGATCGCGAATTCATGGAGTTTGTATCTCGTCTCGAGCTGCTAATGAGGCGTGGTCCGACGCGTAAGTAAAAGTCACTTTAATGAAAATTGGCTTGTCGCTGACATATTTCCTTTGCAGCCGAACTTCGATCTGCAGCATTGCATACTTCTCTTTCTATTGCTTGTGGAGCATACCGTACCTCTCTTATCAACTACTTCCTGCATCGCGATATCTTTCCCGCCCTTATCCAGATCATGTACGACAAGCATACCACTAAGCATACATTTGAAGCTTTTGTTCTTTTAGGAGTTCTTTCCAGTTACGACAAAATGCAAGCATACAATCCTTATCAAACTCGTCTTGCTGATTTTGTGGATGAGACTGTGATGCAAAAGATTGTGATTGCAACAGGAAAGGCATTCCAGGATGCCAAAAACGAGTATCTTGCAGTCATGGATGATTCTAGTGATCAATTCTCATTCGAGACTTTATTATCCTATACTGAGCTGGCCCGACGAGCAAAGAACGCATTTTCGCAGCAGGATCAGCAGAGTAAGACGAGTGCAGAATTCGCTGCACTACCCCCTCTGTATATGACTGTCATTCTAGCAACGAGCAATTTTGTACATGCAAACAAATTCTTTGCGCGTGTCTTGATTGAAACAAAAACGATCAATAGTGAAGGTACGTTCAGTATGAATTTGAATGAAAAGCCATAGTTCTAACTTGTATAGAAACCCCATTTGGGTCAGTTATTTCGCTATCATCATACATTTTGCAACATCAGCATCGTTCCGAACGAATTGCTCAATACGCTCGTTTACTGATGCTTATCATGCGCGTTCTTGTTGAGGACCAAACTACATTCGCACGTTTAACAGGATTCGAATGTCGCTCGTCAATACGGATATGTCGGCAGAGGCAGCCAGTTCTTCCGCGTGTTCAGGGCGAGAGATTTTTAGTCGAAGGCATTTTGGACTCTCTCATTGGCGCGGTTAGCCACAATATGAAGCGTACGCTAGATGTACCTATGTACTCTCTTGCAGTGGGCACAATATTGAGAGTGATTTCACAGTTGAAGAGACTTAGGATACGTCTGAAGTATCATTGGTCTGAACTCTGGAAATCGATATTTTCATTCCTTAAATTTATGCTGTCATCCTCAAAATATTTTCTTTCTATGGATGGCATTTCAGAACTTGTGGACGATATGATAAGAATTTTAGTGCTCGCATTTTCAGCTGGTGAATCGTTTCTTTCTGCCACTGCTGATTACGATGATCTATTTTATAAGCTTATCGAAACTGGCGATCTCTTGAACCGGATTTCAACAGCATATAACCTACCTTCGACGCACTCTATTGGCACGCTAATATCAATATCAGAGCATTATCGCAATCTTATCAAAGAGAAGTCGTCAATGTTTTCTTCAGGGCATTTGTCTTCTGATCAAGTCTCTGATGTGATCAAAAATGGCTACGACACACTCTCGATTGCTTCTCAGCAAGGAATAGACGTGTGGGATAGGTACCGAGAATCGGACGAGCGACTGTTTCTCAAGAAAGCTAGTTGGACTGCGGTGAGCGATGCTCGTGAGCTGCTGTCGAGGCGGATGATGCCAGTCGATACGACTGTTGGCAATTCTAACGGAAGCTCTACTGAGTCTCTTTTGCCTAGCGGTACACGAAGTCGTACGAATAGTAATACTTCTTCTGAATTTTTTGTCGGGAGCCCAAAGGCGAATGGAAATGGCGCGGCCATCCATGCATAGGAGCCTTACCACGATCTTTTGCTGCAGTATGTCAATCTGGCTGCATGTTTGATTATGCGCCCAGGATTTCCAATTACGTACGTTTTATTTATTGAGAGTATCAGTACTGTTCAGAAGTACTATTCATATCTCATCTGTGTAATATATAATTCTATGGAAGCATACTTTCTATTGTGGTAGTGGTGGTGGTTGAAGTTATTGTAGGTAAACCTTAACTATTCGAGCAAGCCCATCGCAGCTCCCAACGTAACTCACAAGGCTCACAAGTGCGCACACAGGTTTAGCGACCACCAAATCACTCTATTCCGCAGTCTTCAGCAATCGTCAGACATATTGGGATATTTGGGCAGATTGTTTTGGCAAGAGGAGTATTTCTTTAACAAGTTGATTCAGCAATTTAGATATCGTCAACAGCGATAGCCTCACTGGCTCCGCTTGGCTGTTCCCCTGACCTTTTGTTTACAAGCCATCGTCAATCCTCACTCAGCATTCACGCGTGAATCAAGCCTTCAAATATGCCTCAGCTTTCGACTAATGAGCTACTAGGCAAAGATTTGTCCTTCAGATCTCCTTTTCCTCGACTACCGAATTCTGGCTCTGGCGCTGCGACAGGAACTCCATCCGCAACCATGCAGCGCACTCCATCGTTCGCCGCGCGTTCTGCTACAGATGGAGCCGCGAATGGACGACGTATGTCGAACAATGGTCCTCCTCCGCCGAAGTTTGCTATATCAGGAGTCGGTTCTGGAGTGAAGCTTGTCGCGCCTAGTGCTAGGAGAGTAGGAATGGGTGCGAATGATGACCTTCAGAAGTTATTCTATCAGAGTCCAATACCTAGGGTACGTTTCCAAGTAATAATACTCTACTATGAAGGAAAATGATAGCTGATCTTTAATTGTGCAGTTTAATACTCATTCTGGCCCCTCGAGTTTTACCCCCCTCAAGACAGTCGGAGTTCCACCACCCCCAGCCTCTCACAATCAACAGCACCCCCGAGAAGAACGACCACCAACAATGCACGACTTCCCTACAACATTTACAGCAGTTAATAGCAACAGCCATGGCGAAAGAGAACGGATAAATTCAGGTTCTCTTCTACCGCCGCCTCCTCCTGCGATCAAATCACCACCCAAGCCGATCGCAAGAAGCCGAACTTTATCACCGGCAATTCAGGCGAATGCAGGCAGTAAACCAACTACTGCAATGACTTCTGAACAAAAGCTCAACAAAAAATTTACTGTTCCTAGACCATCAAAAACGAATGCCGGAAAATCATCAGATGAAGAGATCTCAAATCCACGAAATGCGTCTTCTGAAACAAGCAACGATACTTCTAGCAACAGCTCCTGGCTAGGAATCACAAATAGTAGGACTACAACTCCTGCTGATTCATACCAAGTTCCTGAGGTTGCAGTAGAATCGCGGATAAGCTCTACATCATGGAGCGCATCAACTGCTCTAAAATCACTTTTTTCACCATTCTATGCGGCTGTCGAGACTGAAGCAAGCCCGTCAGTTAACCCAAACATTCAACAGATCCAAGAAGCCAGCCAACGGCTTTCGACTCCACCTTCTTCCCTGCCACCTACCCTTAATGATTCTCCTTGTACCCCTGGATCTGCTCGAAGGATTGTCAAACGACGGCAAGATGTCGATCCAGCGCCTAAACGAGCAAAAACTTCATCGCCAGTTATTCCCGCTGTGAAGCCTGCTGCGCCAAAACCTGCTCACAAACCTGCTCATGAAGCTAGTAGGAATTCAATGCCTGCAATGACGAAAAGCTCTCGAGATCTTGAGCAGGAATCTGAAGAAGAGCAAGAACATGTTCCGCAAGTGAAAGAGAAGAAAGCTAGCACTTCTACCCGAAAAAGACCGGCGGATACGATTTCGAAGATGGCTATGGGCGATATTGAAAGCACGAAATCTAAAGCGACGAAATCAGAATCGAAAACACCGGCTTCTAAGAACGACAAGGTGTCAGACAAGGTGTCTAAACCACAGTTTTCTACTCCTCAGCTTGCGAAACGGCATCCTCAAAATCCTCCTCCGTTACAGTTTCAGGTGCTGGCTCCCGTGTCCCCTCTAAAATCTCTTTTGCAGAAATCACTGCTATCTCCTCCTCAATTGACTCAAACTCAGGGCAGTCCAACTCCTGAGCCCAGCAGTCCGGCCTATATCCCCTCCCAACTCTCTCAACCAGAGCCGCGATTGAAGAATAAGAAAATCATACCAAAGCAATCAGAAGAGCCCGAGTCTGTTCGCCGTTCAAGTCGTCGACGCGTCAAGCCTTTGCAGTACTGGCGTAACGAGCGGATCGTGTATTGTCTTGTGCACGATGAAGATGGCGATGTTGTGCCTACGATTAGACAGATTATTCGTGCAGGCGACGCGGATGAGCCTGTGAGTGCTGAAGTGGAGCGGAAGCGGAGGAAAACCTCTTAATTATAATAATATTTGTACTAGTAGTTATCTAAATGTGCACAAGTTAGATGGAGATAGGATTTCAGTATTCAGTATTAGTCTAGTATTTACAAAAGTAATAAGTAATCCACAAACGACAAAACTCCATGATAAATCACAATTTAGCCATTGGCTAATTTCAAGATCTGATAGCCGATCCATGACCTTTCGGGTACTTAGTCTACTGAGCGAAACCCGACTTCTGCTGGGACCATCTCTTTCTTTGAACTACGTCCAAGAATATTATCAACAACTGCAGTCAGTCTGAAGGAGGATTCATAGAGCTGGAACATCAAAACACTAGCAATAGAAACTCGAATGAGACGTGGAGTTAGACCAGCGAATAAAGCTTTAGGGCCCTCGTTGGTGAAGACATTGTATGCGCAGAGAAATCCACTGTTTTTGGCGGCTTGTCTGCCACTAAATGTCTGCATACGAGTCTTGACGACATCAATTGGCATAGTCATAAATCTAAACAATAAAGTATTAGTAAATATCACATCACAGTACAAGGAATTTGCAAGGAGCCGTACACTGCCGCGTAACAGGCAAAAAGCTCAATCACGCCAGTCATCGTAGACGACATGCGCTCGCCTGGCGTAACCAATCCACTACCCATTTGACGAAGCGAATTGTAAGCTGTGAATCTGAGAGCGGAAGAGCATCCTTGTCGTAAAAGAGTGGGGAAGAGTCCATAGAATAAACCAAGTGGACCGTGGAGTTGCAGGATTCGTGCAAAGATCTCGCGGGTGCCGGGAGCTGGTGATCTCAGTGAGCTGACTTGTCGGATTTTGGCATCTGTTGAAGTAATTAGAATGAATAAACTTGATCTTCTATAATAATGCTCTTATATCTTACGCTCAAATGGAACCAGCACGATTGACTCGGCAAATCCTAGTTGATGATAATCTTAGTGCCCGCTCCATCATCGAAATCATCCAGCTAATCACCTACCTGCACAAAGACCAGCAGCTAAAGCTTTGGGAGGCGAAACAACACCAGCTTCATCTTGCAACTGCTTCACCAAAAAATCATACATCGCAAACCTAGCAACTGTACGTCCGGCGTTCCCGAGCATCATCGTTCCGCATCCAGTATACGCCATGGTCGACACACCAATGGGTCCGATTCGCTGAGAAAGACCTGGTGGCAGCTGTGATCGCGTTTTAAGGTATTCTAAAGGATCTATAACATACACAGCGTCATATGAATTAGCCGTGTTCTGCTGTTATTGTAAAGGAATCTTCGACGTACATGTTACGGCGATCTCTACCGTCCCGGCGAGAATACCGGCAGTCATAAGCCGCCATTGTGAGCCCTGCACCATTCAGTTAATAAATCAATACACAATAAACACCAAAAATAAACTGTTTTGTCAAGATGATAACGTACATCGTCTTTCTTGGCTTTACTCATGTCTGGATAGTTCTTGGTAGATACTTAAACTGGGAAATATTTGGAATTTCAAGATTTACGTGAACTTAAGCCAGCTGCGGCTCGAGACTCATTCAAGCTCACTTCAGCAGTACAGGATTCAGACTGTAGTAACCTCAACTGTCTTCTGAACTCCAATAGATTCAAGCAAACTGGTAAAAACTACGCTGATTTACTGTATAGGCTTATAGAAGAGGGATTACCACCCCTCGCAACAAAGGCCTTGTATTTCACTCCAGACTCACAAACTATACAAATAAAAGAGTGAAGTAGCAACTCGGTAGATAAAGACGTAGCATCAAAATGAAATCTGCTGTGACTCGGCAATAATATAAAAACCACATACGCCCACCCTAAAAATACATAGAACCAAGCATAAAAAGCAAGACATTTACCGCAAGTCGTACAGATCATGATGATAGCAAGTCGCGACAGTAACGTTCATAAATACAATATACAGCTTCGCCGAGAAACACATTCGCAGTCCATAAATAGGCATAAATAATATCGTGATAACGGGCCATTGCAACCTTTGCTGCTAGTAGTTGTCAGAGCATCGATTACTCAATACTCAACTCTCTCCTATAAAAAAGAAAAGACAGGATTTTTCGATTTTCACATTTTTTTGTCATAATTTCACCGATATTTAAGCAACGAGGATTGTATCTTTCTATCGTCATAAAAATAATATTCGCAGCATAATAACTGCAGCCATAGTCTTATAAGCAATAAATAATATACTACTCGGCATTTCACACAACCGTCAATCAGATACAGAATTGCAAAAGTCACGGGAGGACATTAGAGCCAACCCATGACTACTGTAAAATCAACCACACATAGCAAATCAGAACAACACTACAACTCCAGCGGCACTTTAGTGACACATAGCGCCTAGGCACGGCGCACCTGCTGTGGCTGCTGTTGCATCCGGTGCTGCTGAGGCTGCTGAGTGCGCTGTCCTTGCTGTTGGGGCAATCTGCGTTGATGCATCTGGCGCTGGTTCTGCGGGTTCTGCTGTTGCTGATGTTGTTGTTGTTGTTGTTGTTGTTGTTGTTGTTGTTGTTGTTGTTGTTGTTGTTGCTGCTGTTGTTGTTGCTGCTGCTGCGAGAACTGCTGGTGAGGCTGCAGAGCAATTTGGGGACGCGGGATAGTCTCGGGGGAGTCATAGACATACAAACGCTTGTCAATAGTGGCTGGGATGGGAGCGATCTCAGTTCCAAGCTCCTGTTCGATCTTGTAAAGGTTGAATCTATCCTCCCAGCTGATCAAGTTGATAGCAAGACCCAAGTGACCGAATCGGCCAGAACGGCCGATACGGTGCAAATATGTCTCGGCATTCTTAGGGAAATCAAAGTTCACAACGACGTTCACGGCCTGAATATCGATACCACGAGTAAGTAAGTCAGAGCACACCAAGTTTCTGCAAACACCGTTGCGAAAATCGTGGAAGACACGGTTACGATGGGCCTGAAGCATACGTGCGTGACTGTAGAAGCACGAGTAGCCAAGTTCGGTAATCTTTTTGGCAAGGAGCTCAACACGGCTAGTGGAGTTACAGAAGATGATAGATTGGTTGATTTGAAGCTTCATATCAGAGTCAGTATACTAATTGCATGCATTCACGAGAAAAAAACATACTTTAGAGAAGAGTGTGTTCAAGCAGTGTACTTTTTGCTTTTCTTCGACGAAAGCATAGTATTGGGTAATACCACGAAGGGTGAGTTCATCCATAAGGTTGATCTCAAAGGGCTTGTTAAGGTGTTTATCCTATACAGTTGGTCAGCTTGCATACAAATGAGCGCGGTAAACAAAGAGGCAGATCATACCATGAAGCTCTTAACAACAAGGGGAAAAGTGGCGGAGTACAGAAGGATCTGGCGCTGTTTAGGGAAATGAGAAAGAAGCTGTTCGATGATAGGAGTGAATTCGGGAGAAAGAAGTTTGTCAGCCTCGTCCATGATGAACATAGGGCACTCGCTGAAGTCGGCTACACCCTTGCCAGCAAGATCGAGGATACGTCCAGGGGTTCCGACCATGATGTGGACGTTGTCATGAAGACGGATGATATCATCCTTGAGAGTTGTGCCACCGGTGGTGACCATGACGTTAAGGTTGAGGTGCTTGCCAAGGGTCTTGCAGACCTGGGAAGTCTGAAGGGCAAGTTCACGAGTAGGAACAAGAATAAGAGCCTGGATTTTTGAGCTCTTGGGGTTCACTTTTTCAAGTGCAGGGATAACGAAAGCGGCGGTCTTTCCGGTTCCGTTCTTGGCTCTCGCAAGGATATCACGGCCAGCGAGTGCAACAGGTATGGATTCCTCTTGGATAGGAGATGGCTTCTCGAATCCGGCCTCGAAGATTCCCATCAAAAGTTCTCGTTTGAGGAAGAAGTCCTCAAATTCACTGCCCTTTGTGTCTGTGACATCCTCAGTCTGGGGTCGGCCATCACGAACTGGTCGGTTGATCTGGTTTTTCCAGTCATTGTCACTACCATCGCAGACATTAGGTCCGATTCATCTAATCAAAAATATCTAAACGCAACAAACGCACTTTAAAGAAGTAGATTTTAGCTGATTTGCCAGAGCTGTAGTCATTGTTGGGATCGTTTATATCTGAGTAATATTGGATGCCGAAAGTGGGGGAGGTGCTTGATCTGGAGGGTCTGCACGAGTCGCTAAAATCGCGAGAGAAAAAAGCCAATTGGGTAATATCAGACGGAGAATTCAAAGAACAATAAAGAAGATGTTTGATTATCACAAAAGCTGCGATGCATTCAACAGAACTGCGGTGTAGCAAACAGAAGTGGTGAAGGTGAGCGGTGAAGGTGAGAGCGGGCGCGGAAAAAAAGAGAAAAGCCACGCCAGCCAGCCAACCAAACAGTGGTCACATGACTGTCACCTGTCTCGCCCACTCGCTCAGCCAAAGGCAGGCCCAAAGTCTTGACTGTGCACCTGATCAGATCTGGTAGTAAGAGTAATACAAGACTAACTACAAGGGAATACTGGGCAATAGTTACATTTGTAAAAAGTGATAAATGCTCATTCAGAATACACCTTCTCGTGTTAGTCCACGCACATGCCAAAGCAATACAAGCACATCTCGCTCGATTAGCACACTACTCTACCGCTGCACGCTCCGGATCAGCCATTCTAATAATCTTCACACTACTATTCAACTTCACCGTGCCCATGTCCTGTGGCGTAATAAAAATTGTCTGCACGTCATCGGCCTTGCTGGCAGCGTCAATCATTAACTTCAAACTGGTAGCTCTGTTGATAGCATCCATGTACACATCACTAAAATTAAACACATGTCAATATACATCACTATACAACTTGCACACTGCAAACACTTACAACTCATCAAGACCGCGCAATGGACAATTCATAGCTTCCCACAACGCCAGGAGCAAACAGATCTGCGTAAACGACTTCTCTCCTCCTGACAACGTCTTGACATTCCGCTGTCCATTCTCGTCAGTATCAATAGGCTGCACCTGGATGTGAAGCGTTCCATTCTCATGATTGATAAACAGACGCCCTCGAAAACCGCGGTTTGCAAGCGCAACTTTGAAAACGTCTTTGGCGCGCTGGCAAATCTGATTGCGGAACTTGAAAAAATTATCAATACGCTCGGAGTACGATTCTCCAATATCCTACATGTAATATCATTAGTACTTTCCTCTTTGGCATTAGCTGCAGAAATTCTCACAATAAACAAACTGCCCAAGTCAGTAAGCTCGCTATTAGCTTTGATGTATTCCTTCTCAGAGTCCGTGTATAGCTTCGTGATATCGTCAACACTCATGGGCAGATTGTCCCTCGCACGCTGATAATCCGCAGTAGTCTTTTCAATAAGCTTCATGATTTGCTCAGGATTCATGCCCTCAGTCGCAACAGGCTCAGGACAGAAATCTCTTGCAATAGTCTTCACCTCCTCATATGTTCCGTTTGCTGCAGTCAACTCTCTATCTAGTCTTTCAACTGCAGCAAGACGCTCTTCCGCCTGAGATTCGCGGAATCTCAGATTTGAAGCTGTCGTCACGGCGCGCTCGACAGCCTTAGATTGGATTTCCTATTCATAGCTACGTCAGTTGGAGATCTCAAAAGCAATATCAAAAGTCACTCACAGTCAGTCTAGAAACCTCATCCTGAATCACTTCCAGCTCAGCTTTAGCTTTATCCACCTCTATGGTCGCAGACCTCAGCGCAGCTTCACGTTTATCTTTCTCAATAATCACCGCTTCGTAAGCATGCACATATTTGTCATGCTCCTCTCTGATTTGCTATTTCAAAGAATGTTAGCAACCTTGATCTCATTCGCTAAAATTGATATATACTCACTTCTAGAGTTTCATTGAGCGACTGAAGCTTGCCTGATTTTTCTGACTGACTGAGTCGCATGCTAACATCTTCAATCTCCATCTCTGTCTGTTGAATATCGGCATTCAGATTCTCCAGTTTTTTCTACTTCCGTTAGTACTCCGATTCTCACGATTTCACACCTCACGCATACCTTAGCAGATTGTAGCTGGCGTCTTGCATCATTGTACGATTGGTCAGCTTGAGCAACTGCCCTGTTAGCCATCTCCAGCTCCTCTATTCTCCTCTGCTGTTCTGCTTCAAGAGATCTACAATCAGAAGTCAGGGGGTGCTCTTCGGAAAAAAAGACATCAATACTTACTTTATCAACATTTCGGAGTCAGTTTTCATTCTGGGCGGTTCTCTTCTCTCATTAAACGGTGAAATAGAAGAAGATCCTCCCCTGTATCAGAGTTAATATTGTAGCCATAACATATCACCGTAAGAATCAACATACTTTGAACTTAAGCGGAAGCCTCCTTTACCTCGAGGATTGTGCGCTAAGCATTGAATTACATTTCTTGGCCGAGTTGCCATGACTCTATCAGCTTCTGCTCGAGAGGAAATTAAAATAGTTCTCTCTATGGCATGCTGGTCAATCAATATTGTCTTGACAAATTCATTGTCGATCTATACTCTAAGTCAGCAATCTATTTTATGGCAGTCGTAATTAAAAGATGTATTGTACCTCCAATACATCGATAACCGTTGTATATTCTTGCAAAGGCATGTTATCTCTGTATTCGATTGGGCGATTCTTACGGATAAAAATAGAGGACCCTCTATAAATTATCAGCAAAAGCCTAGAATAAACAGCAGTATCATACTTACACTCCGTGCTTGGAAAAGATATTTCGAAGAATCCGGTCATCTTCGTTGCAGGTAACCGCATATGAATCCAAGGTACGGCCAAAATGAGGCTCCAAGACACCACTCCAGCTCGCATCTTTCAAACGTACATGCATACCCAGAGGACCAACTGGCTTTACACGAAACTGCTTATTTCTTTGAATATCCTCTAGAACCGCAGCAGTTTTTTGACCAAAGACAGACATATGCTGGGTCGCGCTGTTTTGATACCGTCTAAGCCGGCTTTGAACATCGGAGCTCTCCCTGACAGCAGCCGTTTGTTTTGTAGATGTCTCTTTCCTGGCCACATCAGACTCTTGTAGAATCTGGTCCAAGCGACGAATATCAGACTGAGTTGCCTGACGATTCATCTTAAACTGTTGCAACTTCTCTTCCAATGCAACTCGCTCTGCCTCAAGCGCAGCAACGCTACCGTTGTCCAATTCACTTTGGCGTTTCATTTCCTCTGCGATTTTGGCTTCGGTAGCTCTGATACGAGTTCGGCAAGATTTGATACTATCAGAGCTGCTGCGTTCATCAACCTATAGTTCCTCATATTAGTAAACCAGAATATAAAGTAAACAAGGCGCTCTATCACTTACAGCAATTTGATGGGTATCTGCCTTTTGTCTTTGCATCTCTTCACGAACCTGCTTGACTTGCAATTCAGCAGCACTGACAGCGCCTGCTTTAGCATCGCAAGCGGCAGCAGCTACCGCAACTGCTTGCTTAGCCTCCTCGTTTTCGTCGTTAGTCTCTTCAACCCTTCGCAATACCATGGTATACTCTTGTTTCTTGCGTTCTATTTCATCTTGAATTTCCTCGGCAATCTGCTCTTTCTCAGCAACATTCGCCCACGCATACTGAAACTGTAAATGGTCTAGTTTCTCAGTGAACCTGCGATGGGATTGTGTTCTGCTATAAAGTTCAGCTGCTTCCTGACGCTTCAGGTTCAAGGCCTCAAGGTCTTTAGCTTTACTTATCAAGAACCGTTTGGTATTATCGAGTACAACGTGGGTATTGTCATAGTCTCGCTTCAATTCATCCAGTCTGATACCTTTCATGAATAACTGATATTTCTCTTCGGGTGTAGCATTGGTTAAAAATGAGCGCGCAGTATCTTGAGACAGAAGAGTCATGGGATTATCAACAACAAGCATGAACGTGTCCATCATCTCGACAAGCTCGTCGCGCGAGCGTGATCGAATTTTACCGTGCTCATCTCTGATTGTGTACTGGCTCGTTCCTTTGATGTCAAAAACTCGCTCAACGGATATCTTACTGCCGTAAACATCGTAGCGGAATCCATCAGTGCTGTTCAGAATTTCGCATGTGACAGACGCCCTAGTCATGCCATACTTCACCAGGCCCTTAATGCTACTGGCACGTTGCGTTGCGGCAGCTTTACCACCCAAACAGACGGTAATACCAGTTAGGATAGCACTCTTACCACTTCCATTGTGGCCAATTACGAAATTGATGTTTGGACCAAAGTCAAGCTTCAAGTGGTCGTGACACTAAGTGAAGCAGGTTAGCAAGCCCGTGACACGCCCGAGTGATATGTGACTGCACTGTACCATGAAGTTTTTGAGCTCAACAGAAGTAATAATTCCGTATTCAGCAGGTCGTTTCTAAATGAAAGATCAATATAGCTCATGAGCTTAAATAAATATCAATAGGGAGTTACCTCTGGAAGATCTGGAACGTGTGCATTCAGCTGGCGGAAAGCCTCGTCTTCAGAATCCTCTGCAGAATCGTCGTCGTCTTGGTTATCATCATCCGACACATCTTCATCATCATAAGCTCTAGATTTGCCATTTGCTCTTGACGTGTTGGCTGTAGTTCTTGGTCGCTTCGGAGAGAGGGTTACCTCCTGCATACGCGTCAGTAATCTAGACAACTAATCGATGAAGAACATAGCGGTCATACAGCAGCATAATTGCTTCCCTCAGAATACTCATCGCTAGATATATTTCTTTTATGTACTGTTCGTGCCATGACTGTAATACATTTTCCGACACTCAGACGCGTGAACTATTTGTTGTTGAGTTGACGAGAAGTGGTGAGCAGAGACGCGTGTAACGTGCAACACTCAACCCTAACCATATTCACCGCGCCGTCCTCGCCAGACAGGTGCAAGCAATCACACGGAACACGTCTACGCTGCTTCTACGCACTGTGTTATACAGAGATTACACATATATTAGCATATCAATCGTAAAAATCACGAAACTCCTTCAATCTACCCAATAACAATTCATTATCATACGGACCAACAGAGTCTGACCAGAAGACAGAACGCTCTGATCATTCTCTTAGTCCTCTTCCTCCTCTTCCTCCTCTTCCTCCTCTTCCTCCTCTTCCTCTTCCGTTTCCACCACATCCTCCCCTTCTTGCTCCTCATCCACATGCTGTGCCGTGCTCTCAGCTTCTCTAATCGGATGCTTCTCGCTTTCCTGCTGCGCAAGCAACTCCTCCACACAAAACCCTCCCTTTGCCGCCATATTATAAAACGTATCCGTAGCTTGCGCGAAAAACAGCACACACATCTTCACTCCTGCGTTCTTCAACGCGTAGCTATTTGCCCGAGGAATGAGAAAATGACCTCCACGTTGAATCTTGAATTTCACCTCATCATTGATGCAGACCTCTACTGTACCTTCGATGGCACAGAATACCAATGCGTTAAGGCCAGTCTTCTTCTTCCCCTTGCGCCCTTTGCCCGCCGGTAATCTCACTATTCCAGTAGCAAGAAATCCACGTTCTTCTTCAAAGGTTCTAACAAAATCAAAGTTTGCTACCTCATTCTTAACAGTGGCATAAGGAATCATTGTTGAAGGAACAGCGATACGTCTCGGCAGTCGTTGTTTAGAAGACAGGTCTTCGGTTTCTGCGACAAAATAGTTGAACTCGCTGTCTTCTTTAGTAGCCGTTGGCGGTGATACTGGTATTGTAACTGGAGACATCGCATCATTTTCGGAAGGACTACTTGGTGTTTTCAGCCCAGTCTCGTTATGATAATCACTAATAGGTGTTGTCTGATCAGCAACTCTCAGAAGTTTACGGCGTCCGAAGTCGGAGCCAGCAGACCTTGTAGCTACAGCAATTCGGCGTCTCTTCCTTGATACACTCGTCGTATCCGTTAAATCTGCACGCACAATTGATTTAATAGATGGCACTTTTGCGCCGCCTAGAGCTTCGTCACGGATAAGATTATAGACTATGCGTTCATTTTTCCAGTACTCGAGTGGTTTAACTCTTGTTCTGCCAGAACGACGATGAGTAGGCTGTTTTTCTTCCTCGTTGTCGGTTGTGGAAACAAAGGTGTACACGTCGGGAGTCTCACGCTTTTGTTTGCGAGAAGTCTTCTCTCTATCAGGAGGAGGAGATGTACATAACGGACTAATAGGAGTCCTAGTCGGATCCGATCCTGTATCGGAGAGGGAGTCACTTGCACTCTGTGTTTGATCTTTCTCTGCGAGCAGATCCTCTTGAAACTCATAGTCAGATTCGGAACTATTGACAAACTCAGCGAATGCTTCTTCGGCGTCTTCTTGTCCAAGTACAGAACTGTCTTGGCCGATGCTAACTTGCATCTGATTTCCTCTGGACTCATGTCTCATTACGCCTTGCAAAATATCAGCTGTAGCATCAAGTTCCAGTATCTTGTCATCGTTGTCGGTGTCCTCGACATCAGAAGCATACATCTTAAGTGAAAATGACGGAGCATCGACGCAGGGGGTCGGTGTTAGAGGGCTATCGAGCGAAAAGTCCCCGCGCGGTGAAGACTGTGGCGGTGTCTCCAAACGCGAGAATTCGTCATTTCTGGATTTTCCTCGTCTGAGAAATGACGAGAAGGTGTTTGGCGAATATGACTGCCGTGCCTGATACTTGTCAGTCTTGATGATGAATGGTTGCAAGGGGTCGAGCATACATCGTCCAAGTCAGCGCGTTCGACACGGTCAAACGACGGCGACATAAAGCGATCCTTTGCCAGCACAAGATTGCTCACTACCGGCTTTGATATCTGCATCTGTATCTATTCAGCTCTGTATGGCGATGTAAACGAAAACGAGCAGATCAGTTCCAGGTTGTCTGCAGCTATTCCCAAATCCCAAATCTTCTCTAATTGAGTTTCCCGTCGCGCTCCGAGCTTCTCCCAACACGCGACACGTCCCACAAATCACTATTCTCCAACCCTACTCCTAAAATAACCCTACATTAGCTATTAGGGCTTATAGCAGTCACGCGCACCTGGCTGAGCCCATGCAGAGCAAGGCACACACATTTGTCTGGGTACGCGTGCTCACTATGGCGTTCGACCGTACCCGTCCAAGCTGGTGAACTCCCTCGCGCTGGTCTCTGGTCCTCAACAGTTCCTGCTCCCCAGTATCATTTCACAGCATATCCAACAACAATGAGCAGCTACGATAAAGAGAAGGTCGCCGGCGGCGAGGCCCCCAAACTCCAGAAGTTCCGCATTACTTTGACCTCGCGAAAGGTCAAGCAGCTCGAGAAGGGTGTGTATCGATTGTGTCTTTGTCGTGATGTGTGCAGCAAGAGACCAGGACCAGATTGGTGGTGGAAACAGTAGTAGTTTTGCAGTATCGTGTGGTTGCTTCTGTTTTCTATCAGAATCTCTCTTGTTTTTTTTTTGTTGCATGCTTCCTGAATCAATTAGAGAAACAGAATACTGACCAGTCGTCGCAGTTTCCGGTGAGCTCATTGCCCGGGCTAAGAGCCAGGAGATGAACGTCAAGGGACCCGTCAGAATGCCCACCAAGTTCCTCCGCATTGCTACCAGAAAGAGTGCGTTTCAAGAAGAGATTTTTTTCAGGTTTTTTTCAGTAGCCATCGAATGCTAACAAAGTGATTAGCCCCTAACGGTGAGGGTTCCAAGACCTGGGATTCATACGAGATGCGCATCCACAAGCGTCTGATTGAGTACGTTTATATCCTCTTTTGAGTTATCATCTTTTCATCGTGCTAACGCGCTCTACAGCTTAGAGGCTCCCTCCGGTGCCGTCAAGCAGATCACTTCTTTCAACATCGAGTCCGGTGTTGAGGTCGAGGTCACTATCGCCGCCTAAATTCGCGAATCAATCTAAAAACACCATCTTCAAAAAGTATATATGCAGGGATACTCGGATAAGAGGAGCAGATCAATTAGAAAGGAGAAATTTAATCTCGTTCACACAATATTGAGCATATGAACTTTGAACACGAACGAGCATCATTCATACTCTTCGATTTATTTCATGTCTCGATTTTTTTATTGGCCCGTTGATCTTTTTCTTCTTTTTTTGTGTGTGTCTGTATGTGTTGTTCATTTTTTCTTCGATGTTTCTATGCCGGTTTTCGCTTTGTTAGGTCATGTATTGTAACAAAAAAAGTAAATATAATTCAATCAAAAAAATATAAACGCCTTGGCTATGCTAATAATCCCATCCAGTTAGCTGCAATACTAATGCCAACTCTTAATAACTATATATAACCGCGAATAAAGCTCTTTCTACAAAGCACATCATATATAACTCATTGGAGGCAAAACCTCCGGAACCTTTCCAACCTCGAACCGCGCAGATTCAAAAGCAATACGCTCTTCATTAGTCAAATCGCCAACTTCTGGCAAATAAACCGGAGCTCCACTCTGTAAAACAACCGAATGTCCAGTTCTTGGATTCTTCGTTGCTACTGTAATTGGCTTGCGTCCCAGTTCGGCGAATTTCGCAGTCATTTGCTCGATCATTGTGTTTGGCCGGGCCGGAAGACTGGGGAAATTGGTATTCTTCTGGTCGGCTGCGAGAGGAAACCGCTGCATCGCGCGAGTCAGGTATGCACCTGAGCTAGACGTGCCATTTGCCGAATTAGTGGATGCTTCAAATTTTGGCTTGGATGAAGACACTGAAACCGGAGCTGATTGGAGCGGGGTCGTACCAGTCGTCGGTGTAGAACCAACACCCGTATTAATCTTCTGAGATCCAAGTGAAAATGCAGAAAGTGAAGATGGAGTATTTGTCGTAGAAGTATTTGGATTGGAAGCATCCCTTTTGTTACCACCCAAAGTCAGTGATGTCAAATCTGTAATATCCTTCTGTTGTCCAAACGCAGATGTACTAGTATTTATCGCAGTCGAAGGTGTTCCGCCAAATGCAGATTTTATTTCAACCTTAGCAGGTGCTGCAAATGCTGATGTGGTGGCAGCGTTCTGACCGAACGTCGTACTACCAAATGCAGAAGCAGCGGGCTGTGTTTGACCAGTAGCACTTGTAGCGCTGTTGGCAAAGGCTGATGTGCTAGTCGTCTGGTGCTCCTTACTGGCTCCAAATGCACTATTATTTGCCGAACTGAACGAAGAGAAGGGAGATCCCCCATTACTCTGTGCTTGTTGAGCAAATCCACCAAATGGCGATGGTGATGAAGCAGTGGTTGCACTGCCTCCAAATGCGCTAAAAGGTTTCGCTGCAGTATCGACCTCCTTCGAGCCTGCGAGAGGCGAGCTCGCTGCAGTATTACCTCCAAATGCTGATGATCCAAAGCTAGTTTGGCCGAATGCTGGTGTAGCAGGCTTAGATCCGAATCCACTACCAGCGCCAAAAGCTGGCGCAGGTGAATTCGATGCCGGTGCCGATCCAAATCCAGAAGATGCACCAAACGCCGGAGTCTGTCCAAATCCCGATGAACCGAAAGCAGGCTTATTTGCGTTGTTGCTCATGCTACCAAACGCTGATGTCGAGGTAGTCGAACTCGGAGTTGATGCGGGGGCACTAGACACACCAAACGTACTTTGTCCAAACTGCGCACCGGCAGGTTTAGCTCCAAATGCACTGCCTTGTCCAAATCCACCGCCAAATGGAGCAGCCGGTGAAGGGGATGCAGCAGCGGCTTGTTGTTGCTGTCCAAATGATGACTGACCAAAGGCTGAAGACGGCGTGCCCGCTGCGGCAAGCGCGCCAAACGGCGATGATTTGTTTGCAAACGACCCAAATGATGATTGTCCAAAAGCACTCGCAGCGTTTTGCCCTGGTGGTGGTGGCAATTTCGTACCTGAGCTGGCTCCAAATCCAGACTGTGTGCTGTTCGAAGCGAAGGGTGACGCATTATTAGCGCCAGTATTTGCAAAGCTTCCGAATGGTGAGGCCTGATTACTTCCGTTATTGCTGTTATTATTTCCATATGAGCCAAAGGCACTCGAATTGCCATTATTGTTGCCAAACATGGCCGGTGATTGTTGTTGTTGTGGAGTCTGCCTGGCAGGGGAACCAAATGGTGAAGACGCGCTGGGAACTAAGTTACCCGCTCCAGCACCAAACGTACCGCCAGCACCAACGCCTCCAGCAGCTCCTCCTTCATTTAGCTGTGCCTTGAGCTGCTCAAATACTGTTTTATCGCCTTGAAGGAATTTTATTGCAAGAGGACCTGGGGCATTTTCGTTGTGAAGCTCGTCGCGTGGAAGATAGTCGCGTACTTCATTGTCTGGTCTCTGACGTGCAAGTTCGACGTACTTTGCTGCCCGCGTCGTGTCTGATCCAATGAATGTAAAAAGTGCCAACATATCTTCTCTTGCAGTGTCTTCGATGGAGTTCTGTATTGCTTATTAGCTTCAGTTTGTTGTTTGAGCGGTGAGTGCGTACGTAGAGCTGTTCCAAGCCATTCTGTCTAGCTTCGTAGCACGCTGCGCGTAGTTCCTCGGGAGAAATATCACGACTATTGATGATCCCTCGTCGGGCTCCTTTTGATACTCCATAACTAGAAAATATAAAGACTGGAGGCGACGTCATCATTTGCTGAAGCTCGTTCTTGTCCTCCGCTATAGTGTATGTCAGTATTGGTGTCGGATCTGGTGAAGCATTGATCCGATAGTCTCTGATCTGGTGATAGGTCTAAGCTGTGGACTATCAAATCTTCTAAAACTATTCTGCGTGAATTTCGTCATGAGTAAACGTACGAGTAATTTTGATATCTGCATCAGATCCATTGCTTAATTTAGTTGGCCCTTCGTGCAGAAAGTTGCACGCGCTTCCCTTCGTACAGGTGCCTATTATACATAAAAAGGTATTTCATTAACATCTGACGATCCCGTATTTATCCCTTCTTAAAGAATCTGTTTGAAGATTCCATTGTTCTTTCTGTAAAGCGACGTACCTTGGACGTAGTATTTGCAGATTGTTGTCTTCTGATTCTGGTTCCTCGACATTGCTACGCCTCGGCTCCGAATAGCTGCAATAGAAAAATATGCGTAAATTAATCTAAACAAAAATCCGAATTTACCAAGATAAAGAACTTGTTTGCCTAATCAGTTGTCTCTTGTGTTGTTTGAATAAATGAGTGTTACAGATCAGTCAATTTAGACATTCTGCTTACATCAAATTCCCAACGAACCTCAGAAAAAAAGTGTAAGCGAAATTCAGAACCTCGAAGTTCAACTCCTCAACACCAAAACACACTACACAACAGCGACAAGCCCTTTAAAGAAACAAAAAAGACACGATGAATAAATTACGCGGTTCATACAAACTGCAAACTGCTTCGTCTGCTTTAATTCGACATTCATCGTCGCGGTCGGGATTTTTGGCCGATGAACTGCGAAAGCTCACTGCTCACGAAGCTGAATATCGTCGTCCTAGCGATGCAGTAGCGGAAGAAGAGCCCAAGTCTAAGCTGATCGACGAAAGCTCAAATTATTCTAAATTATATGGCATGCAAAAGAGCACTAAGGAAGAAGGAGACTGGAGTTTTTTGACCGCAGACGTTCCGCTCTTGAGCTCATTTAACTACAACAAGAAAGAAGGCAGTGAAGTCACCGGCGATTTCCAGCAACGGCGAAGCACATTACGTAAAAACACGGCAAGAAGCAGTTTGAAGGAGCGAGAAGTTTTTGAGCGTGTTTTTCGCGACATCGCTCGGGGTACTGTCGGCGAGAAGCGTGAGACTGCTGGCAAGAGTAAATCGTCACAGGGCGGTGATTCGCCGCTCTTTTGGGCGGACACCATGGTATTCAGAGATGAGCGACGACCAGACCAAAGAGGACAAGTTCGAAGAGAAAGACTGAGAGCAAGCTCGCGAGGCCAAGCCAAAGACCCTCTGAAGTGGTTGAGCGTAACGAGCTCTGATGTCGATGTCAACATGTATCCGCCTTCGCTGCGCGACATCGCTAAGAGTCTGCGCAGCATCCGCGGTGATCCTTCTGCGTACTACCCGGCCCAGGACCACAAAGCAGCTGATATTGAATGGGAACGTAAGGAACAGTTAAAGGAAATGGTACAGCGAATGCATGCATGTGAGACCGATCTCGAGCTCGATGGGCTGCTTGAGCGAGAGGTCTACAAGCCATTTAAGGAAGCTGCAAAGAATTTCCGGGGACAAGAAGCACAGATTGCACCAGGGATTGCGCGAAACTACCCAGCACTTCTGCTTGAGGCAATGAAGATCATGCAGAAGACATTCAGAGAGGCGTACGGAGCGCTGTCGGTTTTCTACAGAGCGCGAGACTACGGGATCTACTCGTACATGCTGGGATGCACAATCGAAGTCTACAACCAGGCACTCAAGATTCAATGGAATACGTTTGAGGATATGTTTGAGTGCAAGAACCTGCTCGAGGAGATTGTTGTGAATGGAGTGGAGGCAAACTCGGAGACGCTTGGGATAGTTGAGATGATGCGACGACAGGCTGAACAGAGAGCGGATGCGAGTGAAGATGGACCGCTAAAGATACTGACACAGGAATCGGACGAGGAAGGTGCATCGTATCGAAATGCTCGATTTGCTTGAACACGCTAGAAAAGAGCGAAGGGCGGAACTGGCGGAATTGTATATAGATAGCAAGATTTAAATGTATGCAGGACTTTGGAGTGCACATTTGAAATGATTTATCAAATGTAAATGTAATGAAAAACTAAATGTATATATATGTACACGGCGAACGAATGAATTTAGACGGCTATAGAAGGATATGTTGTCAGCACCGGACAGATATTCTAATCTTCTAGAGAAAATCCTCTCACTAAGCCGGCGAGAGCCGCAGTAGATAGGCCAAACAAGGTACAGAACAGGGAAACATACCATCAGCCTGGGCAAGGATGTAGTCAATGGCCTGACCAACAGACTTGATTTCGTCGGCCTCCTTGTCGGGGATCTCGATGCTGAACTCCTCCTCGATAGCCATGACGACCTCGACGGTGTCGAGGGAGTCAAGGCCGAGGTCAGCGGCGAAGGACGCCTCGGGGGTGATCTTTGCGGGGTCGGTGACCTTGTCGAAAGACTTGACGACCTCCACAATGCGGGCCTCAACCTCACCGCGAGAAAGACCGGCGTCTGCGGAGTAGGCACGAGCGAAGCGCGACTGCAACGAGGCAGGAGTAGCGAATCTGAGGGCGAGTGGACGGGCGGCGGCGAGAGAGCTGGGAGCGCTGGAGCGGACGGCAGAAACAGCAGCACGACGAGCGACAGTGGACGCTGTACGGAGGATGGTTGTTCGCAGCATTGTGTGTTGTTTGTCGTGATCAAAGGTGCGGGTTCGTGAAGAAGTTGGGGAAGAACGAGTATCCTTTCGCGAGAACGACGAAGCAACTTTGGCGCGGAAGACCAACTTTCGACCAGGGCAAGGGTTATTTTCAACAGCCAATCACGCAGTTGCCAAATCGGTGCTCAGCCGAGGGTTTGCAATTCGCGAAAGGGCAACGATCAAATACAGAGAGGAAGACAGGCAGACAAGCAATTTCCAGCTTAAACTTCTGCTTTAGAATATCACGACACAGCACTCGAAATAGGACAAGACTTTGCGTGGAAAGCAATTTGTCTGTGGCTTTTTAATTCTCTTATTGAATCCTACTCTCACATCTCACAATGCTGCGTATCTTCGGTAGGCCGCTGCGCGCTGCCACAGCGTCCCTCAGTGCTTCAACCACCACCCCGTCCTCCGTCAGAATGCTCTCCTTCACAAGCCCACGAACCGCTAAACCCGTGCCAACAGCCTATCCGCCGGGATTCCGTCTTCCGCCTCCAGAGAGCTGGGACGGCGGAGAGTCTGCCCTCGATCGCGCTGGTAGATTCTTCCTCATGGCTGAGCTCTTCCGCGGCATGTACGTCGTCCTCGAACAGTACTATCGCGCGCCCTACACAATCTACTATCCCTTCGAGAAGGGTCCGATCTCACCCCGTTTCCGTGGTGAGCACGCGCTGCGCAGATACCCTTCGGGTGAGGAGCGTTGTATCGCCTGCAAGCTCTGCGAGGCCATCTGCCCTGCCCTTGCCATCACCATCGAGGCCGAGGAGCGCGTCGACGGATCCCGCCGAACAACCCGCTACGATATCGACATGACCAAGTGCATTTACTGTGGTCTTTGCCAGGAGTCGTGCCCAGTTGACGCCATTGTCGAGACCCCCAACGTCGAATACACCACAGAGACCAGAGAAGAACTCCTCTACAACAAAGAGAAGCTGCTTTCAAACGGTGACAAGTGGGAGCAGGAGATTCAGTTCGGTCTTGATGCAGACTCGCACTACCGCTAAAACAATGTCTAATACAATGTCGAGAGGCTAGACTTCATAGATCGGATCCGGTGTTTTGCTATTTTTATGTTCATCATTTCGTCTTTTTTTTTTATTAATGTCATTATTATGCTATATTGTAATTTGGTGTAAAAATATATAAATATCACTTTTATACAATCAAGTTCGAGCTCGGCAGTACCGATCCTCGATTGAAATCGCTTCATAAACTCCCTCCATAGATGTGAAAATGCTATACGTATCCTCCTGCACGTCCGTCACCGTATGTGTCTCAAGCACCTTATACTTGCCAGACCGTCCAATCTTCTCGCTGCGCGTGTACGTGAACGCAAACGGAGCCGTTCCTTCGAACCGGAACATAATCTCGGCGCGATCTCCTTCGTGAATATCCGAAACCAAGGACGTTCCCTCACTCACCTTTACAGTTGGCACAGCGTGGATCATCTTTGATAGTTCATCGTGGACCGTAACCTTACATGTAGACGCGCTATCTTTGACACTCGTGATTGTAAAGTTTCCAGCACTCGACGCAAGACGCGAGAAAGGAGAGTGGGTAGTTGCTTTCTGGCGCTTGCCATTGAACTCATATTCAATCTCAAATGGCGGCACTCCAGTGAGCACATATGAAATTCTCTCACCAACACAGTAATCCACGCGATTAGAACTCGGCATGATAGTCGGAACATCTGCAACCAGCACAGTAACCTGTTGAGGCTTGAATGTACTGCGCGAGCACCCTCGCCCATCAGTAACATGCGAGATCGTCAACACATGCCTGCCAAGTCCAAGACCGCTGTATATCGACCGCAGACTATATTCAGGATCTCGAATATTTGAAAATGTCATAGTCTCAGTCTGACCTTCCGTCTCATGCTTCACATTCAACGTCAGCGCAAACGGGCCAACGCCACTAAACTTGATCTTGATCGGCTCGATAGACTTGTCCTCTGCTTCAGCCTTCCAACAGCTGCGATATGTTGAACCAGGCTTCACAAATGACGCCTCAGGCCGTCCATGTACTGTCTGGATTACCTTCACAGGCTGATGTGACTGCTTATTGGAACTCTTGTCATATACCGAGTCTGAGACGCCTTCAAACATGTACACGTACTTGCCCTGCTTGCCAGTCTCCATCTGCACATTCGCATACTTTGTTGCTGCTTGCAAGTCAAACTTCACTGGTCGTGAAGAGGAGCTGTCTTTGCCGCCTAAACTGGCTAATGCAGAAGACGACAAAACTTCATTCGCAATATACTCGCGCTCATATAGAACCGAGAATGGAGGCGCCCCATAAAGAGCAATTTCGAGAGAATCCTCGTCGCCTTCACAAACATCTTTGCTGAAAGCTAGAGTAGGATCCTCGAATGTCAAGCGCTCGCTAGCAACAACCTCTAGTCTCGGTCTCTCAAACCAGCTAATTTCAAACGACAAGCCACTCCTGGATGAAGAAATAGGCTCTCCAGGACAGTACGCATCACGGACGTCAGTAATTTCGTATGTTCCCTCGTCTGCAACGTTGATGAAATCTTCGTTTGGACGATGCTTAACCACGGTCTTCACTTCCGATTCTCCACCTGCGTTCTTGTGGGAATACGAAACCATCCAGGGCTATAACAGTGTTAGCTAAACAAATTTGATATCGTTCAATAACAAAAACTCACAGCTTCACCAGTCAAACGTAGCGGAATCTGAACCTGCTCTCCCATAAGCGACCGGATCTTCATCCGTCCATCAACCGCGCCAAACTGAGCAACAGGTCTCTGTCTTCTGACCTCAATGCGCGCTTCAGTTTCGCTCAGTGCCCGTTTACAACCATTTCCATCTTCAATTGATAGTAATGCGGCAACGTAAGTGCCACCCTTTGTCAATGGAGGCGTAGTTATCTTATACCGGGACGCAGTGATGTCAGGGATAACATGCTGTGTACGCTTGTTTCCATGCAGAATCTCATAAGTCAACACAAATGGACCAGTGCCATGCAAATCCACATCAAGATCAGTCGAGTCACCTGTGCAACAACGAGAGCTCAGAGAATTTCGAGCAAAAGCAGCGGTCGCAAGAACCTTCACAGTCTGCTCGGTTCTAAACTGAGATCTATCGAGTTGAAGATTCTGATAAAGACTGTCACTGAGCATGAAAAACTCATAGGTATAATGCCCTGCCATATCAGGCCTGAACTGCAGCTGGTGTCTAGTCTTGTCAATAGACAGTCGTTCAGTTTTGACACGCTGGTGATCGGTGATGACTTGATACTGCAGTTTAAATGGAGGCGTACCCGTCAATGTCAAATCGACTGTAACCCCGATAGAACCTGCACATTTGTCTTCAATATCTTCAAACCTGACAGAAACGGTAGGTTCAGCAGGAGTCAACGCCAGACAGGTCGCAGATTCAAGAACATCACCTTCACAATACTTGCCCCGCACGCTCTCAATTACATACGAACCCGGCTTATTAACCAACAATCGTTCCATTCCATTGCGCATGCTAAGCTCCATCTGTCTTGGAAAAGGTAGTGTTCCGCCCTCTGCTTCATCTTCCTCTGTTGGTCTGTATTGAAGCTTGACAGTATACGGACCTTCGTCAATTGAACCAGAGAGCTGCAGCGGCACATTAACCGACTTGCCTTTCGCAAGATTAGTAGGGCGCTCTGGGTTACATTGACTGAAACGGATAGAAGGTCGTGGATGTACCAAAAAGCCGTAGTTAAGACCCTTCTTAGCCAACACCACCGACTCTTCTCGATCCTTGTCTTCGTAAATCTTGCTATAGTTCACTAGATTACCCAATCCATCCTCAACCTCATCGATCATATAGACCCAGCGACCGACAGAACTTAAAGCAGTATCAAGAGCAATATTGACTGTCTCAGGATTACCCCACTCAAGAGTCTCGCCAGCATGCCAAACTCTTCCATCACGAGGTAATTTTCCCAGCAAAAGCGGAGATGAAAAACGGTCGGGCTGAATACTTTGGACAGAAAACATAGAATCACGACCTTTAATAGATCGACTATACTTCACCCGTAAAGGCGGGACACCACTAACAACCAACTCTGGCGATTCGAGAGCACCCACGCAACGATCAATAGCAGACTGGCTACCTATTACAGTAGTTGAGGATCCCCGGATCGCAGCTGTTGGACAACTAGAAAGTACAACATCGGCTTGCTGTAATTTGACATTAAGATTCGAAGTATCAACAACCTTTGCTAGTCGATAAAGTCCGGGCTCCTTAAGCGGCAGCTTAACATTCATGATCTTTGAGTCATGAGGATGGGGAGCCGGCTCATTTGCCGGCAATGTGACAACCTCTGTCCACTTTCGAAGATCTCGTTTGGTGAAGTTGAGCAATTTGTAGCTGGCATCATCGAAATTTACATGATATATCTGCACCAGTGCAGGCTCAGTTGCATTCAGTCTCATTGGGACATATACCGGTCCCGAGCCATCCAAACAAAACACCTCTCCAAGAGGATTAAACCTAGCCGTACTCTCCGGAAGTATATGCACAACATGACGACCAGAAATGTGGTCAGATCCGTGCACGACGTCTTTGGCGCGGATGCGATGTTCAGTGATCGACAACTCGCGATCGTAAAGCATACGGCCAATTGCTGAAAGCGTCGCAGCTAGAGGAAATGTTGAGGCGGCCGAAAGCATTATTGTTATCAATGAACAGCCGATAATAAGTAAAATAGTGGTTGCAGGAGTGAATGTGAGCCATGGAATACGAAATACTGGAAGAAGCTACAAAAATCTGTCAGCACCTCCGACTCCAAAATGCAGAACAAATTGAGTATCCTTACAAAAATATAAAGTCCTTCAATAACCATATATTTAAACGCAAAAGCAAGTTCCATGTCAAGCTTATTCGCGTAATGGATCTGAAACAACTCATACAGCTTGACGGCCTGAATGAGAACCAGTATTCCAATAGCATACAATCGCTGCGATCCAGCATCAATATACTGCTCTGGGATGAGCGGCGGGTATGTCACAGTCGTAGTCTCCAGTCTATTAACAACTGCTGCTGTAGAAGGCTTCGTGCTTGCACGCGAGGACCGCTGTTTTGGCGGCGATGGAGGAAATCCTGATGGCCAGCTCGCTGTGGGATCGTTGTAGTATTTCGACGGACTGTTTGCAGAAGATACAAACCCTGGAGATTCTGCAGGAGGTGAGTGCATAGCACTGTTAGGAGCCGATAAACGCAACGGAGAGCGTGTACTCGGGGTCGAAGACATTGGCTTCATAGGCCGACTTCCAACTGCCAACTTTGGCACTGGCGACGAAAACAAAGGCGATACCCTGTTCACCGCCGCAGGCGTCCGCGGAGACGAAAACCGGGGCTTTTCAAAACCCTCATTAGCTCTGAACCCTGAAGAGTATCGAGCGTTTTGAAATACGTTGCCGGCACTAGAATTGCTTTCGCTGCGACGCGTCTCATCTGAAGACGGTAGTGTCGAGCTTGACGGCTCCATTTATTATTGATCTCGCCCCAATATGCAAGAATAAAAAAAACCTAGCTGAACAGAAATAATCTAATTAGCGACTAAATCAGCTAATCATGCAAATATCCGATACTCGTTACCAAATAGTTGCAGAGACCTGTCGAATGAATGTTTTGTGGATGTCGAAACAGGATTTTCTACACAAATCAAACCCCTTACCCTAAGTAAATAATGGACATTGTACATTGAATGAGTTCAGTGAAGACGTGTCTTCATAGTTTATAAACCAATGGAACAATAAACCCGGGAGTAAATGAGAACACGAAGGGTGTTACAGCAGAGTATTGAGGCATATGTGGAAAAGAGTCCTGCTAGATCAGAGCCAACTAAGGACGCAACTGGCGTAAAGAGTGCGAAAGACGCGCCAGACGACGCGACGCATCAACAACAGCTACCTTCTTATGATTTTTTACCGCATGATCCGGAGAGTTTAGCGCAAGAGAAGTTGGTTCATCAGCGATGGTGTACTGTAGAGAGTGATCCGGTAAGTTGGAAGAGTTGCGCGACAATTTGGGGACTTGGTACTAATTGGCGTGTTAGGCTGTCTTTACACAAATTTTGCTAGATATTGGCGTTCAAGGTGCAAAGGTTACAGAGCTATACTCATTAGATCCACAGGAAGCTGCACTATTGCCACACATATATGGACTCATATTTCTTTTCACATGGGTAGATCCAGACGAGAATTCGAGCGATACGGATGACATCAAAGGAGGCGCCGAGGACAGTAATATCCCTTGGTTTGCAAGTCAAGTGGCAGATAACGCCTGCGCATCAGTCGCTCTTCTCAACATAGTTTTAAATGTCGAAACAGGAATTGATATTGGTGAGTATCTTCGACAGTTTAAAGATTTCACGACAGATCTCAGTCATGTCAATTGTGGTCTCGCGTTAGCAAGTTTTGATCGTTTACGCGCTATCCACAACAAATTCACTCGAGCAGCTGATGTACGAGATGCAGATATCGAATTGTGCCGACAAGCCAAAGAAGCTAAGCGTAAACGCAAAAGTGACACGGAAGCTGAAGAAGCGTTTCATTTCATTGCCTATGTCCCTTTCAAAGACACGCTATGGGAACTTGATGGCCTTAGCGGTGCTCCGAAAAAAATAGGAAGTTCTACAGATTGGATTAAGAATGCGATTAAAACTATTCAAGAGCGGATAAATTTCTACGCGAGTGACGAGATCAGGTTCAGTCTGATGGGCGTTGTCAAGGATCCACTGTATGATTTTCGACGGGATATACGGGCAAAAGAGGCAATAATGCGAGAAGTAGAAACAAAGCTGAACGCAATCAAACAAAATTGGAAGGACGATACAACTTATCAAGATCCAGCAGAGCAGTTTCAATACAAACTCGACATGGACACAGCATTAGAATTCACAAAGGAACAGAACAAAGAACTACACGACATTCAAAAAACGACAGACTACAGAGAGTTACTCGAACTCCACAGAGAGAAAAGAGATTCTTTTTCAATGGCGATTAGCGAGGCACTATCTGAGGAAGTTAGTCGTGAAGATCAACAGGTGAGAAAACTGCAAATGTGTCCGTTATAGTGAGCTAATAAATCATCTAGCGATATGCTCTTAGAAAGCAGTTTGAATACTCGGCATTTCTGCGAACATTTATTGCAGAACTTCGCAATAACTCGGACAATTTTATGGATCTTATGAGCACTATCTAGATTTTATTTACGCCTTTCTGGCAGGAGTTTACGGACACAGTTCTATATAGAATCTATTTTTTTGGATAATAAAATAACTGATACATAACATCAACTATAGCACAATATATAAAAACCTGATACCTAACCAACTAACCAGATCATCGAATTTAATCAGAAAGGCTTTTAAGTGCCGACGAGAAAACCTGGACGATCTCTTCAGTAGGCTCTAATCCCACACTAATTCTAATGAGATACGAATCGACACCATACTGGCTAGCCCAGTCTAACTCAAGGAAATGGGCGAGGATAGTGTATGGACAAAGGAGTGTGAAGTTGGTACCGAGACTGGGACCCTTTGCAGTCTCTACAGCGTCAAAAAACTGGATCGCGTGCTTTCGTTCGTGAAAAACAATCGATAGTAAGCCACCGTATCCGCCATTTTCAGTTCGACAGTCATCGTAGAACTGTTTGGTCGAGCTATACTTCGGGTAATAGAGGTTTTTGACCTTAGGTTCGGCGAGTAGTAACTCGCAAAGAGCTTCAGCATTAACATTGATACGCGAAATACGAGACTCAAAGTCGCGCGAATTACGCTCAAGGAAAATAGCATCTTCGGCCCATAAGTTGTCTTCATATTCTCTCTTAGCTGCCTGCTTGAACTGTGAATAGTATTTACTGGCGGGACTCAGCACCAGACTGCCGCCCATGACATTACTGTCACCAGAAAACACTTTAGTAAGAGACGAAGCTACCATGTCCGCATACTCAAGCACATGAATGTTCTTGAAATTGCCAATAGTCTCATCGACAACGACTGCAAAGTCATATTTATCAGCTAATCGTCTCACCTCTCGAATATTAGGGCACTTGAGTAGAGGGTTCGAAGGAAACTCGCAGAAAAGAGCCATAATCCGTTCTCCTGATTCAAGAAGCTTCTCTAGCTCAACCAAATCCTCGGGCTCTCCGTTGCCGTAGAAGTGGCATCCAGGGCCCCACTTTTGTAGAATCTTAAGGGTGTCGGTGTAGGGAAATCCGAAACAGACACTTTTGCGGTTCTCGAGGCACGAGAGCAAGATTTGGTGTGCGTTAAAAATTGACGACATTCCGGTAGGATACATAAACACGTCATCCTCAGTCAGTCCCTTGACGTCACGAGTAGTCTCGCGTGGGGTCATCTTCGCGACCTGCGCGACATCAAGATTCTCGTCTAAAGTACCAGCGATTCGCCTTCGCAGCGCAACCTTCACTTGAGTAACAAACGAAATATCAAGATTACGACCAAAACGCTCCTCAAGGTATGTCGCAAACTCGCGGGAATCGTCTGACTCATCCTCGGAGCTCGTGCTAGGGCGTGCTGCTGCTGTTACAGCCGCGACTGCTTTCTTTGCGTATCGCTTGAAGGTGTGTGGTGCCAGCTTAAACGCTTCAGTTGAGCTCTTAGGCTCTGTAGTAGCCTTGGGCTTAAACTCTGCATCTTTAAGACTGTCGAGGCAGTATTCGGCTAGTCGGCTAGAAATACCGTCACCAGTGTGCTGCCAGAACGACTTTGCCAGATTGGCGTCAGCATCTGGAAATATGACACATGAAATGTTGGCAAAGACACCCTTTGATGGAGGTGGAACTGGGACTTCTATGACGCGAATGTTGGCGTCTTTGAGTGCGGTGTATCCTGCCATGAATATTCGACATTTGCACGCGACTATGTAAGAGGGGAAGATCAGAGCCTTTTCACCAGGCTGGCAGTAGCGCGATTCAATTAGGGAGATAAGCTATAATAGATTAGAAAAGTCAAATCAAAAGTGTTATAGAAAGCAGTCGACGCATACTTGCTGAATTTTCTCGTGATAAAAAAATCTGAATCGCAAGTTAGTAAATTTTTCGCAGGAACAGCCACACATAATTCACATTACCTAGGATATCCTGACTTCATAGAGTCTATAACCCACGCCTCACCCTCTTCATACGCAACGTTGGCCGCCCACGATGGAAGCGTAACAGAGACCGCGTGCGGGGTGTTCGCCGGGATCGTAGCACCGACGGCCGTCGGAGGACGGTCAATAGAAGGCATTAGAAAGGAAATAGATAATGTACTGATTTGAAAGTACACTCAGAGAGGTATATTAGTGCCGGAAAAAGGCGGCGGACTGGCTGTACGGACAGTAAGAAGCTGTTTGCTGTGGTATATGTAAACCGTAGAGGCGTGTACTGCGATGCCTTCGAAGTGAGCAATGATTGAATATGACTGCAAAGAATTTCGTGCTCACGAGCGGGTTAAAGTTAAGGTTGCGCCCTGAAAGTTTATTTACACCACTTGAGCGGCATTATGCTGCTATTATTCTGCCGTAGAAAGATAATAGAATATGATTTTTAATTAGAAAGTATTTGAATAAAATATCAGAATGATCTAAATATTTCAAACTACTTTCAGTCAAAAAAACTGCTAATATTACAAGTCTTACAGACACTCATATTAATAGAGTTTATATCTGTCCCAGACAGGAAAAGCGTTGGACGGTTGGGAGTAAAAAATTGGCGATGATCAAGCTCAACGAAATTTTTTTGGAAAAGCTCATACTTGAGTGAAAGACATTACCCGAGTTATCCTTGCGGTTTTATTATTTGTGATTCGAAAATGGTAGCAAAGAGAAAGAGAGATGAGCAACTTGCTAAGATCAGCGATGTCGTTGAATCTAAGGAAGACGAGAAAATGAATGAGTACGGATCAGATGGATACGACAGTGACGGCGACGACGACGTCTCTGAAGATGGAGATGCCGTCGCAGAACAGGATACCGGCATGCTGGCAAAGAAGCAACAGAAGAAGAAATCAAAGGCGACTCATCTTGCTGACGATTTGCGAAATCTTCAGGAGGCAGTTCAGCTCTACAAGTCCAATATCTTCAAACTGGAGATTGATGAGCTGCTGAAAGAATTGAAAGTCGATGAGGTCAAGACAAAGTCAGTTGATCGCGTGCTGCACAAAATCAAGGATCTCATTGATGAGATTCCAGATACGAAGGAAGAGTTACTCCTTGCTGACGCGGAGAAAGTAATCACAAAGAGTGGTATCTCGATCCCGTTCCCTGATCCGAAGCCCCCAAAGGAAGCACAGTTCAGATTCGCATACGCGGCACCGTCCGACTTTAACTTAGTCGGATGCTACGCGTTGAAGACTATGATTAAGAGTCCCGAAATGTTTGCGATTGACGTGGTCGTTGACATGCCTGCGTCGTTGTTCTCAGAGAAAGATTTGCTTAACTACAGATACTTCCATAAGCGAGCATTTTATCTGGCGTACGTTGCATCTTCACTAAAAGCAAATAAAGAAGCAAACTTCAATTTGAGCTACGAGTATCTTGATGGTGATCATCTTCGTCCAGCATTGCGTCTGGACTCTCCTAAGGGTATGCATTATCATTGAGTTGTTTACACAGAGACCGGAAGCTGACATTCAGCATAGATGGCGGCGAGTATGATTTCCATAAAGCAAAGTGCTACATCCGCATCATTCCAGGAATTTCTAAAGATATATTTCCAATCTCAAAGCTTTCTCCTGCACGCAACTGCGTTCGCTACGCATCCGTCGCCAACCAGCAACAGCAAACACATAAGCCAACACCTTACTACAACTCCAGCATTCTCAGCGATACGCAACATTTTGCAACTACGGTCTTTATCAACAGGGCAATCAAGACAAGCGAAGGATTCAGAGATGCCGTCAAACTGGGCGACATTTGGCTGCGACAGCGTGGATTTTCGTCCGCCGTTAGCGGTTTTGGAGCTATTGAGTGGGCTTTGTTAATGGCGTCATTACTGATTGGCGGAGGCTCTAAAGGATCAAAAGTGCTAGCGGCTGGTTTCAGCAACTATCAGCTTTTCAAAGCTACGCTTGGTTATCTTGCAAGTACTGACCTAGTTGATTCGCCTGTCGTTATCAAGGGAGAGAGTCTCGGATTTGATAAGGAGGTGTTTGGCGGAGGTCCGATCTTGGTGCAGAATGATTTAGGCCTGAATGTGCTATATAGAATGTCTTCTGCTTCCTATCATAAGGTACGGCTCTTCTGAATGCGTATCAGTGAATATATCAGCTAACATTGTACTAGCTTCGTCATGAGGCTTCGTTGACAGTAAAGGAACTTGACGACGTCAATGGTGATCATTTTGATTCTGTCTTTTTAGGAAAGGTTGACAGCGTGATCTACCAAGGCGATCTTACTATTTGCGGAAAGTTCCCATCCGAGGACAAATCGTATCGTGATTTAGGACGCGTATTCAATCCATCTTTCTACGGTCATTTTATCACTCGCATGTACGAGATTCTTAAAAAGGGTTTAAAAGAGCGTGCGGAGATGATTACAATTCGTGCGCAAGAGAATCAGCGATTTGCTCTTGATGCGAGAAAGCCATCATCAGCAGGCGAGTCGACGTTCACTATTGGTCTTGTGCTTAATCCTGAATCTAGCGAAAGATTGGTGATTCACGGTCCATCGGCTGAAGACAAACAGGCATCTGCTGAGTTTCGAAAGTTTTGGGGTCGTAAGTCTGAACTCCGTCGGTTCAAAGACGGCAGTATCACCGAGAGTGTTGTTTGGGAACCGCATGCCGAACGTGCCGTCGTGACACAGATTGTGATGTATTTGCTTGAACGGCATATTGGCGAGACTATTTTGAAGGGACTGTATGTTGTCGGTGATGGATTGAATCAAATGTTTAGACAGGATAAAGATCTTGGAGAAGCTACGAATGCGAACGCGATTGCAATGTATCAACGCAACCTGGATGATTTCGATCTACTTCGCAAGATGTTGATTGACATCGACGATTTGCCGCTCAAGGTCAGTGCAGTACTTCCTGCTTCTGACCGACTTCGATATGCTAGCGTGCGAGTACCCACAGAGTTCTCTGTTAGTAGTCCTGATGATTTTTCAAACGTCATGATTGAGCTCGAGACCTCTGCGAAGTGGCCCGACGACTTGAAAGCAGTTCAGCATAGTAAAGCAGCATTTTTATTGGCGATCGGAAAGAGCCTTCGCCTGATGGATCCGGTTATCGTGACTGAAGTTGGTCTTGACCGTGATTTGGATACGATTGAAAATTTTGCGTATTTGAGTGTGCTTATGCCTAGTGGATATGCTTTCAGATTACGACTACACACTGAACGTGAGCTTCAGATGTTGAAAAACTACGTGCCGGATAAAGATCTTGGATTGCGTGTCGCGAAGGCTTTAGAGCGCGATTCTATTCTTGCCGCGAGACATACGACCGAGTTTACGACGCTTTGCCACAGACATCCATACCTTTCTGGAACTGTACGCCGAGTCAAGAAGTGGATGCATTCTCACTATTTGTCTGACCATGTGGGTGATATTGTTGCTGAGCTAGTTACACTTGCAGCGTTTTTGAAGCCGTACCCGTGGACACCACCGGCATCTTCGTATGCTGGATTCTTACGAACACTTTACTTCCTCGCTCATTGGGATTGGCGCAGTGAGCCATTGATTCTGGACGTTGATGGATCGATGACGATTGCGGATATGCATACTATTCGCTATAATTTCCGACAGCAGCGTAATAATGACCCAGAATTCACACAGGCTACACTCTTTATTGCGATCAACTACGAGAAAAGTGGTATTTTGTGGACGCAACCAAATCCGACGAAGGTAATTGCATCGCGTATGACAGCGCTTGCTCGTGCTAGCTGTGAGGCTCTGAAAGGCAGCAGCCGTGAAGGTGGTCTTGTGTTTGGTGGAGAAGCAGATGAGTTTAAGAAGTTATTTGTTTCTCCGCTAGAAGACTTTGACTTCGTGATTGAGTTGGCGAAAATGCCGCAGCAAGAGAGCGCGTATCCGCCTCCGGCAGAGAACACTGGGGACCCTATTGAGTTGTACATTAAGGAGCTACGAAGTCTGTTTGACGGAGCCGCTGTGTTTTTTCATGATAAGCTGCGAAAGAGCATTATTGCAGGACTCTGGGAGCCACGGATAATATCTGAGCGCAAGTGGAAGGTGTATCTTGGATACTCTACGCAACCTGCTGAGGACGGAGCGGTTCTCCCCAATTTGGAGGGTATGGTACGGGAGATGGAGAGACTGGGAGGAGACATGGTGCGCGGTGTTGCGGTGCGCCCAGCATAGAATGCCACTAAGTGCAAGGAAGTAGACAAGAGAAGAAGAAAAGTTATGTTATTTGAAAGAAGAGCATGAACAAGAAGGCGTTTTTACTGTAAATGGAAATCAACTATTGCATTGTTGTTGATTTGAGTAGTATAACGAAACTCCCGGGTGAGCTGCCCACTTTCCCGCCTACAAAAATCTTTACTTATATCTCAGCAACGCTGCAATCAATTAATTAGATAATTCAGAATCGCTATCGCTACCATCTGCTAAACGTACTGGACAGGTTTCAATTCGATGACCGATGAGCGGGCTCTCTGCAGTATCCACCGCGTCTTCTTCGCGGCGCGGTTCCCATATCTCCAAGCTGCGCGGCAACTGTTTCCCGTCCAATCTGTGCATCAGCGTCGCTTTGATCATTAAAAATTGATACGTCTAGAGCCGTGAGAGTCCCATTTTTCTGAATTTGCCTTCTTGATCGTTGCTTTCGCTTGGATGCAGCTTCTGCGGCTGCTTTTAGAGCCTTCCTTTCTTCCCTCAGCAGCGCGTTCTCCGCAAAAAGCTGGCGTATTCCTGGGCGCAGTATCCACCGCATTTACACCTCTTATCGGACTTAAATGGATGATTAACGGATCTATCCGCAATGAAATTCCATTGCGATTCAAATTCAGTAGACGTCTTTGGTTTTTTCGACGACCATGGCGCTTCAAAGTCGGAGGAGTGATCGGGAGTGCGAAGTCTGCCGTCAAGCTTCGAAATGACAGCGTCTGGATTGCATGGATATAATCCAGCGCCTCTAAAACCTCCTTGAATGTTTGAAGATGTCAGTTATGTAAAAAACGCGTTACGAAACGCCGGAACGAACCCGAGCTTGCTGATATGGTCGATGTGGTTGCAGATCAGCCACTCGATCTGCTGGCCATTGGCCTTCTTCAAAGGCGCAAAACAACCAACCTACATCGAGAGGCTGTAAAAGATGAGACAAATGGGCAGGCATTGTTAAAGTAATAATATTAAGTTCCGAGCAAAAGTGTTCGAATTGGGGTGTTTCGTGGCTTCCATGACCATCCATAAAGAGAAGACTATCGTCTTCTCTTTTGAATGCTTTTCAAAGTGTTCAAGCCATTCGAATTCGAGGTTGTCGGTAGTCCAGCCGTTTGGGATTAAGCTGATAGGCCAGTCTTGGGGCAGATCGTTTTCTTGATACCATCCCTCGATGTGTTGTACGCTTGAAGATGAATGGTGGGATCGTGCAGTCGAGTGCACTGACAGCTTGGATAACCGTAACCCACTCTCGATTGCCTGGTTAAACTGATTTAGGTTTATTCCGTCTCTCTGAACCTGTTACGACCAAATTTGATGCAATAGCTCCCATCATGAAGCCGATCTCGTCGAAATTCCACTCGTCGTCTGGCTGGATTCCATACTTGGCTCGAGTATTGCGTATGAGCTTGAACCATTGACGGATGGCCTCCGGATCTTCCTGCTAGGTTCTTTGAAAATCTTACTTGCGATTCATGCGCATTTTGAGCTCCGGATGGCGCTTAATGAACCCCGTTGGCCAGTTTGTGTTGACCTTGCTCTTGCCCTCGGCTACGAGAATGCAGCTGGCCATAGCCGCAACACCTTTAGAGTTAGAGGCTTTTCTCGTAAATCCAGATCTAGGATATGCTTCTAGGATATGCTGAACTAATATTTCCTCTTCTAAATCGGCAAGCCGTCTTGAATTGGATAGACAATTGCGTCGTGTTTGTTTTCCGGTGCGCCTGGCGCGTAGGCCTTTACAGCGGCCCGGACACTTTGAAATTGATTTTGTTGGATAGCTGATTTAGTTAATTGAATTCTACCATCTTTTGAAAGTGATGAAATTTGTGATTGTTGAGACATTGCGTAAAATGTGTTTGGTACTAGATTTTGATTTAGTAGGCAGCTTAGCAGCTCATCCGGGAACTACGTTATTGTTGTTATGATTTAAAATCTACAACAACAGCAGCACCAAACACCGGAACAAACACACTTAGTAAGCGAACATAACAAACAAACAACTAAACAAAAGAACGGAGTTAAGCGCAGATAAGCAAGCAGGTGTTGATAGGCGTGCGATAAAATACACGCGTGTGTGTGTAAATACGCGTAAATGTGAGAATAATAGTGTGACGAAACGTGGGCCAATGGCGTGCGAGAAAGAAATCAAAACGGATTCTGGTGTAAAACGATCGATTTTGTGGAAATAAAAATTGATTATGTAAGCGTGACGTTTGAAGGTGTTTTGATGAGAGTTTGTCATGTCGAGCGGAAGAGCAGCGAAGAATCGGCCACGCAAATGAGGATGATAAGTAGTATTATTGTTGGTTGTATATACAAGAACATAATAGAATATACTGTATAATATAATGCAGCGCTACTTTATAATTTCATATACAAATACACAGAAATGCGAATATACGCTGTATAGCCTCACCGCAAACATCGTGAAAACGCGAAACTGTCGCGTGAACAGACTCGGACAGCAAATATGCAGCCAACTCCGCCAAAATGTGAAATCAGACTGTGTCTATGACTGGATCCACGAGAATATCACAGCATCAACATACCAGAAGTCAAGACAGCTACACTCCTCAAATCAAATACAACCTACACACCACAACTACAACAAATGCTTGAGAAAGGCATAGGATTGATAATAATGTACACGAGACTAATAAAACACAGGAGCCAACTAAAGACTCAAGAAAGGAGGACAAACACTAACCGGCCCATAACAACCCATAACCAACAAAAAAAGAAAGATACACCAGAGCTATTACTATATCCCATTACACGTCACTTATCGTAAAACACCACAGGAATCTATTACTAGCGCTTATTTCGACGACGACGAGTACTTGGTGACAGCCTTGGTTCCCTCAGCAACGGCGTGCTTGGCAAGCTCACCAGGAAGGATAAGACGCACAGCGGTCTGGATCTCACGCGATGAGATGGTGCTCTTCTTGTTGTAAGCAGCAAGCTTAGAGGCCTCAGTGGCGATACGCTCGAAAATATCGTTGACAAACGAGTTCAAGATCGACATAGCACGGTTGGAAATACCAGTGTCTGTGAAATAAGAATTAGTAAAGATCGGACAAGTAATGCCTCACACAGAAATGTAAAGTAAAAATCATTGAATGACGCGTACCAGGGTGAACCTGCTTAAGGACTATAACATAAACGTTAGAAAATGATCAAACAATCACATAAACAAATCAAAACACACCCTTGTAGATATAAGAAGAGTAGGTCTCCTTGCGGGTCTTGGAGCGCTTCTTCTTGTCAGAGGGAGCCGTAGTCTTCTTTCCAGCCTCCTTCTTCTCAGCGGGAGCCTTTCCGGCAGGGGCCTTGCCAGCGGTGGCGGGCTTCTTCTCAGCGGCTTTGGGAGGCATTGTGATTTAATTGGGTAGAAATTGTTGGGTAAACAGAGAAGAGTGATTGTGGTTGTGAGTATGCAAGAAAAGAGAAGAGCGGATGGCGGCGGGCGGGGGCAGGGCGGGTCTTTATACTCGTCCGCTGAGCCAGAGCATCAACGCGGCGCTCATTCCTCACCACTCTCAACAAAACCCCAACCCGGATTGATGCACTTTCTGAACGCGCGACTATAAAGACCGCGCGCCCGCCCGCCGCCCGCTCTTGCCTGCTCTTTTTCTTTCTTGTATACACACTCTCTCGTCTCAACTACTCCCGCTTTTAACGCACAACACCCCCCCAACAAACTATTTAATCACAATGTCTTCTGGTGGCAAATCTGGTGGAAAGGCTGCTTCCGGTGCCAAGTCGTCGCAGTCCCGCTCTGCTAAGGCTGGTCTTGCCTTCCCCGTCGGTCGTGTTCACAGACTCCTCCGCAAGGGCAACTACGCCCAGCGTGTCGGTGCTGGTGCTCCCGGTATGTTTTGACTGTTTGGATTTTGGTCGGTGCTGTGTTGGGTTGTCGATCGCGTATGAGTCTCGCTTGATGATAGTTAGTCGTCATCGAGTTTTTATTTATGATTCCGCTCAGTATCGGCTGTTGTCACATATGATCACATTCTAATATCATCATTAGTTTATCTCGCCGCCGTCCTTGAGTACTTGGCCGCTGAAATTCTTGAGTTGGCTGGTAATGCTGCCCGTGATAACAAGAAGACCCGTATCATTCCCCGTCATCTCCAGCTCGCCATCAGAAACGATGAGGAGTTGAACAAGCTTTTGGGACACGTTACCATTGCTCAGGGTGGTGTCTTGCCCAACATTCATCAGAACTTGCTTCCCAAGAAGTCTGGCAAGCCCGGCAAGGGCCCCAGCCAGGAGTTGTAAGTCGATGTATCAGAGGTTTTACCTTAATCTTGTATTACTATTCTCGTCATTTGTTTTCGGTATCGGGATGCTATAGCAAAGGTTTTTAACGTCGATATCATCTTGTGATTTGCTGTTTTTGTTTGGGACTGGTTTTTATGTAATGGTAATTACATTGTATATTAGATTTTCTTTGTGGATGTTGTAATGATATATATTTTACATTATCTTAATATTTATGAGCTGTCATCAATAGTTTTTGCCTTACGTATGTCAAAGAGTAAGCATTGTACTTGCGATCCTCTGATCCATAGACGCGTCTTCTGCTTTGTTTGTGTTTGTTGATCTAAGTTCACAACCTTCATGACACGTGAAAGACGTGGCTGACCGAGGCAGTCATGGATATTAACCTCCCCACCGCCTGTAACAACTTCCAGTTTCAATTCTGCGTCCTTGCCACTCATTTCTTGATATACCAGGAAGAATGCTGTTTGTACTTCTACTGTCGTGAATAACTCTCTATGGCAATGTCTTCGACTGCCGCCGTGCGAAAGCTGTCGTTGGCGCGACAAATCTCTATCGACCCTGCCGTGTCTTCGTAGGTTTTCACCATCTGCATCCCCAGATCTGCTGCAGTCCCCTTCTAACTTACTCTGCCACTCAATAGTGCTTTGCTTGCTTTTGCTCTTTTTTATGTTTCTGATGTTGGCCCGAGACTTTTCAACGCAGTTGTGCGGGCACTCCCCAGCCGTGAGCGTCTGCGCCAACTACCTAGCATGACGAAGCATATCCTACTTGCCGCACTCTCTTTAAATGAGCTGCCTATATTTTTTTCTTTGATCTTTGCTTTTTCCGTTTCATTCACTCGGCTTGTTAAGATATTTGGGTCTCGAGGAAGTACTTTCAAGCGCAATCCTCAATATCACCGCATTGCTTCGTTCCTTGGTGCACTAACTGCAAGCTTAAGGGTCATGCGCTGGCACCAACATCGAGTTCGCAAATCAGCGACCGTCAAAGAGATTGAATCAGTGATTGACGAAAAATTAGATAGTCATGATCGCAGCCGTACAATTGACACCACTCTCTTTGCTTTCACATCGGCCGCTGATTACCTCCTTAGACGTCATATTCTCAGAGGCGGCCGAATGGCAATATCTGAAGGCGCGTACGATGTTGCCTCTTTTGTAACCTCATGCGCTGTTGTGATGTATTCTTGGTTTTATCGACCTGACCGACTACCAAAATCATACAACTTGTGGATTACGCACTATGCAGATCTAGACACTCGCCTTCTTGAGATGCTGCGAAGAGCGCAGAATCATACCTTTGTATATGGGGAGGATAATGGAATTTCAGATATGATGGAATCAATGTGCAAGAGAGTTGGTTTACCTCGTGAGTATGGTGATCCGAGCATATCAATTCCTTTGCCTTGTGTCTTAATTCATGAGAATATGGCTAAAAGCTGTGAAGTGCATGCTGTGCTTCGATTCTGGAAAGCATTCAAAGCTGCAATGCTCATCTATCTGCCGCTTAATATCACCTTGCACTTGCGTTCTATAAAATCATCTCGCAGTGTATGGCGAAGATTGCTGTTTGTCTTAAAAAGCTCTGCACGTTCGTCCTCGTTTTTGGGCTTATTTGTCACACTTACTTGGTATGGTGTCTGTCTTACTCGATCACGAATTGGGCCGTGGCTGTTTCCGAAGGCCAAGCCCATTACATGGGATAATACGCTTGGACCAGCTTTAGGATGCCTTATGTGTGGATGGAGTAAGTGGTTTTGTCTGCGAGTTATATACAGAGGCATTGTTTGCTAACTGGGTTCAGGTGTACTGCTAGAGGTTCCGCAACGTCGCGGTGAGCTTGCCCTGTTCGTATCCCCACGAGCACTCGGTGCGCTTCTACCTCTAGACTTTGATCACACGTACGAATGGATTGAGCGAGTAGTCTTTTCTTTTTCATTTGCTGTATTATTTTCTGCAGCGTCTACGGCGCGGCGCGATCGACATGCTGGAATCAGTAGACGCGACGATGTCAGGCTGAGAGGTATGATGGGCTATGCCATCACCACAGTAATGAGATAGTATATATTTGTTTAGTTTTTGCTTTTTGGTATTGCTTATTTCATGTGTTCTGTAATTAATCAATAAATAGAATCACAATCATTCATTGTATCTACATAGGTTCTCGAATTGATATTTCCCCACGTGACTAAGTGTTTTAGTCACGTGGTCAGGCGAACGCACCACCTTGACTCAAGTCAAGTCTGACATCATCAGATTGCAGCAATTAGAGTGAATCTACGGTCGCTGGCATGATCAATTCTAAGGCTTCTCAGGTGCTTTTTGGAGATAGTATCAACTCAGAACGAGCACGAGCTACTTCATCTAATGCGACCGCTGTGAGTACTGCGGTAGACGCGTTGCCTGCGCACTTATCGTCGGTTGAGAAACGAGTGCGAAGCATTAAAGGTCAGAATATCTGATCAGCAGTGATAGTGTTTATTTTATGAATGAAGTGCTGACTTTTTAATCATAGAGCAAGCACTGAAAGTTCACGACAAGTTCAAGCAGTCGGCATCAGACAGGAATGGATTGACCCCGTTGCTAGACTCAACAACTTTAGCAGTCGAACAATTTCTAGCCTCAATTTCCACGAAAGGCAAACAAACCACTGCTTCAAATTGTTCTGAGCTTGATGAAATTGGCATTAAATTATGGAATCAGACAACTACTGTGAGTCGTCAAGTCATCGACGAGGAGGGTGGGCATGCAGAAATGCAAATAGTCTGCGCTGTACGAACGCTAGCGTGCCTCGTTATTGAATGTTGCGAACGTTTAGCTGAGGACGTGGTCGACAAACTGAGGGTCTTTAAAATTTATTTGAAGGCTTTGAAGATGTGTCTTGATAATGACGCTATTGATTCTCTCATGAAATTGTTGATTAGAGTATCGAAGGTCTATGAAAGTGCTCTGAGTCTCAAAGAGGATGCAAGTCTCAAAGAATCGATATTTAACATGAACACTGAATACTGCATTCTCCGGATTTATGCGGTACCAAAAAATGCGCCTTATTTTCTCTTGTCTGATAATCTGCTAACTTGTCATAGGCATGGAAAACAAATAATTCCGAGCTTATGAAGACATGGAACAACAAGCTCCCACCTGTCAACACCGACCTTTCACTCTCGTCAAGAAAACTTGAATATTTAGTCGAGATCTTGTTTAACATTGGTACAGAATTTAGTCGAAAGCACGACTATGAACATGCTGCGACCTGGCTAGAGCGTGCTCTGGCCCTCTATTCTCGCGCCCCAGCTCACAGTGAAGACGAAACTCCAAGTTCGGTTCTCGAGTTGAAATACAACGTTTTACGAAATTTGATCAAAGCTTTATATAGCATTGAAGGCGATGAGTCTCATCTTGAGAGAGCGAAGAATATTCTCCACGATATGGATGAGGAATATCCGAGTTCTATATGGTCGTTACTTTTGAAATTCGAGATCGAGATGCGAGAGGGTGCCTCTGCTGATACATTATCTGATAGTGAGTCACTGTATAATCCAAAAGACTACTTAGTGATACTAATACGACCCTAGCACTAATGCAGATGATTTTTATTGGAAATCTGGATGCAAAATCGTTATCGATGTATGTGTCTTCCTTCTGACCAGATCAAAACGTGAAACTAACTAGTTTCAGAATTATGTCAAAGACGCACAGTCTAGCTGCTAAAAATGCCATTGCAGCAACCAAAGCATTGGATTATTTATTAACTCGAAAGCTCACATTTGACGACAACAACTCGGATCAGATCCAGCGAGTCTTTCTCGCGCGTCTCACAATCACTGCTCAGTACGCAATTTCTCAGGAATCTATAGTGTACCTAGAGAAATTATTTGCGGGTGAGTATGTTTTAAGTAGTTAACTATCCGTATACTGATCAGTTATAGAACTTGAGCGTTTGCTTCCAACTTCTCTACCGACTGATACGGTCAATAGTGCGCAAAGCGTAAGCACTATACAAGACTGCCAAGGAGTCTCTAGTTAACGATTATCAGATAATATGGAGCATAGGCGCAAGTTTATTTACTAGTTCTGATTACGAAACTGCGGCAAAATGGTTCAAACTTGCAATCAGTCCAATATTTGCCAACTGCGGAGAAGTCAATCGAACCAAAGTCATCAGAAAGATTATGCTATGCGAATTCGATTTACAGCGATATGAAGAAGTCATAGATCTATACAGAGTTCAAATGCCAGGATCTGGACAAGAGTCACCATTGACGCAGTTTTTGCTGTTCAAGACTGCTATGGCAATGTATGATGATTCTTTAGGTATGTAAATGCTACTTCTATGGAATTTATAATTGATATTGACTGCGTTAGCGCGTGAATCTTTGGAACATATTTTTAAGTCACCGGCATCCGATTCGAAAATATTGTCAGCGTGTGCGATGGAAGCTCAAGAAAAGGATAATAAGCCTGTGGCACTAGTGGCAATGCAACTGATTCTTCAGAAGATTGGTTTGGAAAATTCATCCGAAACCCATGAACAATCTGAGATTCGAATTCCGGCTCTACTTCGATGTGTCATCAGACTTATGATCTTTGATTTAGATAAGAAACCGAGTGAAGATAATGAAGAGGAGGGCCGGCTGGAACAGATTGATCAGCTATGTCGCTATTTTGAAGACTCGTATGATATGGCTAAACATCCGAGCAAATGGCAATCTCGTGAATCGGGCACTTTGTTTGATAAGGATGAATTGGAGTGGTTCTCACGAACCGCATATAATACTGCAGTCAAATCATGCAAGTCATGGCCAGCAGAATGTACATTGCGACTTTCTGAAATATCAATCAGATTTCTTGATTTGTATGAGCAAGAGATGAAAGCAGCGGGACAGTTTGACGCGGTAGTTGTGGACCTTATTTTGTGGCAGCATCTAGCAAGTTTGTTCTTAGCTGGCTCGGCTGCAATTTGCCTTGCTCGTGAGAGACTTGCTATATTTGAGCAACAGGAGCTGTATCAAGGCACGTTACGCTACGCTAAAGCATCTCAATCTGCTGCAGCGAAGTATCTCAGTTTTTTGTCTTCGAATATCGTATCAGGCCTTGGCAATGAGATAGATCCCAAGAAAAGGGCTATTGATGTGAACGCGAAATTAGCTGCTATGCTATCATTTGAATTCGAAGCAGCTGTTAACTTGGAAAAATGGGATTCGCTAACGGAAATCACGGAAGCGGTTATTCGTGTCGTCGGCGGTAGTGCGGATCTTGATGGAGTGGAAAGGCCAAAGAATTTGGAGGATTTGAGGATTTACGAAAGTCTGGTTGATATTTTACTCTCGTTTAATGGACCTTCTGACGGTTGGCTGATTGAATTTGCTTGATTAAGGAAATTAATACTGACTGAATATCTCTATAGAAGTTTTGTCTAACTTACAAGTACTAACTTTTGCCAGCAATGATTTGGATTTCTTGCTAACTGTACTGTTCTAGCTGATCTTGCGTGCAACGTTGGCCGACACCGGCAAAGACATTGTAAAACTATCACGCTGGGTACGCTGTATTCTCACTATCGCACTTCCGCGTCGTGCTTTGATCGCAGAAGATATCATTAACCAAGTACGAATCAAACTCGGCGAAGAGTTCAGAGAGCGATATCCCAAAGAGGAAGTACATTGGTTAGCGACTACAAGCTGGAATTATGGAGTTGATCTTTATTGGTTTGTTTATTTCAGATCTCAGTCAAATTGACTGTGAATGTTTGAGCTTGTATGCTGATTTTTGTATGAATCAAGCGCTAGTGATATGAAAGGGTGCAAGCGCTGGCTCGGAATCGCTATCCAACTTGCTGGAAGTCTATCTCCCACTTTAGCGTCTCAGGTACATTTCTTCATCTATGATTCTTATCTCAGAGACAGAGTCTAACTGTTCACAGATGCTGTCAAAGTACGGTACCATATGCAGCGCGACTGCAGAGCAAGAATGAATATTGACTAATTTTACTATTTTTCGCTGTACTGTTTCTTTACTTCGCTTTGAGTTTAGTTATCTTAAATATAAATGAAAGGTCTAGTTTTGTATCGGAATATAAAATATAACGTAAAAGAGTGAATTGAAAAAAAGAGATGCCAAATATAGTACACGAAATGTAACCCTTACACGATTTCAGTTAGTGTTTTCACAAACAAACAAAAAACCACCCAGCAAAACACCGCATGAAAACCAATAGCAAAATACAACAAAAAACAATTTCTTATAAACATAAGCAATTTCAAACTTTTTATTTACACGCCAACAGGGGCGGAAGACGCAGGATTAGAACTATCGCCGTTCGGTGTGACTTTCTCAACTTCGGCGTCGTCAACGGCAAATGCCCGTTCACTGACATGCTCGTCTTTCTTTGCTACCCATTTATATGTCTTTGGAAGATTCGCCTTTCCGTTTGGATGGGAGAAGAGACAGTTCGGGTTCATGCACTTGTTATCGTACTTGCACGGCGTAGTCAAAGGATGCGCATAGTAGCAATCCGAGCGCGTGCATTCAGCACCGTCGCGGCATATTGTCGGATACATTGCATGGCGATACTTGCAGTGTGTGTTTGTGCAGTAAGATCCATAACGACAAGCTTCCAGATAGTTAGGCTTGGTGTAAGTCTCGTCAGTCATCACAGCATCTGAAGATTGTACTCGCAGACTGGCCGGGGAAGGATGCGCTTTGTCGCAATTCTCGTTATGGCAGGCGTTTCCATCAGAGCAGTTTTCTCCACTAAGAATCAAGGCGTTTCCGTTCGCTGGTGTGGGATGTGCGTACGTACAGTCTGGGTTCGTGCACTTTAAAGCGAATTTGCAAATAGCTGTGTTCTCGTTTGTATTCCATCGATTTTGTGTGCTCGATCCATTGCTATATTGACTGCTCGAGAAGTTTTGTGCCTGCTGTTGTTGTTGCTCGTGTAGTTGCTTTAGTAGTAACTGTTCTTGCTGAGCTAGAATATTCGCTTTGCGCTCGGCGCGTCGCTGAGCATACAATCGGTTTCCCATCTCGTACAGCGGGGTGAACTCGTAAGTTCCTTTCGACGCGACGTATTTTTCGGCGTCTTCTGCAGACATATCTTCTCCGACGTGAATTTTGTCACATGTTCCTCGCACATTAGCACAGTTAGGATATAACCTGGGATTATTGTATGTTAGTGATATCGATCCAAGACTGCTGACAAACAAATAAGGAAGTACGTACGTGCAGATCTCAGTCGGATGAGGGAAATGGCAGTCCTGACGATCGTGATAAGGCCAGTGCTTACATCTGATTTTGGACATACTATAAGCAACTGACCCGTTATCGTTGTTGTTGCCCATTTGCGGATTGCTAGATATTGAGAACTGATTGCCATTATAGAACTGTCCGTTTGAATTTGAGTACCCGAAGCTGTTCGTGTTGTTTGGATTATTGTTGGCCATATTCATAGCAGAATATAATCGATTAACACCTTGTGCGGCGCTATTTCGATATCCTCGGTTGTTGCTGATGAATAGTTGTTGTCTCTGACCATTATCTTTTCCAATCGAGAATTGATTCCCACGCACACTATGAAGACCACCATCCATGTTATTGGGCCTCCTATTTCCAGAGCGAGAAGCAAAGCTCTTAGGATGAGTTGGAGTTGCAGTAGGAGTAACGACTGGTGTGTAATCCGGTTGCTGTTGAGTCGCCGGAGAGTTGCCACTCGAGGGATCCTGACCGGCTGAAAGCTGGTTCAGCTCTTCAAAGAGCCAGGACGTAAAAGTCGAGTCAAATCGTTCAGCACCAATCAGATCTGACAGATCAGCGGTTATTTCATCAGAGCTTTTGTTATTGCACATCATGATAACGACAAATTCAGAGATAAAGGGAGTCTCGTCTTCCGCGAAGCCCTGGGCACGTAGACGCTCGCCGACCGAGGCCTGCAGTCTTTCGGCGAGAGGCGAACCAGCTGTTAACTGAACTGCTGACATTTTCTGATAATGTAAAATGTCCCGTCCGCTAATACTAGTAAAATCCAAGCAAACACCTTTACTTGGTCGAAGCAAAGGAATTTTGAACTCAACAGGAAGCCAGTGAAATGGATTATGTGAGAGCGGCGCGTGTTCATTGAGATTTCAAGAGTCACGTGAGTGTTATGGGATTTGTGTTAAGTGATGACATCGCTCGTTGCTCAGATATCCCATTACGCTTCATCCAGCTCACTGCCAACCCCGGTTGTGAAACGATTACGCTCAGGATGTCTACGTCCGCTCTGCATCCGTCGTCAGCGACGATAGTCACAGAGCGAGCTCCTGAGACCGATGAAGACAAAGATGCTCTTTGGAGCTCGACCTTGTCCTGTCACGTCTCAGATCCGCAGAAGGAGCTAGAGGGAACTCAGAACCAGTACATATCCTATCTTGTCACGACCGAGTCTGACTTTCCTGCATTTCAATCTCCAGAGTTTAGAGTCCGTCGTCGATTTTCGGATTTTGTATATCTTTATAATGTCATTGTGCGTGATTATCCGGCATGTGCAGTACCGCCATTGCCAGACAAGCAGCGAATGGGTACGTACTTGCTCTCAGGATCAAATCAGTCGACCGTAAGCTAACACGCGTCTGATTAGAATACATTACTGGCGACAGATTTGGATCAGAATTCACATCCCGAAGAGGAAGCTCACTGGGACGATATCTCGAGCGACTATCAAATCATCCAATTCTGCGCTGCGCGGATGTCCTGAGCGTCTTTCTCGAATCACAGGAGTGGAACGCTTATATGCGCGCCCACCCAGTTAAGATTGCTACAGTAGGCGAATCATCAGGTGTTTTTGATGGCTTCAGCGATGCATTGATCAATGCCTTTGCAAAGATCCCTAAAGACAAAGATGACTTCTTGTCGGCGAAGGAGCGCGCAGACAAGCTTGCTGACGACGTGTCTCATACCGAGAAAGTAATGACCCGTCTTATTAAGCATGAACTTGAATGGGAACAGGACTCGCACGAATTCGCAAGTCAGTTCTCAAAGTTGTCAGGACTAGAGCCTGGAATGGAACAGCCTTTCCAAGCATTTGCGGCAAGATTGAGTTCGACTTCGAGTGCTATCTCCAGACTTCGCGAAGGTCTTGACCTCAACTACGTTGTCTCATTACGAGACTTGGAGAACTACGACGTTGCTGTAAAGCAGCTTTTGAAGCAGCGCGAGCAGAAGCAGCTTGACTACGAAGGCTTACTTGACTATCTCAACAAAGCTACAATCGAGCGCAACGTGCTTGGTTCCGGTGGAGGCAACGGATTTCTCCGATCCAAGGTCGAAGATTTGCGTGGAGTTGACCACCATACGGCAAGAGTAGAGCGTCTACGAAAGCTGGACGCAAAACTTGAGGAGCTTACAAAGGAAGCTGAAGAAGCGCATTCAATCTCAATGTCGTTCGACAAAGAGGTTACCAGAGATCTAACAGACTTTGAACGAATTAAGGCTCTTGAAATGAAGAGCACGATGGGAGCTATGGCTGATGAGCATATTGAATTCTTCAGAACTATATTGGAAGAATGGGAGCAAGCTATTCCGGAGTTGGAGAGCTAGATTGGAATGTATTTTGAGGTTTGTATTTAGCAGCTAATTAAGTTTGATACATCTGGTAGTTCTTATTTATCGTACTTAGCTTATAAGAATAGGCAGTAAACTGCTGCTACCAAACGCTATGTAGTGCTGAGCATGTGCTATAACCGTAAGGATTCTTAATCATATATGAAGGAAGTATATTACTATGTACAAATTGATGGAGAATGACAAATGAGTATTTATTTCTTCTTCCCATCCAATCGCGAGTCTGAGGTAACATTCATCAGTAATGAGTTGCTATCGAGAACCATTTTGTTGCCGGACTTTCCGACGATACCAGCGATTTCACGAGCGGTGTCAATACGCTTGAGTTCAACATAGTCCTTGCTCTTTTTGATTGCTTCACCAATAAGCTCAGCAGACTTAGCCTCACCCTGAGCCTTAACAATGGTACCCTGCTTCTCCTGACGAGCGCGATCGACGATGAAAGCAGCGCGCTGGGCTTCCTGCTGGGCGATCTGCTTGCTCTCGACGGCAGCAGTGAACTCAGGAGAGAAGGTCATGTGGGTGAGGGAGACGTCATCAAGCAAAATGTTAAACTTGTAAGCTCGCTTGACCAAGTTCTCACGCACAAGTCTGGAAACTGCCTCTCGCTGGGTGATGAGCTGGGATGCGTTGAACTGAGCAACGACAGACTTGAGAACCTCGTTGACAATAGAAGGCAGAACACGCTCGTCGTAGTCTGAACCAAGAGTACGGTAAATGGTAGGAAGAGCATCGACCTTTGGTCTCGACAGGACACGGCAGGTGATGTTCACCATCTGCAAATCCTTGGTTCCTGTCAGCGAAGCGACGTTGCGTGGCCGAGCACGAACATCGTACACCACGGGAGTTTCAAACCAGGGAAGCTTGAAATGTGTTCCTTCCGGGTAGATCTCAGGTCGAACACCGCTCAGACGCGTGTACTTGATCGCACGATGACCTCCATCGACGTTAAAGAGTGAGTTCGAGAGAGCCCAGCTGCCAACGATCGCTGCCAGAGCAAGCCCAACAGCAGCTCCGCCGCGGCCAGCTCCACCACCACCGCTGTTACCACCGCCGTTGCGGAAGGCTTGCTCCTGAAGAGCACGAGTGAATCTGCGAAAGGCCTCGTTGGGATTCGGTGAAGACATGGGTACTTTCGTGAGAGTGTTGATGCGATAGACTGTCAGAGAAGAGAAAGAAGCAGGAGATCACTCGCTTGAACGTCTGATCCAGAAAACATTTATAAGGGTTTTGTGCTTAAGTCTGCTGACATTGATTTATTAGGGTTTTGTGTTTTGAGCCTTCCCTGCGCTTGTGCTCAGTTGGAGCAAACGTAAACAAATACCAAAAACAAATCAGCTTGCTTTGCATCTGCGCAAATGTCGTTCCTTCAGTCGCTGTTTGTTGCCTTGTGTTGGATTTGTAAATATAGTATTTGTTGTGCTAATGTGTTTTTTTTTGGTATAGCAACTCGCGCTCGGCGAAATCATTCAAGCCAAATAACAACCTTCAGTCGCGTTCAGAGTCCACGAACTTTCAATTGCGGCAGTATGCTGAAGCAACTCTTGGATCTGGATCGCTACGACAGGCAGTGAAGTTACCTGAAGGAGAGGATCTGAATGAGTGGTTAGCTGTCAATAGTAGGTTCTATTTTGTAGGCTATGGTAACGAGTCTATGCTAACACGAGGTAGCTGTGGACTTCTACAACCAGATCAACATGCTTTATGGAACAGTCACGCAGTTCTGTTCGCCTATTACTTGCTCAGAAATGAAGGCTACCGATGAGTAAGTTAGACTATTAGTCTACGGCGATCTTGCGGGAGATCATGCGGTTAACGTGCGGTCTAGATACGAATATTTATGGCAAGATAACGAACGGTTCAAAAAGCCCACAAAGTTGTCTGCTCCTGATTATATTGAGCATTTGATGAATTGGGTTCAAGCTTACTTTGAAAACCCGACTGTTTTCCCTTCTAAAATTGGTTCGTTCGATTATGCTTCCGTTTCTGACTCTGATCTCCATTGTGGCTACTTCTGCTTTGCAACTCAGTGGAGGGTTCAGCGGAAGTAATCGATACATGAATATTTACTAATTAATATCAGGTGTTCCATTCCCGAAAAACTTCCAGGTTATTATCCGCACTATCTTCAAGCGTCTCTACCGTGTGTACGCACACATTTACTGCGAGCACTTTGAAGTCATTACGAAGCTGGGGATGCAGCCACATCTGAATACTTCATTGAAGCATTTTGTTTATTTTGCAAAGGAGTTTGAGCTCATTGAGCGCAAAGATTTTGGGCCGTTGACTGATTTAGTTGATCGCATGCTGGCTGACTCCAAGTAGATTGTTTGTGGGCCGTGTGCGTTTGTGATTTTCTTCTTCTGGGGTTACGTGATTTATCTTTGGCGTTGGCTGTGCTCGTATATAATTCAATAGAAGTACCTTTCTATGGTCATAGTAGACTGTTCATAGTAGGTTGTTTATGTTAATCGTCCACATCGCCTAGTAGCTGCACTCGATCAGTGTTGATGCAACTACGCAAGCATACTTCCCCCCTCAACGCGTCTTATTCTCTATATAATCTTGCTGATACTACTTGCTAATACAATTGCTTCCAAAGATTATACTCAACTACTACAACCACATCACTCAATGTATTACCTAAGTAAAATCCCAGGTCTAGGGTTAAAGTCAGGTCCTGATTGGCCGTCGCCGCATCCCGAGCTTTTCGTGCCGCCCTTTCTGCTCCAGCTTCACCACCTTCTCACAGATCAACTCAACCCGACAATGTTGCCGAGAATTATTGCCCGCGCTTTGCCGGTCTCCGGCCGCGCTCTTGCTCGTTCCTACGCGACCGCTTCCGAGACCGCTCCTCCCGTTCAACTCTTCGGTGTCGACGGAACCTACGCTTCGGCTCTTGTAAGTTTCTTCTCTTGATTTTCCCTTGAAGGCCTTCTTTCCCGCGGATCCAGCATCATATCAGCTCAATTGGCGTTCAGACAGCTTCAATATCCAGGTTTTTGCTAACAAATCGATAGTACACCGCCGCTGCGAAGGAGTCCGCTCTCGACGCGACCGCTAAGGGACTTAACTCCCTCAAGACCGCCCTCTCCAAGGAGAAGGCCTACGGCGACATCCTTTCGAACCCTGCTCTCTCAGCCGCCGACAAGGCCACCGTCGTTGAGGCTCTCTCGAAGTCCGTCAAGTCCGCCCCCGCCGTCACAAACCTTCTCTCCGTCCTCGCCGATAACAACAGACTCTCGCTTTTGCCTGCCATCATCACCAACTTTGGCACTCTCATGAGCGCCTACAAGGGAGAGGTCGAGGCCACCGTCACCTCTGCTGCTGTACGTTTTTTTTTCTGTGTTTGGTCAGGTTGGTGGATGTGAATATGTATACTGACTTTCGATCTCGTTATAGCCTTTGGACTCGAAGCTCATGGCTCGTGTCGAGGCTGCTATCGCCAAGTCCGAGTTCGTCGGTGCCGGAAAGAAGTTGAAGATCTCCAACAAGGTAGGTCGTTATTAGTATTGATTAATTTTTGAGATGATGCTAATAGATTCACTATAGGTCGACCCCGAGATTCTTGGTGGACTCATTGTCGAGCTCGGCGACCGTACCGTCGACCTCTCTGTCTCGTCGAAGATCTCGCGTCTGAACACTCTCATCTCCGAGGCTGTTTAAATTTAAAATTTGCTTCAACTGATCTGGGAAGGCAATAGATGTGGTTTGGTTCGATGTTACAAAACTAAATAATCATACATTTATACATAAATGCTCCCGTGTCTCTTAAAACCGAACGCCTTCTCAAATGGCTCTATCTTGTAAATTTAAAGCTCTACTATAGCTTTCCAAGTAGCTCCTTGTCAAATAAATCAGAGAAATTGGTTGACAGCTCCCTCTCACGATCTCTATGTGATCCTAACTCGCCTATCTCTACTAAATTTGAGATCAGCAACTCATCGCCGGGTTTATCTAGATATTCCATCTCGGGCTCTTGAGCGAATCCAATTCTTGCGGCATCAATCAGAATTCTTGCGGTAAGACCCCATACCGGATGTACACGTTGATTTCTTTTCCCTGTTGAAGATGCAACAATATCATTCGAGCTAACTGGAACTGAAAAGATATGTTGCCGCCATCGTAGACCACTCCAGTCCATCCAACTGCCCTTGTACCACTTTTTCTCGTCTTTCAAAAATCTTTCAAACGGCACCGTAAAAATTGCACCGACTTCTTCCACACTTGTTATTCTCAGCACGTCATTGATATCTACTCCAAGACCATCGCGGATCACGTTGCTATGCGAGAGGAAACCAACACATGGTCGTACGACGAGCCAGTTGCGGGCAAGGTGGCAGGGCAATTCCGTTATATTTTCAAAGCTATATTTCGACTGGTCTAGAGATTGCGATAAACCGATTTCTTCAAGAGATTCTCGGCGTGCTACTGCGAACGGTGGTTCGGACTCTTCGTCTGCTTTGCCTAGATGAGATATTCTGCTTAGCGTCACAGTTCATAGGGAAAATGAAGGATAAAAATTTTTAAAAAAATGCAAATAAAAAACTAAACTATTTGCAATGATATTAGAGTAAAAATACATACCTCCAGGAAATGCAGCTTGATTTGAGAATGAAGATATACCAGTGCTCCTCATGGTCAACACAACGTTCAGCTCACCATCATTGTTAGGATGTAGCAGGACGAGAACGGCTGAACGACGAGAAAGAGGTAAACTAGACCATAAAGTAGCCGGAGCACTATATGTTCGAAGCCTTTGTAGACAGTCTATGGCGTTTCTGGAGAGCATGGATTATATACTGATAGTAGGTGCTGTGCTGTCTTCGAGTTGACAAGCCAGATACATGATTCAGATGCCGCACGCGGCTTTCCGAGAAGGCTTTATCTTTACTTCAGGTTATTTGTCAGATCCTCCAACTACTCCTCCTCCAGCGAGCTCTGGAAAGAGTGAAAAAAGAGGAGAATGACTGAGAGCAATTTAAGTACAAGTCCTTTAGCGCTTTTTTCTTTGCAGCCAAATCCGCCGGATACCGCAGCTCCTCTACGCATTTCCCTGAACGCAGCAGTTGATACTATACCTGAGGAAGACGAAAGTGACAATGATGACACAGAAGAAGTGCCTGGCGGATCAGACCATCCTCTGGCAAAGACTCGAAAGAGTGTAGGGGAGCTACAAAACGATGCCGATCCGCGACCTACGCATAGAATGGTTCGCAATTTCTCTCTCATCTTACCTGATACTGGAGAGCGCGTGAGAAGACGGATCACTCTTGATCCGTTCGAGAATACCGCAAATGGACAGTCTAGCGGTCGACAACTCCTTATGAATGATGACAACGAAGACGAGGACCAAGTTGACACAGACGAACGAACTGGGCTTCTCAGCGCGGATCGAAGACGGACGAAATCCTGGTCAGTTCGCGGTATGATTGTTGCTGCGACACAAGTATCAAAGCAGATAGAGAAATTTCTGCTATCCTTTACAATTATCAAATGGATATATGTTAATGTGTTTTTTGAGGAGTTCAGTCGTCCGCTGAAATGCGCATTAACGTATTACATCGCATCATTCGCAGTTTTCTCCTCCAGTATATCATCTTTTCTGGGCACCGGCGATGGAAAGCATCTAACCGCAACAGTCACTGTCTATTTCCACCCATCACGGACACTGGGAAGTATGATCGAAGCAACAATGTTTGCTGAAGTCGGTCTCTTTTACGGTGTATTCTTATCATTCTGTGCGATGAACACCGCCGCGCTGTTTAAATCCTTTGATTTGCTCGCGGTTGGTCACGCTATTGTTCTTGTAGTGTTTGGAGCTGGAGGACTTGGTTCCATTGCTTGGATGAAAAGAAAGGTTGACAAGCAGACTTTTAATACTGCATGCTCGTTAGCATCTACTCAGTTTGTGAGAATTCTTGTCAGAGAAGGCGCAGTCCAGCAGGGCATTGTCTCCTTTGGAAAGATATGGCAAGTAACGATGATTGTGCATCTGGGAATTCTTATATCTGCTGCAGTGTGCTTTTTAATATTTCCGACCTCCGCTATATCCAAACTCAAAAAGGGACTCAATAGCTTGATGGACACCTATTCTCATATGCTATCAATCATCGCGCGTAGTTTCCTTGCTGGAACTGACGTGACGAAAACTGAGATCGAAGAACTTTTCAAAAGCGCACGAGATCTTGTTGTAGCATTGGACGGATCTCTACAAGAAGCCAAGTATGAACATTACTTGCGCGGAACCGAAACCGAGTATTTTCTGCAAGCAAGATTGGTCAAATCGATTCAAAGCTTGATGCAGCATGTCGGAGGATTACGAAGCTCGTTGATAATGGAGTGGTCTTTGACAAATCTGGATCACGGACAGACGCGATCATCATGTGGTGAGATTTTCGATATATTTGTATACTATTTAGGCCCACCTATGGTATGGTTTCTCAGATGCTCAAACAAAGTTGACTTTATCTAACTCATTACAGAAATCCTTAACTTATACAGTCAAGAGTATAATGGAGGCTTTACCATTTAGCGATGAGACTAATGAGCTCCAGCTAAATGCCAAATTTGCCGAAAGTTTAGATGCCGTGCGTTCTTCAAAGATATTTTTGCTGATGATGCTCATTTCTGACTCTGATTTAGGCCCTTGACTTATTCTCTACTGCTCGTACGAAATCTCTTCGTGAGATCTACTCCCAAGAGGTATTTACAGCACAAGCCGATCGCGAAACCATTGCGATCCATCTCGAGAAAGTTGCTGCCACATGTGGCCAATTTTCGCATGGCCTAGAAGACCTCGCTCGAGAGATAAGAGATATTATTGAAACTATGAAAGAGTACGAAGTCTACATGCAACAAGGAAGACCAAAATCTTGGAACTGGATTCTGTTTTGGCGCGCAAATCCTGCGAATCATCTAAAGGTCGAAGAAGTGGAAGAAGAAGAAGTCACAGTTCCTCCAAAACTTGCCCATCTTTTCAGCGAAGAAAATATAGAGAAATACGTCGATAAAGAAGGCCATGTACCATGGTCTCTAAGTTTATGGCGGTCGCTCCGTCTGTTTAGACGTAACGATGTACGATTTGGAATCAAAGTTGGACTTGGTTCACTTCTGTTTTTGGTCCCGGCATATTTGAATCAGACAAAAGATATCTTCAGACACTACAGAGGAGAATGGGGATTGGTAGCGTTTGTATTGATGATGAATATCTCTATTGGTGGAACCACAAACACTATTCTGTATCGACTAACTGGTACGTTTATTGGATGCTATTCGGCATGGCTAGTGTAGGTTTCTGTTATTTTTTATATTTTTACGGACAGTACTGACTTTGAGCGAAATAGTTGGTTCTTTGTTGGCGGAGACCGAATGATTTTATCTCTTACTGGATTCTGTATTGCATTCATATGCTTCTGTATCATTCTAGGCTGGAAGAAAAACAGTGCTTTCGGTAGATTCATTCTACTGGCGTTCAACTTAACAGCGCTTTACTCTTATAGCTTATCGCAAAATGATATCGATGACGATTGGAATGAGGATGAAGGTGGAGCTAATCCCATTGTATCTGAAATTGCCTGTACGTTTCTGCTTGATTCTAGTATTAACTTGAATTATTACTGACTTCTCGGGTTAGTCCATCGTCTGATTTCGGTGTCTTGCGGTATCATCGTCGCTATTTTCGTTACATTATATATCTGGCCCAACAGTGCTAGACAGAATATTAAGCGCAAGCTAAGTATTTTGTGGATTCGGATGGGTCTGATTTGGAAATGCGACCCACTGAATAGTCTTACTCATATTGGTGAAGCGCCAAAGCCGTATACCACCATTCAAGATGAGCAGAAGCTGCAAAAGTCATTACTCAAAATGCAAGGTTTAATTGGCGCGGCCTCGAATGAGTGGAGACTAAAAGGACCATTTCCCACAAAGAACTATGATTTCATTTTGAAAACTACGCAGGAGATTTTGGACGCATTCCATAACGTTAATGTAAGATAGATCACAGCTATTATCTATGGAGTTATCGCTAACTATGTGCTTCATAGGCGATGATCATTAAGGATCTAAATGCGTCAGAGAGAGAAGCCGAAATTATTAAATATACTGTTGAAGAAAGTAAGTGAATCAAAGGAATCAGGTTCGAATTCGTCTGCTAACGTTGTCTTAGGAACTGAGCTGAGTAACCGTATTTTCCTTCTCTTCTATCGTATGTACCTGCTATCTGATTGATTATTTCACTGCAGCTAACACAGCTCGATCAGTCTTGGCGTCTGGAATAAGACTTAGTCTACCAATTCCAGATCATCTTCCGAATACCATTCACGCGCGAGATCGCATGATTGTGAAGATTAATGAGTATCGTATGAAATCAGTGAGTCAGAACGCTGGCGCTGACGATGATTTCGTCCTATTTTACTCTTTCAGTACGTGTAACACCGTCGTAATTTAGAAATCGTTGCTAACTAATTCATTTAGTACTTGCGACCATGGCAATTAACGACGGGCTACTGCAGATAATAGGAGCATTTCAAGATATTTATGGAGCGATCGAGGAAGAGAGCTTATCTATCTAGATTCAACAGCTTTCGTCTGGTTAACAGGATTACAATAGCGTGCATTTCAGGTGCAATAATATTCTGATACAGAATTGAAGATTTGGCCTCATGGTATCAAGTTAGCTAAATGCAATGGCTTTTTCAAGTTTGAGCTGTTCTGACTTGCAGTTCCCTCAATTCCAGCCAAATTCTTCATATCCCCGCTATACAATTTTTGAGCTCAAACTCTGGTATATTTCACATGGCCACCACGCTATTTTCCTGCTGTATTCTAAAGGCCGTTAGAGTTAAGCGAGACGTTCTATCACCAAGCCCTCAAAACCATAATCAATGATGTAATAGAATGTCAACAGACCTCTTGTCCACGGCCCCAACCCTGCTTCCTGTTTCACTCCTGTACCAGCTGAAGCAGACGCAAGAATGGCTCCAATGGCTGTGGACTACTCACTGTACCTCGTGACGGACCCTTATTTGGTGCCAGAAGGCACCACACTTGAGGAGCAGGTCGAGAAAGCAATCAAAGGAGGCGTGACTATCGTCCAGCTACGTGAGAAAGATGCAGAGACCAAAGACTTCATCGAACGAGCCAAGAAAGTCCACGAGTTGACCAAGAAAGCCGGCATACCGCTACTGATCAATGATAGACTTGATGTTGCGCTTGCAATTGATTGTGAGGGAGTTCATATTGGACAGGACGATATTGGTATGGCTACTGTGCTCTTGTTCATTTACGCCTCCACGTACGGTGCGTAGTGATGCGTCAACTGGGGCTAACTATTGTTACAGATGTCGCAACAGCTCGAAAACTTCTTGGTCCCGACAAAATAATTGGTGTCTCGGTCAACTATGTGTCTGAAGCTACTAAAGCTGTTGAAGACGGAGTCGATTATCTCGGCGTTGGCGCTGTCTACGACACCTCGACAAAGATACCCAAACACCCTCCAATTGGAATATCTGGATTGCGAAAAGTTCTCTCGTACCTCTCTTCTGTCAAGAAGTATATGCCCGCTGTCGCAATTGGCTCTGTTAATTTAGCTACTGCTCGCAATGTCATGCATCTTTCCGCAGTTCCTGGTCGGTCTCTCGATGGCATTGCAGTCGTCTCCGCTATCATTGCATCTCCCGATCCAGAGTCTGTATCCAGAGAACTGCTGCATATTGTCAAACAGGCACCTTATTGGATGAACTTAATAAGCGAGCGCACTCCTGCAGCAATCATATCTGAAGTACCCACTGTGCTTGCAAAGGTACATGAGCAAAGTCCTCTCGTACATCAGATGATAAATCGTGTTGCCATCAACTTTGCCGCAAATGTGACGCTTGCTGTCGGCGCTAGTCCAGTAATGAGTGAAAACCCTTCAGAATCTGGTGATCTGGCGTCCGTGCCTTCCAGCTCTTTGCTCGTGAATATGAACTTTGCTGAACCTGAGTATGTGGAGAGGTATATTTCTGCTATTATAAATTACAATATGCGACTTCGTCCCGTCGTGCTTGATCCTGTTGGAGCTGGTGCTTCTGGCTTGAGAAAAGAAGCTGTGAAAACACTACTGAATCGCTCTCATTTCGATATCATCAAGGGAAATGAAGGAGAAATCTTCACTGTTGCCGGTGAAACATCGTCCATGCGTGGTGTTGACAGTACCTCGAGCTCGACAGTAGAGAAGAAAGTTCATATTGCGGAGGGACTCGCTGCCAAAGAGAGTAAGAAATCCAGTTTCCAGCTAATATCATATCTCTGCTAACATCAAATCTAGAAACGATTGTCGTGATGACTGGCCCACAAGATATCGTATCGGACGGCTTAACAACGTTCGTTCTTTCCAATGGTCACGAATATCTTTCTCACATCACAGCCAGCGGTTGTGTTCTTGGATCTATTCTGACGTCGTGCTTAGCTGTCTCCCAGGAGGACCGCCTTCTCGCTGCCGTCGCAGGTGTACTGATATATACGATAGCTGCAGAGAGAGCGGCCACAGCTCCGGGCGTGCGAGGACCAGGAACTTTCATCCCTGCTCTGCTTGACGAGCTCTTCATTCTCGGGAAAAAATGCGCAGAGAATGACAGTAGCTGGCTCGAAAATGCGAAAGTAGAGCGTTACATCTTGACGACTTGATGCCGTTAAAATACTATTTGTATATCTTTCTATTGTTTCTCTCTTTACATGCTTATCTGTAGTCATATACCAGTCCTGTACATATTATGCTTCTAGGCAGATGCTATCTCGTGAAGCTTCATGCTTAGAAGCATTTAGGACATATCAAATATTTTTAGATTTGGGGATGATAATACGTGAACAAGTGAACAGGATATAATTGATAATACTAGCTGCGCCAATAGGGGCAACTTTTAGACTCAGAAATCAGAGTAATAGAATATGGTCATCGACACACAGTAATCAGACCACATTAATTTACAAACATCGTTCTAATGGCATCGCACACAGAATATAGGGTATCCCAATTAGACATCAACCTCCCAGACTCTTAGAATGAATGCCTATGCCTCTTCTTCATAGGAGACGATCTCGCCGGTCTCAACTGCCCAACGCTCGATCTTGTAGGCATCGAACTAGCACTCAAATCGCTACCAGTCCTGGCACTATGACCATGTCTGGGTTCAAACTTGTTCAGCGCAGAAACTTTATCACCCTGCTCTTGATCTTCTACGTCAACTTTTGAGAAAGATCTCTTCATGGCATGCTTAGTAGATGATGATCTGCTGAGGACACCGCAACAAGACCTTGAATTGCCGTGGCCCGTTCTGCCACTTTTGCTAGATGACTCTAAAATTTCCGGTGAAGAATCAGGCTGAGTCACGCTGGATCTCTGCTCGTTGGGCTTTGACAACAATCTCCTTAGTCTGACTGAAGCTCTCTTTGAATCAGAGCGTCTGGTTGAAACGGCCACTGAACGCTTTATTGCAGGCTTACGAAACCTCGGACGACCACGCTTATCTGACTGGGAGTGTACGGGACTTGGAAAACGCGAATTTTGCACCGCGTGGACTTCTTGGTTGGAGCCATGAGAATTTGATGTATGCATCATAGATGTCGAGGGCAACTGACTATCAAGACCAGATACGAATGTAGTGAAATGAAACACAGGAATACCACAACGGTTTCCCAAAGGCACATCAACATCAGAACGACGCACGACAGTGGATTGAGAGTTGCATGGAATGCAAGAAGGCGTGAGCGCTCTTTGATGCATAGATCTCTGCGGAGGAGCCGGCGACTCCTCCCTGTTTGATATCTTGCTCGCAACCGAATGTCTACGCCATCTTCGTTGTCTGGGCGGAACAGTATGATCATGAAGACTCATATCTCCATTTGATGGGTGGGATCGTAGCAAAACAGGCTCCTGAGTAGCTAACTCCCAAGAGAAATCGCTCGGGACTGCAAGCGTGGCCACCGTCGTGCCAGACGTAGCTCCGCCCGGCTGACTGAGATCCTCAAAACTACCACGTTGGCTGACAGTAATCTCCATTCCAGTTTCAGGAAGTGCAACAGTTCTGTGGTGACTTTCAGGCTGATCATTTGAACTCCAGAAATTGCCTACCGCTTGACGAAATTGAGTAAAAGCACTCACTCGTCGACCAGCAGGTTCATTCCGTTGAGCATTATCTGCAGCATCCTCTCCACTACTCTCAGAAGCAGAAATGGTATACTCTATACCAGTTTCGGGAACAGTATAGGTTCGTCTGCGTCGCTGAGAAGGGCGACTCCCAGAAGCTGCTGAGCCAGTTGTGCGCGCAAGATCCCCATCAGGACTTCTTGGGGAAAAATCAAGCGACTCAAGCATATCGCGCGTAAAGGTATTCAAAGCAGATTCGTTCTCATTAAGAGGTACAGTGGTATCAGCGTGATCTGGAAGTAGAATCAACTCCGGCTCCTGCCGGCGACGACGCATGTTGCGTGGTGATTCCCAGTCATCATTGTGGACACTTGGCGTCAAACGATTTGAAGCAGAATCTGGAAAATGCCGAGCTCGATGGACAAATGAGGACACCTCGTTAGACGGAATGTTGCCGGGCAAGGTATTAAGCAGATCAACAACTTCGTTGTTCAAGTCTGGGACAAACTCAGTGTCCTCGTCCAATAAAGGTAAAAATACAGGCGAGGGAGCAGAATGCGAGCGCATACGCGACAAATCGCAAGATTCAGACAGTTTATTATTCGAATCGGACATAGCTCTTGGTTGCTGTGCTTACTTCTTGAGCGGTGTGGAGCGGGAAGCGATCTGGGGGGCGGGCTGGGCCGAATCAAAATACACGGTACGAGACCAAACTTCCGTGTTGCGACGCGTCTTAATACGCGTTCTACGTGTTTACTCTAAATACGGATTAATCCAGATTCGTAAAATGCAAATTAATATATGCTAAACAAAATAAATCAAACTTTTCCCATTCCAACAATATTTATATTGGTATCCTGAATATCTCTCTTTTGTCTAATTCAAGTATCGGTCTAAGCTCTCTCCCAAGACGCCTTCGATGACAGGCACCAAATCCTTTCGCACTTCAGATTCGACGCTCTCATCTTCATCTTCAAGCAACTCAGCAACAACAGGCACAAGTTGCGGCAACATGCTCAACCATTCTTCTCCTAGTCTTTCGTAGATAGCCTTGAGTGTCATCACTGTCGCAATCTTGACGTCGGATGCGGAAGCACCCGATTTCGTGCGTGCAACCTTGGCAACCTTCTTTGCGTCCAGCTTGATTTCTTTCTCATCCTGGGCGTCAGACTTTTCATCTTCGTCGTCAGAGTCTTCCATCATATCATCCTCGTCATCCAAATCCTTCATGTAGCTGAGAACAGCTTTGTTGATGTACTTGTAGTGCTCCTCAGAAGAGCAGGAAACTGCAAATGCGACGATAGCCTGCTTCAAAGCATCACTCTGCTTAAGGCCAAGAGCCAACTGAGCCAACAATGGAGTAGCCATCTTGTCAAATCTAACGGGCGCTTGCCAGAACTCTTCCTGATCATTGGAGAAAGCTGCAGTCAATGTTTTGATAACTGCCTCCCAGAGCTCAAGGTCGAACGGAACACCGGCATCAGTAATGAAAGACACCAGCAGATTTGCCGTATGGTCAAGGATGTATCCATAGTAGCTGGTAACAATTGACTAAATTATTGTTAGTATTAACTCAAACTTAAATAAAAATATATAAACATACCTTCAATGAACTAAAGAGACGTTCGCAGAGCTTGAACAAGATCAACAATCTGTTACGGCGAACAGCTGGAGAGTCAACTGCATCCTCCATGGCCCATTTTGACGTACGAACGAAAAGAGGTCGGAAGATCTTATCATTCAACTTAAGGACGACTTGCATAGCAATGTCGATAACGTCACTTTCAACCTCAGCGATCAGAGACGTCGTTTCGGACTTTACGCTATCCAAATTACGTGTATCGAAACCAGAGAGCAAGAAATCGAAAATTCTTCCAGCTTCAGCCATAATAGTCTTGCGAGTTCCACGATCAATAACTTGAGTAGTAGTCGTCAAATGAAGTTTGATCATCTCGCTATTCCATTTCTCCAATACAAGATACCAGTTTCCAATCAACGAACCTAGCAACTCTTTGGTGGGGATTTTAGAGATCATGTCCTCAAGCAGACTAGACCGAGCCTCCTCGACAGCCTCGTTGTCTTCAATTGCAGCGACTGCATCAGCCGACGCCGACAAAAGAATCCACCCGAGAACCTTAGTCAAGTAGCTGGACATAAACATCGGGATACGCTTGACGAGGGAATCAATCAACATAAACGCAGCAATAATGACAAGATCTTTGCCGTCCTTGATAGCTTTCTCCAGAATATCCAGAACCATAGGCACGATACGTGGCAGATACGCCAACATACGAGCACCAAGAGCAGTGCTGAGAGAGCTCAAGGATACTATAGCAGATATCGCCGCAGAATCATCACTATTTTGAATACCACGCTCACTGATAACCAGCTCAATAACATCCCCGTCAAAAGCATCAGGCTCAACGGCACCAAACTTTCCACACAGACAATCAAGAGCCATAAATCCGAGTTTGACAAGCTCTGCATCCGAAGCATTAGCACCTGAAATAGCAGAGCAAATGGTAGGCATGATTTTGAGCGCAGAGTTGCGAGAGAGAACATCAGTGACCTTTGCATCGTTTTCAAACTTCGAACGCACAGCGGCCAAAGCACGACGGACTGTCTGAGGTTCACCAACCCGTGACACAAGACGTTCCAACACGGAAACGAAGTCTTGAATCGGTAACAAACTGACAACCATGTCCAAAGTGTCGTAAGCCTCGTCTTGGAATCTCTTTGCTTTGGGCTTAGTTGAGTTGTCAATGATCTCCAAGAGGCTCTCAATCGCAGAAGCAAAGGAGGACTGTAAATCATTGACAGCAGCAGCATCGTAGTCCTCGGAAGTAGTTTTAAAAATGGCTGCGACGTGCGACCTCTTTTGCGAGCTGGCAAGGCCCTCACGAATAAAGGCCAATAAATCGTTTTTGAAAGCCATAACCTTCTCTGGAGTCATTCCGGCTAGATCAGCGACATAACCATTTTCGGCTGTTGCGTTCTCAAGAATCAGAGGAATACGACGAACAAATCCAATGTACTGGCTCACAGCTTCAATGCGCTCGGCAACAGAAAATCCACGTAAGAATACATCAGTAAACTCTGACAAAGCCTGCGCATCAGTATCTTTATGGCGTGAAATCAAGTCATAATGACGCTTGCCGAGCAGACGCAGGACAAGAGATAGACTCTCCTTGGGGCCCAGCGTCTTTGTGAGTGTAGAAAAGAGTTTCACGCGGCGATGGTAAGGAATATATGGGAACGCATTGACAAAACTGAGAATCAACTCAACCATGCCAAACGCGTCGTCAGTAGTCGTAGACAACGCCAAGGCAGGCACGATTTGAGAAATGGTCTGCTGAATGACATGAGCAGAGAACTCGTCATCCTGACGAATGGTGTTGGCGCCCATAAATGTGAAGATTGGCATAACGCTGTGCAACACAAGCTCAGGGGACAAACTAGATAACGCAGAGATAAGAAGCAAAAACTTGTTCTGAACTTGAGGAGAACTTGAGGAGCGAACGCAGCTCACTAAGATGTCGATGCGAATAGTATTCGAGTCAAGCTGAGATTTCTAAATTTATCAATGTTAGTTTAAATAAAATACGCTGAAAGCAAAATTGACTTACATCAGCATGCTGAATAATTGGCAAAATGCAATCAACCAAAACCTGCTGTGTGTACTGAACCGGCAGCGAACTGTCAGTCTTCACAAGCAACAAGTCACCAAGAATAGAGAACAAAAGCTTCAAGATTCCGCCGTGAGTCTCGGGCTTGCTTCCTTCTAACAGCTCAAGAATCAAGGTCAACTCTCTCAGACTCTGGTGAATAGACACCAAAGCAGGAGGAACACCCTGCGAAGTACTACTTCTCCGACGACGACGCTTGCTCTGCTGACTGGTTTCAATTTCAGGAACCAGCTTCACTTCACTCAGAATGATTGAGAAGATCGAGGTCGAAATGTCAAGGCGAGTTAGACAGTCCAAAGCGCCGTATGAAACTTGATCATCCAGGGCCATCGCGAGTAACATTCTGATAAATGAAATCTGGGAATCATGACTCCATCCGGACCAAGTTTCAACAAGGCGATCTCCAGCGGACTCAGTTAGGCCAAGAACATCAGCTTTCAAGCATTCAGTCAAAAACTTTAGTCCTTCAACTGCATCGCCGCCTTGGACAGTCTTCAACAGTAGAACTTCAAAATTGGAAACAGAGAGTTTCTCCGACTCGATGGAAGCGACACTTGACGCACGCTTAATCACCCAGTCTTGCAAGAGCGGATAGCACAAAGTTGATAAAGAAGCAGGAGGCTTGCTTACTCCAGTTAATAAACCTAATAGGACATATTTAAGTCTGAAGATAGGAGATGCGGTGATATGGCTAGCAAGAAATGCAAACACAGCACTCTTCAGACTTGCCTCCCTCTTCTTCTTCTCTCCTGTGAGCATTACAGAAGAGTCAATGGAGCTGGCCACAAGAGTTCTAATAAAATTCTTATCCAAAACTGACTCTTCTAAGCGGGGTATAACGTAGAAGTGCAGCAAAGATTTCACATCTTTCACACCAAGCCATTTCAGTAGATCCGTTTCCTCTCCTGATCCATAAATGGATTCCATGCCCCAGATCGAGGCAAATTTCGATCTAGCTTCATACTTGGCGTCTAGTTTCTTGAGGCACTGAGCGGCAAGGGCACGAACTTTGACTGACGGATCAGACAGCACGCAGAAGAAATATACAATAGCTGCCTGGTAGTCTGTATCTGGAGTCTTCTCGATCACGCTACCAAGCAATTTCAGGGCTTCAACGCGCGCTAATGCGGGATAAGCACTGACAGTCATGCGCAAAAGAAACGAGATAGCCAGATCAGACTCAACGGGAAATAATGCCTGATTGTCCATAAGCTCAGCAGGAGACTTGTTCTCTGCAACGCACTGAACAAAAATCTCTGCCATAACACCAAAATCAGCAGTGCCACTGGGAGCAAGGTATGAGCTACAGCTAGATTTGATGGCCTCTTTAACACGCATATCATATGAGAACAAAATAGGCTCTGAATCAACATCCATGCGATCATCAGCTGCCGCCTCTGGCTCCGCAGGCTTGATTTTGACATTCAGCTTAAGTTCAAGAGCATCAACATCGATTCCAACAGTTTTCACGGTGTTCAGTACAAGAGAAGAGATATTAGATGCCTCAGTGCTGGCTAAGGCACCAGCAAGTGCGGATTTCAGGTCCTCATCGGCGCCATCTTGCACTGCCTGGTTGATAACTGATTCGATAACAAGTGACTTCTGTGTGTCCGAGAGTAAGTCATCAGCGAGAAAAGTAAAAATTTCTTCTGAATCCGAAGGGTAATGCTCGATGATTGCGAGAAGATACATCATGACAAATTTATCAATTTTAACCTTGAGTTTGATTTCTTTCAAATCGTCCTCCAGAGCGTCAAATTTTCGCAAGGCTTTCATTATGCGGGCATCAAGTGGGGTATACTTGGAGTCACTGATATCCTGGAATTGGATGACCTGGGTGAGTGCTGCAAGACCAGTTTTGCAAGATTTCTTGGTCCAGTTTAGCGCAATGCTCTGAGCCATTGCGAGGAGCACTTCAGTGCTAAGGCGAACCTGAGATACTAAAACGACAATGATCATATACGCAGCAGTTTGAGCTTCAGGACATTTGCGAGCAGAAATGATCTCAGAGATGTGGGGAATTATACGTTCGGCAATGATCTCATCATTAGTATTGGCATCTTTCAATGCCAACATGGCAGAGATCGAGATCGAAGTCCAGAATGAGAGTAGAGTATGGTACTCGCATTGAGCATTGACTTGTGATACTGTAAATTCACACACGAGGTTAAACAGCTGCGCATCTCTTGTGAACGCGCGGATAAGTGTGTTCCGCGGAATCGGAGTCGCGGTAAGCTTCGAGTTCGAGAGGAAGCCGAATAGTGGCGGAAGGGGAGCCTGAACCACATCAAGGATTCGCTGGAAAACTGGGTGGTCGTGATACGGAAGAAATGTAAGGATGAAAATCTCTCTATTCATTTCATTGATCCTATTAAAGCGTTAATAAATTTGTCATAGCAAAACACGCTCCTTTAAATCACATACTTGAATCGGCGAACTAGCCACTCGAGTGCCTTGAGGGCAGGCTGGAGCATAATCCTAGATGACAGTAAAGATAAAAAGCCCTCGATAGCTTTATCTAAAGCAGCGTTTTGTTCAGCAGTCTAAGTAAAAATTATTAGTTGTGCGCTGATTTGACACACGAGCTTTTGCGACAAACCTGCACATGACGATCGATCGTGATACTAGTCTCTGAAAACAAGCTGCGCTCAAAGACGCGAAACTTAGGATCAATGGATACGAGATCCTGCAGACCATCGTATGCGGCAAGATAGACAGTATCAAGGTCCTGCTTCGCAGCGACATTTGGCTCGTAGATGAGAGAGACAGCGTGCGATTTCTGTCTCTTCTTGCGGTCGAGGGTCGAAGCCGACAACGACTTTGCCTTTATTTCGGCCAGCTGCCTCGACAGAGTAGTTGCCATATTAAACAATAAGACCGAAGAAACACAGCAGCTGAGTTGAGTCTGGGATGCAAATGCAAAGAAAACGGTCTCTGCTGTTGATTCTTTGCTTCTCGGTCTTCAACAATTTTTTTTGCCCCTGAATTTTTTCCTCCCAATCAGGCTTCAAACTTTAACTTTACAGTGTATTAGTTTCAATTGTATTCCACTTGAACAAAAGAATATTCTGTATCATTTTAACTAGATTTTATCATATATTGTGAATGCGAACTTCAATAAATAGTCTATAGGTTGTACAGCTGCAGGAGAAACCTGCAGGAAGCAAAATAATCTTATTAGCTACCAGTCTCTCGACATAACTATTGATTATCATTGACGATTATTATACGATTAAACGATACAGATTATCATAGACAAGCCAGATGGCCTTCTCCTTATTAACCAACTAGTTTTATTGTTATGCTAAAAATTGAGGAGCAATACTTTTTACAACAAATATCGAAACACGCAGCATTTTTTAATACCTCATAAAACCATGACCCATCTAGTAAACAAATCCCAAAACCTTGCCAGCGACGTGCTTCCGTCTGGCCTCCTCGTGGTCCATGATACCAGCAGAGGTAGTAAGGATGATGAAACCGAACTGACGCGAGGGAAGGAGGTTGGTGACCCACTTCTCGATATCTCCAACACGAACGTTGAAGCGGGGTGAGATGACACCGCACTTGTTTAGTCTTCCGTTGAGTTGAACAACGATCTTTCCGGATCGGTGGTCATCGACCTCCTCGAACTCGCCAATGTATCCTATAAAACCATTATTAGTTTCTGCGTCCTAACTGAGGTTCTGAGAAGGAGCTTAGATGAACTGGAAAGCGCAGCAATGGAATATCATGAGAGAATGTCGATGAAAAGTAAACGCATAACAAGACGGGTTTGACAAGCCTGCGTGTAAGAATCGTTTCTTCGTGTTCTTTAATTTTCCGAGATATTAAAAGACAAAACCCCATGGAAGCGAAACGAATTTCATCCAGTTATTACTCGGGTTGTGCAAAACTCACCCATGATATTCCAAGCTTTGGAATCTCAAGCATTCCCCAAAGCTCCTTCAAAATCATAATATTTTCACCGTAGAGACGTACCGTGCTTCTGCATGACAGTCAAGAACTTGACGATGACCTTGCTGGAAGGGCGGATGAGAACCTGGCGCTTGCCCATCTTCTCGGCATTGTTGATCGAGTTAAGAGCGTCGTTGAGAACTGAGGCACGAGTCATTTTAAATTACTGATACTTCTAAAGTTAGTTACAGCTTAATGAGTGTCCTTGTCGGAGGAAATCATGATGATTTCAAGGATTCAACAAGCGGAAGCCACCATGCTAAGTCGTCGTATCTATTCTTCGACCGGCAAATCGTCGAACAGAGGACAGACCGCAATTCCCAACTAGTCACAACCACTGTGCCGACCCCTTTCCATCACCGTTCATCCCAAATACTACTTTAACATACCTTTGATCTTGACGAGTAGTTGCTGATGGTGATGTCTAACAGAGTCGAGAATAATAGGAGTCCAGTTGTTGGATAACTTGATTCTGGCGCCGCGTCACCCGCAGAGACAAAAGCAGTCACACTTTATTAACCCTACAATTATGTGCCCTATTATTAGTGTGCTTATTACATTACTAAATCAATTACTAATATACAAAACCTGCAGATTTTAGTGCTGATAGAGAGTGTGTGTATGTGTCGACTTTTTTGTTATATATTAATATTATATTATATTAGCAATCAGGAGATAAATAGCAACTTATTATCAAAATAAATTTTTGCAATGTTAAGCCAAGTTCAACCACGAAGTAGATTACACACAATCATTGCTATTTACAGTCCTCTAGTTCCTTCATACATGCTTCGGTGCGAATGCCAAATTATCTCTGTGTGCAATATACTCTGAGTCTGAATAGCCCAGTAGCGACTCGATTTCTGAGCTTTTCAGTCCCTTAATCCTAGAAACTTCTACCGAAGAATAGTTAACAATTGCCTTGCCAACGTCTTCTCCTGCGGCCAGCACAGCCTCAAGATCGCTCTCAGAACTCTGCAATCCAGCGAGAAGAGCACTCTTATCAACAACCACCAATGATACTGCCTCAGAAGCGCTAAAAGATCCTTTTACGTAAAGCACGCCTGCTGGTAAAAGACCTGCTTTATTCGTTCGGGTGATTGCCTTATAAGCGCCGCGATCTATGTACACAGTACCGTGGGACTTGAGGCCATGTAGAATCCAGAATTTGCGGTCTCGAATTGGATGTGACTGTGGAATAAATCGCGTATGTTGCGGAGGCGGAGAAACAGATCTATGCGGGCTTTGTGGTCTTGAGGGAGCGGCAGAACTTGCTGGTGTATTAGAATCTCCCGTTTTGGTAGTTTGATCCGTTTCAGGAGTATGAATACCATCCGAGGGCAAGGTGGGATTTCCATTTTTTTCAAACTCATGGCCATCGCCATTTTCCTTCAAACTGCGTAAATACTTGATAATTGCATGAATGTTGCCGGGTACGGAAGATTTGGTAATAATTGTAGTTACGCCAGCGGATGTTGCAAGCTCTGCTGCGACCAACTTCGTGACCATACCTCCTGTTCCGACGCTGCTACCAGCAGTTGATACTATATTATCATATTAGAACACATTATTCTTCAACAGCTTGAGCAAGAACAAAACTCATTACCATCTACATTCAGCTGGTTGATATCGGTGACCACCTCAATTGGTTTCGCGTCCGGATTTAATCGAGGATTCTCAGTATATAATCCATCAACATCCGTCATTAAAAACAAATAATCTGCGTTTGCCATTCCGGCTGTGATTGCAGATAATGTGTCGTTGTCTCCAAATTTAATCTCCATAACTGATAACGTATCATTCTCGTTCACGATTGGGATGACACCCATATGTAATAATTCAGTAAGGGTGTTGGCCGCATTCAAATATTGACCTCGCTGTAATAAAAGTTAACATCTTACGCCAGTCAGAATAGTGTAATTCACATACGTCGGCTATATCGTTTCGCGTGAGTAATATCTGAGCGACAGGCTGGTTTAGCTGGCGAAACAACTCATCCCAAAGCGCAATCAGTCGACATTGGCCAACAGCAGCTAAAGCCTAGATGAAAATTAATCTCTGAACTTCTTGATATAGGCCCTCAATATCCCAATAGCATAATCGGAACATACTTGTACGGCAGCCAGCTGCTTTGGACGCTTGGGAATATCCATACGTTTCAAACCCATAGCAATTGCAGCTGACGACACAATTATCACTCTGTGACCTTCACGACGTAGCATGACGACTGTCTCAACAATTAGCGACATATTCGCGATTCGCGGTTCATGGGTAACCTCATCGCAAATAGACGACGTCCCTATACAAGCAGTTAGCCCCCCACACTCTCATAGTAAGTCGTAAGACAGAATAACATGACATACCCAACTTAATAACAATTGTTAATGGTTTCAAATCTTTTGACTTCATGTTGTGTACGCGAGAAACAGGCGACTGCGTGAATTTAGTTGATACGGTCTGGATCAGTCAAACACCACAAATGCAATTAAAATCCTAGTCCCATGCCACGCTTGCGGGTAGAAGACTGGACAAATATAATCCAATAATAAAACTGGACCTTAAATCACAGCAGCTGGTATTATATGAATATTGTCAGTTCTGTTACCTCAAATACGATGAGCAAGAGTTGAAATAAGAGTAACTGCCCCTAAAAAATTCGAAAGGTTGAAATAAAGTTTAGTGATTTGGCGATGGACGTCTCCAGGAAAGCTTCGCGAATCTAAGTCCCTTCCCAGTCTCAATAAAGCAGATACCATCTTCGGTTTAGACGACTTCGTGTAGTCGAATTTGGTTTCTGTGATTTCCTACAATGTCTGCTGCAGATGCTAGTGATAGTCAAGATAAGCCCGAGTTGCCTTCCGGGTTTACTTGGCTTCGAATGATGGCTGCAAACTACACCGGCATGCTAACTGATGAGCAGAGGGAGATATACAAGAATGTTGCTGCAGCAAGGGCAGATGCAGCAGAATGCAAGACATGCGAAGGATTTAGAGACTTTAACTTGAAATGGAGTATGGCTTCGACTGAAAAATTCCCTGTGAACATCATGCTAAATCATATCATAGGTCCTATAATCAACTTTATGAAAGACAATATCGAAAAGCTAGGAGGATCCATTGATACAAGAAATATAGCATGTATTAAGTGCACTGAAACCGTCGCCGGAGGTTTCAACCCCGAACAAGGTATCATGGTCTGTCAAAATTGGGTACAAGGCACCAAACATGTTGAAGACACAATTGCTCATGAGCTGATTCATTTGTATGATGAATTAAAATTCAACGTTAACTGGTTCAATTTAAAACATCATGCATGCTCTGAGGTATGAGTTTTATATTAACGCCGATAGTTTCATTAATTTGGACTAACAGGGAATAGATTCGAGCATCCAACTTGAGCGGCGAGTGCAGAATGATGAACCAAATAGTCAGATATAGACAACTCAAATTTGTACGAGCACATCAAGAGTGCGTGAGAAGACGTGCAATTCTTTCAGTCATTGGAAATCCTAATTGCAAGGATAAGGAGGAAGCTGGAAGAGTAGTTGATCAAGTGTGGGATTCTTGCTTCAATGATACCCGGCCGTTCGATGAAATTTATCCCTGATTGTGGTGCAACTACAGCATCTTATTGTATATAGACTTTAATCACTTTATCTCTCTCATTTTTGGTTCACTTGGAAACGTTTCACCATTGATTTAGTCTTCACTGACACTCCTACAATCACAACAATTCAGATGACTCGCATCATGAAAAATCAGGTATCACAATGGTTTTATTCTAAGAGAGTTCTAAAATATTACCGCAATCTAAATATATAAAACAAAAACATGCCACGCCATTCTCCATTGTTAAATCTCGTCTTCTTTGATCTACAGCACGTTCAGATCGTACTAATTTGCTCTTCGTTCGCCTGCATTATCATTGGGCCAGTGAGGGCGGTTTTTGATGATCCATGGATGATCAGGAATTTGATCAAGGGGATATCTTCTCTCAGGCTGATGCTGCAAAAGCTATATAGGTTTGTTAGTACAAAATGAGCTCATATTTAACAAAGCCAATCCTTACGCGACGAATGAGATCAGCAGCCTCGAAGCTGACATACGGAGGTATCTTCAAATCAACCTTGGATATGCGCTTATAAGTAGCTTTGTGTGCAGGCTCCTCAAATGGAGGGTTTCCAACAAGAAACTCGTAGGTCAAGACGCCGAGGGCCCATAGATCTACCTTCGAGTCATGGTCTTTGGCCTCTACCATCTCCGGGGGGAGATAGTCGAGAGTTCCACACATAGTGGTACGCCTAAAATGAGTTAGCAACTAAACGATGCCACAATAAAACGAGTATTACCTTGATGTCGGAGTATGCACGCTCCAGCCAAAATCTGAAAGCTTGACTTCACCATTCAGTCCAATCAATAAATTCTCAGGCTTCAGATCACGATGAATAATGTGCTTCTTGTGCAAATAAGATAAGGCACTAGCAATCTGACAAATATACTATTTCACTGTTAGCAGCTCCATAACGATTAATAACCTGTGCGGACTTACTTGCGAGGCTAAAACGTCATCAAATCTGCCCTTCTTTCTTAGAACCTTGAACATTTCTCCTTGACCAGCATACTCCAAAATCAAGAACACCCGGTCAGCATCATGAAAGTGACCATACAGTCTCAGGATATTAGGATGCCTTAAATTGCTTTGAATTTCTATTTCGCGGCGGAATTGCTTTTCAACTTTGAAGTGAATGAGCTCCTTCTTCTCCATAACCTTCAAGGCGCAAACATAACTAGTGGCTTTGTCACGAGCACAGTATACTTTGCCAAATTTTCCTTTTCCTAGCTTTCGACCAATTTCAAAGCTGTCAAGCGAGTATTGTCTGACTGGGACGCTCGGTTGCTTCACGAGACCCATCATAGGAGGAGAAGAGTGCTGGTCGTTATTGACCACATCGTGCGAAGATACGTATCCAAGAGGCACCTGATTATTGGCACCAGGCTTGTGCATGTTAGGTGATGCTGGAGGTGGCATTTGAGAGGTCCGATTAGACACCGATCCACTATTATGAAGAGCATATTTCAGAAGGGGATTACGAACAGCACCGCTTGAGATGCTGCCGACATTCTCCTTATTGTTGGTATTGCTTCCACTCGTTACTCCACCAACTGTAGAAAGATGAGACGTCTAAGCAATTGAAAGTCAGTAGTCACAGATTTTATACCAATGCAAAACACTCAAATACCTTTGTCTTGTTCTGAAGACCATAGGAGGATCCATGGTTATCATGAAGGGTCGATCTAGAGAGACGATTCTCAAGAGTTCGTATAGCAGCCATCTGTGATGATCTTGATATATGCCAAAAAATTCAGCAGCTAGCTCAATTTTAAAAAAGAAGCAAACACTTGCTGTAGATAAGGAACTGCAGGTTGGCGAGGCAAAGGGAAAGCGTACCGTGCCTACCTTAAGAGATGGGTTGTTCAGCTCGTCGTGCGGCTTTAGTTCCAGTAAACAATTATCCAAAATAAGACTAGTTTAGTTGCCCTGACGACACACTCTAATTTATTGTGTCACGTGCCAAAACTTGAACATATCTGTGCCGATTCAACTTGTATTCTAGTTTGGTTCTATAAAAGAAGTGCATTCAATGGTGCTGTGATCCGAGCTTAATACGATCAAATTAATACCCTTCTAAAATTCAAAACAGAGCGCGTCATGGCAACACCAGATTCATTTGACAAGTAAACCAACTTCGGAATGATACTAACAGCAGCAACAAAGACAATATGCAAGATCATAATCATGTACATTTACACCCTTCAGACTCAATAGCCATAAACAGCTAACTCTATACATTAAGGGAATAACAAAGATAACATCAGCCGTTTAGCACCGGCCAATACAAGTCCGGCCACAGATAATGCGGCTTTACAAATATTAACACGAAAATCTGACAATAAAGAGGTCGAAAAGATAGAAATTAGAACTGAAACAACTCAAAACTCTTAGTCAAACTTTCCTCCCACAGATGTGGGGATTCCATGTCCAACTGTTGATAGTCCCCGCGATGACCGGCGAATTTTACCCTTGAACCAAAATGCGACTGTGAGTATGATACCAACGATAAAGCTCAATAAAGCAAACGGATAACCGTGAATGACGCTCTTTGACGCGTTCATAAAGTTAACAAACTTGCTGGTGGTCGATTTTGGCTTGATCTTGTTTTTATTCTCCAGCACTGCTCGCAATGCGTCAAGAATTGTCGCCTTCGATGTGGGAGTAATAGCAGATCCATCGACTGTCTGATCATAGTATATTTTGCTATCCTCGTCGTTAATGATCACACGCTGGCCAGACTCACGAACATCAATGCCGTAGGTCTTTTTAAGCCACCTCTCCCAGAACAAGCCATCAACCCAAGCGAAACCTACCTCCTTATGAGGCTTGAGTACAATGTGCATGTTCTGAGCCTCCTTCAGAGCCTTCTCGTCACCTTTATCGTTTGCTTCTTCAATCTTCATTTCCTTCAGCTCTCTTTGGTTCTGACGTTCGGCCTTCTCTGCACCGACACGGTAATCGATCCATTCGGTTGCTGCAGTCTTCAATTCTTTCTTCGATCGCTCAAACTCTGCCTCGTTGGACTTATCAAGAATCGCAAGAACCACGAGTCGATTTTTCATGATCTCGTGTGAGTTACTGGCAGAAAGCTCAGGAAGAATAGGAAGCCATACAGTCTTCATCCAGGCGAGAACTTTAAGATGATCACGCATATCCTTTGGCGAGAGAGCAGTATAGTATGATGGTCTTCCATCAGAAATTGCGACAAGACGAGGGAATGTAGTTACTCGGAAGCGCGAAGCAAGAATAGAGGATGAAGTAGTATAGATTGGAGCATGGCCGATAAGTGGCAGCGCGACGCGGTTAAGAGCGTCCTTAAATATGTTAGTACAGGTTGAAAATCTGGCAGATAACGAAATATAGCACTTACAAAATCTTCCTTCGCAGTGTTCTCATCATAAAAATACAAGAAAATGACTTCCTCCGTCTTCTCTATCTCCTCAAACTCAGTTGCGTCGACAGAGCGCACGTGAGCATTCATAGCCTTGTTTGCAAAAGCAACCAAGTCACCAACACCACGAAGACCATCATATTCGACACGCTCAGAACCAACAAAGAACATCAAAGAAGGATATCCGGCAAGGCGAGCATCCTTGCAAAGCCTCTTCTCCTCCTCACAGTTGACCTCAGCAATATTGAGCTTGCCTTGCATTTGGTGAGCAAGCTCAATCCACGCGGGCTCCATCGCCTGGCAATGCCCGCACCAGGGAGCATAAAACTTGATAAAGTAACCGTCGCGAGTAGAAGATACAAGCTTGTTGAACGAAGTGAGAGTAAGCGGGATGGAAACACCGTTGGGATTGGGAAGACTGCCAGGGGTGGGAACAGGGATTGCTGCCGCCTCTGCCGCCAAATCAGCAGCCTTTTCCTCATCAGTCTTCTCGACAGGAATAGCAGTAGAGGCAACCTTAGAGGAACCCTTCTTCTCGTCACCGTCATCCTCGCCGTCATCCGCCACATCGCCAGTAGCAGGTGTAGGGGGAACCTCAGCACCCACCTTAGCAGAACTAGCTTTAACCTCAGCAGCAGGCTCGTTAGATTCGGTCTCTGATTCCCCAATTGTATCTTCGCTTTCGGCACCGCCGCTTGCTGCTGAATCACCGCCCTTAAAGTTCCTGCGAGCGTAGCTCTTTAGGCCATCAAGGGTCTTTGAGCTGGATACTGGGTATCTCTCAACCAGTTCGCCATCACGATATAAAATGAATGTAGGATAATTAGTGATGTCGTTTTTGTCACATAAATCGCCCTGAGCGATACAATCGACGTTGGCGAAGTGGAAGTCGTTGGCCTTTGCGGCTTCATCGAGGTCATTGGCTGTCTGCGACCAGATAGGCGCAATGGCTTTACAATGCGGACAGTACGGTGAAAAATGCTTCACCCACCAAGTTCCCTTTGCAATGGAAGATGTGAATGTAGTTGAGTCGAGGTCAACAGTGGCGTCGTGCGCGTTGTCGCTCTTGGAGACTGTTTCATCGACGGGAACGGCCAGAACAAGCACAGCGAGCGCGAGCAGCACAGTGAAAAGCAGCTCTAAGCGCATCGTGCTTAAGTCAGGATAAGAACAACAATAAAAGACAAAAGACCTGGCAAACCAGAGATTAAAACAGTAGTCGACAAGAAAGGAGAGACGGTAAGGGGTCAGAATAAGCTGTGACGGAGGTGAGGCGGCGCGCACTGGGTGGCTGCATAGCACCAACCCCATCAACGCTTACGGAAGTATACAATAATAGCAAACAGGACCGGCGATACACCAGCAGCAAACACCGCAGAACACCAAGAGAAGCCATGGATCCGCTACTGCTGCTGCGTCAGACACTGACAGCCGGAGCAGAGCCTGAGCTCTTGTCGGCTGAAGGCAAGCCTGTGTCGGATATTGCTGATGCGGACTCACTGGGCTTCCCGGAGCGCAATGGTGAGAAGCCATCTCCACTTACACTCTCTACGCCAACCCGGTTTGTCCGACAAAGAGCGCAAGTAGGAGAAGCAGGTCCGGTTGATTTGCGAGCAGCATATTTCTGCTGGATATGTCGAGATCAGAACGTTGCATCATATCTTACGCTCTGCCAGGAGAAGGGAATAGCAAATCTTGCTTTCGTGGAACGTACATCGCTTGTCACCTGGCTTCAGGGCGCAGATGACCAGTCTGAATTTATTGTTTCCGACAAGCCTCTTCAAGAGCAAGCAAAGGTCGACTCCAAGACATCGACCGCTGCCAAGGTCACACTTGATCCGCGTCTTCAACAAACATACGCAGGGGAACGGGTGCTACAAGACCACAATATAGTGCTCGATGGAATCAAGCCAACAGTGAGTTATCTATATACACTCCATCTCTTTTAACAAATAGGATACTTACCAAATACTACAAGAGCTTTGATTACGTTCGTAAAGAAGCAGCCGTCAACTTTTTACAGCCGGCTCGTGATCGATCAGCCCCTTCTCGTCGAACCGTTGCGACTGGAACAACAGCTGCCACATCCACAGTATCTTCGGCTCCAAGAAAACAACGGAAAGAGCCAATCATTTTATTGTCGCCTTCTGCTTCTGCACTTCTCACAATGGCCAATGTCAAAGATTTTCTTGAGCGAGGCACATTTTCGTCTGCTCCAACGACATCCTCTGGAGAGACAATTCAGACAATCTCTCGCAATTCATCTCGTATAGGCCAATTGAGATTCCTTGTTGTTGACTCTGTGGAAAGATTTAAACCAGATTATTGGGAGCGAGTTGTTGCTGTCTTTACAACCGGCCAGACCTGGCAGTTCAGAACATATCCTAATGGGCTCAACAACCCGAATCTTCTATTCCAGAAGGTGAAGGGATTTTGCCTCAGCTATGCTGGTGATCCAGTACCCGATAATATTAGAGCTTGGAATGTCGATGTAGTCCAAGTGGATAAGGTGCATCGTTTCCGAGACCGAGAGACTGTGGAAGGACTTTGGGACAGTCTAGAAAAATGGATGGAAGCGCGAGGCTGGACCGGTCGCGGTCGTTAGTGCGCAGCAAAGATGAATTGGCGGCACTATACAGTAATCTACGGTAAAAGGAGGCATCGGTTTTGTTTGTATTCTAAAATTGTACTATAGCTGCGTTAAAGTCTTTTGTTAATTCACAATCTATGTAAAATACTGATCGAGCCGCACATATCTGCTTCTAATACGCAACAGTGACTTCCGCATGACACCAGAACCAATGAATATAATGCAAAAGAGGGCGTGGTAAGTATCTGTACCATTATGAAGAAGACTATCAACTTCTATGAAAGATGTTGGTGTGTTGTGTAGATGCGCAAGGGACGGGTAGATTGAAAATCAGTTCACGTGTTATCCGTCGCTAAGAATATCTTTATGCCAATTCGTAGAAACTGTCGATTTCATCGTCGTCAAGCAACTTTCCAATTCGTCCGCCTGCCCATGCAGGTGTGCTTGCATTTTCCGATATAGCCAGGAGACGGTCGTAGATTGCGCCTGCTATGAGTTCAATCCCAGACTGCTCAGTACCACGCATCAAGACAACATCGGCTGTGGGCTTTGTCTAGATTATCACGAATTAGATATCAAAAATAAGAGCAGATTTACAATAAAGTTAGCAATTACCGTTCGAATGTATAGCTCCATCGCTGGTTTACCGTATAGGATGTACTATTGTAGAGTTAGTATTGAGCAATCGCCAATCAGTAGACCCACGTACATTGTCCAACACATCCTTCAGCGGTATGCCACGCTCGACTGTATCTCTGTTTATGCGTCTTGATAACCGCATGTCCGCATCCAAGTCAACATATATGCAAATATTTCCGGCTGCTCTGAGCGGTTTGGCATCGGCGGTCGCGTTATATAAAGCGTACAGACCCTCGACAATCAGGACCTCGCAATGATGCGCTAGAACGGCTGTCAAAGCTTTTGAGAAGTCATACGCATCTAATTTGATATATTAGACCATGTTTTTGTCTCATTAAGGTCCTTATGCTTACCAGGTCCTTCTGGGTTAACATCTTTCTTGTGTAAATCGGCCACTTTATACTGCTCAAGGGAAAGTGTTTTGACATCAGATACCTTCCATCCCTGTAATCTTTCTGTAATCGCTTTGCAAATACACTTCTATATATAACAGAATAGAGTGTAAGTAATTGAAATAGTCTCGTTTACTAATGCTTTGTCGTACCTTTCCTGCTGCTTGCCCGCCTCCAATCAATACCACAACTTTTGGAGGCATTGCACTAACGGCTCAGTCGAACTGGGTATAGATTTTCGCTCCTTACCTGTTCAGTAGATATTCAAGTAGACAAAAAGCCTGATATTAATTTAAAGACTGTTTCTTTATATCAGAAAGGTTATCTCAGCGTAATCAGTGGTGCCCTTTAAGGTCGAGCGATGAGATCAGGTATGTGTGCGGCTTCGTATTTCCAGCCGTTCCTGTACTTGAACATCCACTCAGTACTCGAATATCCTGTGCTCATCCCCAGTATCGCCTGATGCAGGTATCGTAGTCACGATGAGAGAAGACAGAAAACTATGGACAGTAATTATGGCAGCAATTGTGCTGCGTGCAACCGTGAGCTTCGGATTTCCGGCAATTCACGCGCTACTAGATCAACGCGTCGAACTAACAACCACGGCTACCTCTTTCAAACAATGTATAGATCCTTGGGCTTCTGTTGTTTTGAGCGTTACTGACTATTAAAGTACGAGAGGGATTATTATTGTATAATATGGGGATATCTCCCTTTGATGGTGGAGTGTATCATCAGGTATGCCGTGTGTTGGATGGCTTCGTGCTCAGTTTGCTAACGTATACAAGGCACCTTTACTCCTCTTGGTGTTTCAATTTTTGAAGGAAAACTGCACATCGATAGACCCTAGCAGTATTACATTAAATGTGCTATACTGCACGGTAGATGCTCTTTCTGCATGGTTTTTAGTCAAAATCTCTGTCTCTTCTTGGTTTACAGGCAAAGCCACGCTGGCTAAATGGATTATCGCAGCAATGTACGCACATAAACCTCCAAATTTCTTTGAGTTCTTCTAATATTTATTTCACAGCTATCTGTTCAATCCCATTGTGATTGCTACTAATCTTGCTCGATCAACTGCTGCTTTCTCCAATATGCTAATGTTTGGCGCAATTTGCTACGCAGACTGTATGTTGCTCCTTCTAACAATACGTATTTGATACTGACTGAGCGCCAGCACCTGTTATTTCCGTCATATTTCTCGCGGTTGCAGCACATCTTAATATTTATGCTCTTTATCTGCTTCCTCCATTTGTGCTTCTGTGGTGTCCCTCGAGTTCCTTCGTCAAACGGGCTTTCACGACCATTCTCTTTGGCGCCGCCTTCGGAGGACTGACGCTACTGGGATATTTTCTGACAGGTGGATCATTCCGATATATTCAGTCTACCTACGGAAATATTCTATTTTTTTCAGATCTTGTGCCTAATATGGGTCTCTGGTGGTACTTTTTCATGGAGATTTTTGATTTTTTCAGACCACTCTTTACATATATCTTTGAGCTGTATTCCCTGGCTTATGTCCTGCCTCTGACAATCCGATTGCAAAACGAGCCATTATTTGCCATAGTATCAATAATTGGCATCACACTTATATCAAAAGCTTATCCCGAATTGGGAGACTTGGGTGTCTATATATCCTTGCTCTCCTTGTACAGACACATTTTCTCAAGTAAGTCGACCTTACTATCTGCTAAAGCCTACTTCTAACAAGCATTAGATGTTCGATACGCTCTCTTGTCTGCATTGGTAATAATACACGCTCTAGTGCTGGCTCCAAATTTCTACCACTTGTGGATCTACCTAGGCTCAGGAAATGCCAACTTCTTTTACGCGATCAGTTTGGTATATGCCATTGGAGTTACCCTAATTCTTACAGATACACTCAGAGCAGTGCTCAGGATCGAGTTTGACGGGGGTAGGGAGCCGAATAAATCTGTCGTTCAAATATAAAATGTATATATGTGCGCATACAGAGATGAAAATTATATTTGTACCATATAGTAATTTATTAATCAGTTGTCATATTGAAGGCTGTATCGTCTTCTCAAGAATCCAGTACGATGGAGGTAGTACTTTATTTCGCAGCACGGTAGGTTCAGGAGAAAACGATGTTGGCGTGTACCTATTTGTCAAGCATTAGTTTGCAGGCAGTTATCAGCAGCGGACGCAAACATACCCTTTTCGTTTGTAAAACTCATAGGCAGGGTTGGCGCTGAACACTGTCAGCATACACTTTGGCAAGCCAACGTCTGCCCCAATTTTTTCAATGAGCTCCAGTATTTCCTTTCCAACACCCTGTCGTCTTAATGACTTTGGTAATTGTAGCTCATAACAATATATAACCGGCTCGTCGTTTTCCCAAGTCGCCATGAAACTGGCGAAGCCCACTGTAAACTCTTCGTTCTTGTCTTGATATTGCTGTAGATCCTCGGCTGCTTTGGATTTGATAAGAATGTAGACTAGTCCTGGCTCTCTCATCTCCTCAACTTTGTCGCGAGAAGACCATCCCATTGTAGAAGACTTGTACCTGTAACGAATACATCGGTCAGAATGTAGGATAACTAACGAAACAACGAGTTCAATGCGCCTACATTTGCATCATATTCTTCTTCATAATTTCAAAACAAGCAACAAACTCAGTTGCAGAAAGATCACCGCTTTTCGCCAGTTGTAAATAGCAGTCCTTTCGAGTGAAGGTTGACAATAGTGGTCCGAATCGTCCTCGTAGCTGCGAAGTTGTCGTCTTGTCCTGCCACTGCGAAATCAACGCGTCAAACCGCTTCTCCTGCTCGGTCATATGTACACTGGATCCGTCCGTATCCTCACCTTCATCATGATTCTCTTCAGCCTTAAATAATGGCACTGTCATATCGTACAGTGCCTTGAACATGCCCACACACGAGCTAACCACCGTATCGCCGTCTCTTCCCATCGTTCTCATCGCAGGACGCGTCGCGGAGAGCTTTAAACTTTAATTTGAACTTAAATCTGACGGAGACTTTGTTCAGTCAGTGCTCATCGCGGTCTCTTTCAAGCAATTGCGAGGCACTGAGCTGCTCGTATCATGGTCAGGGAAGAGTGAACGATGAGTCTCAATGGATTGATATGGCGGTCAGGTAGATATCAGCTGGAGCAACGGGCGAGGTTTTCGTCGGCGTCGAAGTGCTCGGCTCGGTTTGATCCCACTGAACCGCCACTTACATTAGCACATGTACGGCATTTGTTCTCAAATAACTACATATTCCTCGAATCTAACTTCCTTGATTTAGTTTGTACAAGCATCTGCGGCCAGGCAATTATGGCGGACATGTTTGCGCACGATCAGAGGGCTACCGGATAGGAGCACACGGAAAGAGATGGCAGTATGGGCACGACAGGAATTCGAATCGCATAGACATGAGCGGGATTTGGTATGTTTCTTCTTTCTTTTCAGCAATACATCGGACTCATGCTAATTTGATCTTAGAATCAAATTAAATACTTGATTTCCGCTGGACGAAAACAATTAGAAATGATGGCGGAGACGCTGATGAGATCTGGGCTATAAGATATTTCAGTCCTACACTACAATCCAATTTAGCAGACTACCTCAATTGCTAATATTGATTCCAATATGTATATTCGCAAACTGCAACACAAATAACAAACTCCTATCTATGCACATGGTAACCACATCTCATCTTCGTTGTGTTAATTAAAACTTGAACTTCAAACCGGCTTCGTCATCGTCGTCGTCAGATTCGCTGTCTACGAAATGACGGATAATCTTATTACTGTCAATTGGCATCCGCGATCGCCCAAATGATGATTTTGGTGGTGCGGCAGTACGCTTATTGCTCGCCGTTGATTTCTCACTCATGTGCCGTGCTTTCTTACGAGGCGACGGATTTGAGTCGAGTGTCTTTTCTTTCTCAATATTTAGCATCGTAACGTCAGTTGAATCATCTAAGCTGTCAAGTGAAATCTCAATCCTATCATTAGCATCCACAGGTGACTCTCCCGAGGCTGTCTTTGATGTATCGCTTGCTACACCGTCTGCAGTGACAGATAAAGATGCTTCAGGCATACTAAATGCGAGCGGATCTTCAGCTGGGGCAGTCTCTGACGACGACTTTGCGTTCGATGGCTTGAAATTCAAAGTATCGTTTTTCAGAGCAGAACCATCCCGAGGAGAGGACCAATAAGCTAAATCAGATCATTAGCACGCACCAATCTCAAAACAAATGCCAAATAAATACATACTGTCTCCAAGACCATAGTCTTCAAATTTGTATTCAACTAATTTCACAAAGCAATGGTCACTTTCTTTCTTGTGGGTCAGCTCTGGTTCCGCGTAAGAAGCTACAAAACTGCCGCCGTTGCCAGGCTTCTGTTTACGTCTAAATTTTTTGAAATTTGGCCGTCCAGCCCAATCTTGCTTCGGTTGTATCGACGCTGATGGTGTATTCTCAAGTGCTTCTGATTCAATGATGGAAGGCTCTCGAATCGTAGATGATGGTCGCATGACTGCAGAGCTGTACTCTACAACACATGGCGGCTCCACTATGTCCAGGGGAGAGACGGGCACTACATCGAGAGCATTATCGGGTTCATGTGATTTGGTCAAACGATTATCAACTTCCTGATCTGCATTATCCACATGAACCTCTTCATAGTTAGCTTGATCGCTCTTAGAACCGCCATTGTCCCTCTGCTGTCTCGGAGAGCTCTTCCTCAAATTCTTTATCGGTGATTCTACTTCGAATTGATTATCCACTTCAGGTAATGAACACTCGATTTCCATTTCATCAGCACCATCGCTGGCGAGAATCACTTCGGGGCTTTCCACTCGTGTCGTCCGTACTGGCGGCTCATCGTCTTGGTGTGCTTCACTTGAATTGCTCGCTTCTGACTCTATCAACCGTCGCCGTTTGCTTCTGTCCTTTCCCTTAAGTGTGGCTGATGTCTGCTGCTTTTTCCTAGACGGCTTTGATTCTGGGGTTAGTTCGATCACGATGTCTGCTTCTGCACGCTTCGTTGTCAAACTTGATTTAGAGGCTGAGGTTGTCGCTGATGTTGACTTCTGCGCCAGATTACGACCTGGCACCATGAAACTCAGGAGATCAATCTCAGGTTCCTGAATCGTGAAAGTTAGCACACAAGTAGTGATAATTTGAGCATTATGCCAGTATCTGACATACCTTCTCGCGTTGCAGTCTACGCGATGAGGCAGACCGTCGCGCAGCTTGCGCCGATGATTCCCGAGTAAAAGCTGGAGAATAACACTAATCAGCACATATCCACCCAGATAATTGATAGCAATTAAGTCACTTACACTGCTCTTCTGCATCTTTTTTCGGTCGCATCCTCTTTGAAGGTAGATTGAACAACTCATTAATTGATTCTGCAACACGCGTCTGTATTCTATAAACTCACACATGTGATTGATTACATAATATGAGTGAAGAAGATGACTGCGGACGCGTAGCTATTAGACTACCCTTTGTAATGAACTCGCAATGATCCACTGATTCGGCATTTCTTTTACGTTTGCATCGTGATGGCAAGCTTATCGTGACGCTATCACTGAATGTTTCCAAATAAATGATTTATTTTGAAAATGTGTTATTACAGCAGATGTTCTCATAATGCGCCGAGAAAGAAACCAAGATGGCAGCATCTTTATACAACATAGAGAGCATACAGTCCGAGGACAAACTATCAGACATCTGTCGCATTTTGCGGGGCTATGCATCCTCCATTCAGAAACAGTCTATAACATTTAGTCCGATAAGGAGAACAATCGCAGCTACGAAATCCTTCGCTACTTGGCGGTCATATTTAGAGTGCGGGTCTGAGAAGTGGTCTGTACAGCGCGGGGCATCGAAGCTGATGTCCCTGATGAGCCTTTTCTGTTTCTTACTTCACTATTGATCCTACAAGACTTTCTATATCTCAAATATAATAGGGGAACGGCCGTGAGAGACGCAATTGACCCCACGCACTTTATACCAACAGGCTTCAGTTGGCTGGAGATGTACCCTTGAACTGAACCCCATCATGGCGTGCGCCGTACTTCATCAGCCTTACTTATTCACCTTTTGCTTTCGTATGGCTTGCCGTGACTCGTGAAGGCATTGTTTGGCCTCAGTTTATTTGGGAAAGCAGATATCATTTACTTTCGATGAATTTGCACGATGATCAGGCATACATGTACTCGTCTCAAATGCGATTATTTGCAAACAAAATTTGAAAGACAATACCTTCCATCCTGTTTGCTGCATTATACCAGGGATCATTTTGACAGGTTACGCACACTTGAATACATCGATAATCGCATAATAATAATCGCCAAGACACATACACTTTTGCTCTTGGTTATTCCTTATCATTATTTGGTTTTTAACTGCAGACAAGAGAAATAAATCCCGTTATCACATTTCTGCCAATCACGCGATATCGATGTTTGATTCTTGGCTTGTCATTCTGATAAGTCGAGCTATGCGTTTGTTTCTGATACCCAAAAGCACCGCATTTACTGAGTCTGCCTATGTTTCTGTGATTGATTCAAAACATCTATATCTATGCTCCGTTGCCAGCCTTATCTGCTCCTTCTCTCCCTCTATAATCCTCGCATTACTTTCCTAGTATTCGTTACAAGTGGCCGACGAGAAAAAGTCCAGCGTGGTCATTACTGACTTCCGAATCTCTATCTATTTCTGACAATCAGAACGTAGGCGAGAAGAAAACATCCCCCGTTCTTTCCGATGAAGCTTACCGCATCCGCGTATACATTGCATCATCGGTCACCGAAGATGGTGTGATCAAAGATATTGCGGATATCTTGGACAGCGTCCATGCAGACTTCATTATTGATGCCTTTTGAGCTTGCCATTGATATCTTGAAAGTGGCTTTCGTTTACCACGACGACGATTTCAACTTCCCGGATGAAACTATGGCGAAGATCCAAGAATCCTGGCAGGGTTTGAGCAAAGCAGGATTGAAGACCGCGAGACCAACGAACTTGAAGCTCGTATTGAGGCAACTCTTATTGAGCATCATTCGCCGTATCCTGAAGTACGCGCGGTGACTGATCCGATTGACGATCCTACGATTCCTGTGGAGACTAAGATAGTGTATTTTTGGGAACTATCTGGGTTGCTATCGGAGCTTTTATCAATGAACTCTTTGACAAACGTCAACCTTCGTTGACAGTTGACTCTACTGTTACTCAATTGTTGATCTATCCGTGCGGAAAATTTCTTCAGTATGCTCTTCCGGACTGGGCTTTTACGATTCGTGGAACTCGACACTCTCTTAATCCGGGTCCATGGACTTATAAAGAACAAATGCTTGTTACCGTCATGGTTAATATTGCTGCGAACTGGAGTAACTTTGTTTCGTACGCTATTGCCATGAAACTTCCTCGCTTTTTCAATCAAGCTTGGGCCAACTTTGGATTCATTTTCATCATGAATTTTAGCACGCAGTATTTTGGATTTGGTCTTGCAGATCTTCTGCGACGCTGGGTAGTCTACGAGGCTAAAGCAGTATGGCCTACTGTCCTTCCTAATGTGGCGCTGAACAGAGCATTGTTGATGCCAGAGAAGCGCCAGAGTATTAACGGCTGGTCAATCAGTCGTTATAGATTTTTCTTTATTTTGTTTGCGTGCTCTTTTGCTTATTTTTGGGTGCCGTCAGTACTTTTTGCTGCTCCCAGTATATTTAACTGGATAACATGGCTTGCTCCTTCTAATGTCAAGTTGGCAATCATTACAGGATCGGGTCTTGGTCTTGGATTTAATCCTCTGACTACGTTTGACTGGGCAGTGGTCAATTACTCCAAGCCTTTGGTTGTTCTTTTCTTTTCAATTGCGAATCGATATGCTGGTATGCTTTTTGGAGGATTAGTTCTTGTCGCGTGCCACTGGACCAATATCAGATGGACCGCACATTTGCCTATCAGCCTATCAATACAAGTGCGGTATACGCGAATGATGGGCCACGCTTTAATGTGACAAATGTGATGAACGCCGATAGCACATTTAACTTTACGCTTTACTCAGAATACTTACCTCCTTATATCTCTATGGGCAATTTGCTTCAGCAGGCACCGGGATTTGCGTTGTATACAGCGGTTCCTATGTATGTCTTAATCACAGAATGGGCGACTATTAAAGAAGCTTGTGTGAGCTCTGTTCGAGGTTTCAAGGAAAAAGGAAAGAATCAGTATTGGAAATATTAATGATCCAAAGACTAGAATGATGAAGGTATATCCCGAAGTTCCTGATTGGTGGTTTTTGATTATTTTGGTTCTTGCTCTGGCATTTGGAATTATCGGAACCGCAGCGTATCCCAGACCACGCCGGTCTGGAGTATCATCATTATTCAGATCATGGGTATCGCTTTAATGGCCCCGACGTCGATTATTTATGCGATTACTGGATATTCGTTGGGAATGCATGACCTGGCTGTTATTATGGCAGGATACATACATGGTCCCGCATAATGGAATGGCGAATATGATGTGCCGTGTATATGGATATAACACGGCACATAGAGCAGAAAACTATATCGCAGATCAGAAAATGGTAAAGTACATTATGTTTTTATCCACGTGATAGGATGCTAACAGTATCATAGACTCATTATTCAAAGGTTCCTCCTCGGTCGATCTTTCGTGCTCAGTTATATGCTTCTCTAATTCAGACATTTACTACAGTCGGTGCTATCCAGTTCCTTATGGATACGGTGAAAGACTTTTGCTCGTTGACTCAGGTTAATAAGTTTGTTTGTACCTTCCCGAACTCTTTATATGCTGATAGTTTGCTATATGTTACTGTTAGGCCTGAACGGACTTTTAACCAGACATATCCTATTTTGAAATATGCGTTTTTAATTGGACCTGTTGCGATGATTCCGTTCATTTTGCTTCGCAAGTATGGCGGTGAGAAGTTTGAGTATATTTACAGTGTGATAATTTTTAACGGTGTTCAGAGATGGGGAACGACCTATAACCTGTCGTAAGAGACCTGATTTGTCTGATTTTTCTAGGGGTTTTGCTAATAATTCACAGGTACTATACACCGGGCCTGTTATCAGCTACGCTTTCATGTACCACATCCGTCGCTACTGCCTCGCATGGTGGACCAAGTATAAGTATATCCTGACCTCGGGCATGACTGCCGGTGTAGCGTTTTCAGGCGTTATTATCTTTTGCAGCGTGACTTTGGCTCAGGTTGATATTAATTGGTGGTGAAATACGGTTCCATATGCGGGAGTTGATGGTGCGAAAACGGCTGCTCTGAGTCCGTTGGGTGAGGGCGAGACTATTGGGTCGCTGCCTGGACAGTATTATTGATTAATTGCCCTTGACGAAGAACAAGGTCTTCGTTAATAAAGCAAAGCTGTAAACTCCATTTATTTGCGTCAAGATCAGTGAAGTAAAGCATCAATTAGATTACCCACATCACTCTAACCCAATAAGATCGAGGGGAAATAACATTTTCTATTAAAAGATTATACATAAACGCATAATAACCTCAAATCAACTCCAACATAAAAGCGTTAGTAAAACATGAAAAACAAGCACACGCGATATCGCAAGTCGAGGATATATACATGAAGTATGCGGAGATAGATACACAATGAGCGTAATACAAAAACTCAACACGCTCAGAGAGAAAAACAGAAATGCAGATAGACGAATATGCGGACTCTTTACTAAAACGAACAAAACATAAGCAAAAACCAAATGGAGCAAAGGATCGGCAATAAAAACACTAGATTATCGCAGACTGTGGCCACCTCGCGATCCGAACTGGATGATTGATGGCCAAAGGTTGAGATAGCTAAGACGATCCGCTAGAGATTTGTGAGCAGCGGTCGAAGGATGCACAGCATCCCTATATAGGTTAGCCAAATGTACACAAGAGTCTGTATCAAGAATTTCACTACATACCAAAAAAAGTACTCTTCCGGGTTACTGCAGAGAATACCAGTTACACGATCAAAGCACCAACTGTTAACATCTTTGAATCCATTTTGAGCAACACCCGAAATTGACCGAGCAAACCACGCGTTGGTCTCAAAAAGCTGAGCGGAGGCTTGCGTGTGATTCCAGCGTCCCATTTGAATGATAACTTCTTGCTGCCAAAGTTGAGCAAGACGAACCATTTCGCGGTAGCGGTGCATGTTTTTGTCGTTTTGGGTGAATCTTTGGCTCCAAACTGGCAGGATTGTGACGTCGATGGCGTTCAAAAATAGGAAATTTGACTGCGGAAACTCCAGAGTTAAACTCTCGGCGACCTCAAAGAGTGTTGCTACAGAGTTGACAACGGCCTTCATTCTGTCGTCGGCAGTCGGAAGCATGGTAATATATTGAATGAGATCGTTGATACCGAAGAAGAACGTGAACAAAGTTTGTCTGTTTTTTTCTAAATGATATTCGAGTACAGACTCTTCAGCCTTCTCTTTCGAAAGCTTATTGGTTTTCATTAGGTCGTTCACTAGCCTTTCGTCGTCTGCTTTCCGCTCGCTTGCATTAGCGTTGCGTATTTCCATGTAGATGTTATATTGTTCAGTCAAGTCCGGGACTGGCGACTTGACATAGTTGTTTGTAACTTTGGCACCACCATAGGCCAGGTTGATCTCTTCATTGCACTCAAATTTATCGCAAAGATACTCAGTCCAAACGGGACCATCAGACCAGCGACCGCTTAGACCACGGCCATATCTGCGCTGCCGGGTCTTGGGCTGTGCTTCACCGTCAATTTCGCGTTTTGCCTTGCCCGCAGAGTCAATAGGGGTGTAGTAGAGGTTCTCGTCGGTGAGGACGGAGACTGCCCTAGGGTGAACGCTCTCGGCTGAGGGTCGCAGAGCATTATCCGACCACGAGTCCCCAAAGACTACCATAGTCAAAGATAACTTTTCATCAACTGCAGCTGGTGCGAATGGCACGAGGTAGGTATTGGACGGGGAACTCGAGAAGACTGCGCTGAGGAATAAGTAGCAGCAGGTGGATAGCAGGAGTAGACTGAGTAGAGATAACCATGGATGGAGGCGCTGCCGCCGCGCGAGAACACGCATTGCGGTGGTCAGAAGAGAGAAAGAAGAGAGGAGAGAGGAGGCTCGGATCAGAGCTGGAATATGGCAGAGCGAAAGAAAGCACGCAAGAAGGGGGAGAAGAGGGAAATTGTGGAAGGAGTCGAGTCTCGACGGTGCGTGGACGTTGTTAGCGATGACGATTGAGAGTTTTTTTGGCGCAGTAAAGTCATCGGCCGAGGAGGCTGGCTGGGAATACGCGCAGGCTGTTTACAGTTGTTAAATGAATATGTGTAGTACTGTTTATTGGATTTATTTGCACTGAATTGTCTGCAGAATCCAGTCCTGACAGTGTCCGCAGTGCGCGCTGCTCAGAATGCTATCGCGTTTGCAGGGTCCCCTGACTGGAGTGAGCGATAGGGGGTTCCCCCCCCGGTCGCTTTGGGTTCCTAGCCTGGATTGACCGGACCACGGTCAGCGTGGTTTGCTGTCCACAGTACAACTGCTCTTCCAACTACGCATCCTGTTTGTTTGTTTACTACTCCTAATCAGCAAACACATGCTTCTCTACGCCCTCTGAGCACATCCTCTCATAAAAAGACACCCTCATCGGCCCTGAAAACAACCATCTTAATGGTCACGTGTCAGATTCCAGACTGGGAAAATAAATCAACTTGGTGGCGGTAACGCGGCAGTGACGCGTAAGCCACGCCGACCAGGCCGAGAGCTCGTTTTATAGGGCTTTGCTTTACTTGGGCCTCCCACAAATTTGCAACAATGTAAACAGAGAATGAACATCCTATTCCAAATTCCGAAATGCACTCTAGAACCTAATCTACACCCTCCATTAATCATACACATCCGTCCCATGCATTCCAAACCACTATCTTCAACTACTAACTCTTCATTCAATCTTGAATTGGAATGAAATTACCAATTATACAGCTCGGAATGTTATACCGGTCTCGTCGAATCGTAAAACTGAAGCAACACGACCGAAGCGTCTTTCCGTCCCGCGTCTTAAGCGTGCAGCTCGTCAGTACCGCCTTTTGTCCAGAATCAAACGCAATATTCCCATACTTCTCCCAATAATTCACCGCAGAGTCCTCGCTCAAAACTTCATATATAGCCATTTTACCGTCCCGCAAATCCTCCACAGGCGTCTCCACCAATGCCGCAAACTCTTTGTTTCCTCTATATATCTCTCCTGTGCGACGCCAGAGACACGCTGGAATTGCCATCGAGGTAAACACACGATCGTAGTCTAGCAGCATTCTCTCAAACGCCTCTTCAACCAATACCAAATCGACATCAATCAGCGTCTGCGCAATCGCGCGAAATGCAGGTCGAAATACAGACAACGGTTTCAATATTCGCTGTCGCGACGATTGACCCATATGTCGGTCCATATATCTCTGCAACCGCGCGTATCCCTTGACATAGTTGAAAGGCGCTAGAAGACCTGCTTCTAGCTTTGCATTAATAACTTGCTTCAAACGCTCCTCTGGCGTGCTCCCCGGTCCATCAGCTGGATCGGCTGCTGTAAGGAAAAACTTGTCTTTAGCAGTTTCTGATACCTGAACAGCTTTCGTAGCCGCAGTCAGAGTCAAATTTCCATCAGCTCTCGCACTCAAGGGATTTTGAGATTGTGCCGCTAGGCTAGTGACACCATGATAGCTATCTTCAGGAGAAGATATAGCGGATTTTTCGTTTTCATCAACGAGATAATTTTTACCTGTCACGGCTAGTTCACTACCATCTTCTTGTCGTAGCTCTCTTGTGATATGGTGCGCGTGGGCAATCGTTGGATCAGAGGGCACATCCTCAAGCATAGTCAGGAAATCGTTCAGCGACGAAAACTCACTTCCTGCGCCCTCAGAGAAAAACAAGGGCTGTTGATATGGCGTGAGATTTGTGAGTAAATCTGTCGAATTCCCAAGCGCAGTCGGCCAATCTTCAGGTGATCCCTGTGTACTCGTGTTTAATGACAACGGAGCAGCTGTGCCTTGACTTGTTGCAATCGTCGGTCCACTCTCTCGTTTCATCTCTGGCTCAAATTTTGCGGATCCTGGTGCGATTTCCGGGGTAGTGCTTCCTTCTTTCTCAGAAGAGTGTGTCAATGCAAGGTTGGGATTGCTTGATGGAGGTAGCTCTTTGGATTCGTCGTGGCAGAGATGGCCAATATTCCTTTTGATGCAACGTAAGCAGGGTCGATCTAAAAAATCGTCAGTATAATGCTATAAATCAAAAGCAACTCCGAAAACAATAAGCATACCAGAGTCACAAGTCATATGCGATCTTCGACAGTAAACACATGCTAAATCAACAAACCAGAGGTCAGCAACCAGTAAATACCATTGAAGAAAATAAAATAATACACACCCTGGTCTACCTTTCTTCTTTTCTTATTATTGGCATTAGCCTCCTGCGATGGCGTCCATTGACTTTGCTTGTCCGAAGACTCGTCCGCAGATTCTACCCCGCTACTGTTACCCCGCAATTGGCCCTCTTGAGGTGACTGCTGCTGCATTGTAATCGTAGTCGTCGACTGCATTGCTTGCAATGTTGGCGAGGTCGAGCTATTTGTTCTTGCTTTCTCAGCTTCTTTGTAGGATGTGGTGGTGAGCGTGGGGGTGGTTGTGGTGGTTGTTCTGCCCACTGAGTGTTGTGGTTGCGCGCCCAAGTAGTGTGTTTGGCCGCCGCCCCGCCTCTGCTTCTCTAAAAACGCAATCAGTTAATATTTACTGCCTCCAATAAACTTTCCAGCTAACGTACTGGTTATCTGACTGTGCTTCTGTCGTTCCCGCAGAGAAAATCGTCGACTCTGTCTGCGCCGTCGAAGGAGAGCTGGTCAATTTCGCTACAGTAGCGTCAGCCAGCGTTCGTAGATTAACTGCGTCCAAACTGTTCGAGCTCGGTAAACGCTGTTGTTGTTGTTCAGTCGCACTAGTCGCGATCCACTCCGTGTTTGGCGTTGTGCTCATTCGGAGATAGCTGTACGGTCGGCCGGTGTGTCCTTGACAAAATAATTAAATCTCTGGGGAAATCTGTCAAACATGGGCAAAATTTTGAGAGAAAAATAATGCGGCGGAAAGGATCGGGTGGACATCGGACGTTTTAGGAAGCCGCGCGCGGAGTAATCATTACCCCTAGTCCTAATGACTAATATATGACTGTTTTATCAAGAACTATCTCCGCATTGATGCCAAAACACCGGCGACTTCACGCGTGGCTGAAAGGACTTTATCTAATCCAGCAGTGTTATTGCTCATAGACAAAACATGAGGTGCAATGCGGTCCAGCAGTGCTTGAATGTCGCTGTCGTTCGAATTCTGTGTGTTCTGGAAAGAAGTTAGCCCGGTTCCAAGTATATCCGGGAGCCATCACTGACCTCCTGAGACTCGAATCCTACCAAATTTACGTTCTCGGCGCTGTCATTTGGAGAGTCAATCTCCAAATCATCCTTGAAGAACTTCTTGAGCTATCGTGGATCTGAATTAGTATCATATAGGCATATTTTCCACATTTCCAACTGTACCTTCTTCTCTTGAACAGCCCATGCCATCTCCTGAGCCTTTGCATTGCGCCTCAGTGTCTGTAAATACTCGCGGTCCTTTGCAATAGCCTTTTCTTCCGCCGATATCTCAGCTTCTAACTCCGTGATCTGCTGTATGTTTGATACAAAATCTGCTTCAAGATTCGCCTATTGTTACGCTGTATTAGTAGTAGAACAAGACCTTTCCATGGGGATATACGGACATTTAATACCAGAGTCTTTTCGTATTGAAAGTTTCCATCCTTTGTGCTTGCAGGTACTGGAAGTCGACGTAGCTTCCGTTCGAGTCTGTTGGACAAGCGTTAGCGTCCTGCCAATCAATAGCGCTGTATTATAACAACTACCTACTTCTTCAAAAGCCCATTAATAACTTCTTGAGCTGCCTTTTTATGTTCTTCCGTCTTTAGAGAGTTGTAAATAGAAAATGAGACAGACTGCATGATCTTTAGTATCTCTTCTCGGGCATTATCCGACAGAGGAACCCAGCCATCAATTTTGACATTGCGAACCACAGGAACAAGTTGAAACCCATTTGCATTTGCAAAATCTGCGTTTTCTTTATCGTCTAGTACTTCCTGTTGTTCTTCCTCTTCTTGCGTAGCGGGTTGAGACACGCGTTTGACTTTCTTGGGTGATGGAATCGCGTTGGTTGATGGTTTCAGACGTTTGGCGGATGATTTGGCAGCGGCCGTCTTCTTGGAGACTCTAGATTGTGCGCTTTTCGCGGAAGAGGTTGAAGCTCTTTTGTTAGAGGAAGATGCTGATGCTTCCGCGGTACTGCGTGGCTTTGTTTTGGAAGACGTATTCTTCGGCTGGCTCTCAGATGTTAGTATAGCACGATATAGGTCATAGTAAAACAGACACAAACCATTTTGCATAGATCAAATATATTCAGAGTAAACAAATTAGTAAACACAAACCACAGCCTTAAATATTGCTGCTTGAAATATATCTGAGAAAAATCTCCAGATCGTGACTGTGAACCAAAACAAAGTCGCGTTCCAGATTTAGGCGCGCTTGACTTAAGGTTTCAGCGTCCCTGGTTTCCAAGGCGCGCACTCAGAGTAGGAAAGTCAGCGAGTTGGATTATTTAAAGCACATCGAACAATTATAATCGAAAGATGATATAATTCAGTTAGTTGGTTGTGATAAAAGGTGTTATATTTGAATTATGGGCGAAACTAGTGATAGTGCGATCAGCAGGTATGCAGCACTTCTAATCTTGTCTAGACTATACATCATATGCTGATCATCTCCTTAGTCTGGCTGAGCTGCTGCGATATCCAGATGTATAATCCTTCTAATTACAATGCGCTAGTAGCTTTGCTGACAATGATTAGGATCTGGCTAAAGTTTCTTCGATCAGGGAACGTCTCACGCGGGATAAGGCGGCAATTGAACTTCAGATCAAGAGTGGAATGCAGACTCAATTTGATACCGCACAGGTATTTATGTCCTGGTCTTTTTATATATACTATTTGCAGTACTTTAACTTTAGCCAATAGAATGGACTAAAAGGTTTACTTGATGCTAAATCTCTTGTAGCATCGTTAAGCGACGAGCTTCAACATGTGGGTATATTGATTACTCAAATTTATAACCCTCTACTAATGCAATTGTTCGCCAGCTAAACGTATTATGTGCTGAAGCAGATACTATGGTTCCTGGATTTCAACAGATCAACAGAGTGGCGCGTGCTCGCCGTAATTTCATCGCGGTGGAGGATATCATTCAGAGTTTGCAAGGCCTTCCCGCTAAGCTAGATGAGATTGAAATGATGCTCGAGGAGGATGGAAAAGGTTAAAATATAGCTATGTCCACTGTTAAGCAAATAACTAATCATTATATAGATATTTTTGGGCCGATGACGAACTTCCTTGTTATACATTTCCGACTCTCTCGACTCCGAGATTTCCGGGATCAAACCATGGAACAGGCTGCGAGAGCAGGATCCGACAGACAGCACACATTGTCCAAGTACTTTGACAAGCTTGATAGTTTATCTGATGAGTTTGATGCAATTTTATACGATATTGCGCATAATCTACTCGAAGTTTTACGAGAAGGAAACGCCAGTTTGATTGTGCGATGGGCCAAAGTCATCGATGTCGACGAACGTCTGGATACCAAAGCTAGAATTTTGAAGTCAGCTTCAGAATCTCATAAAGAATTGACACAACATTTTTCAATGACTGGAACTACGGCGGCACTTACAACTCGTACTTTACGAAATCACGATGTGAAACTTACGGAGTATATCAAACGCGGAGCACAAGATGTGTTTCGCAATTGTGTCACTGCTTTTCCCAATGACCCAAATACCCTATTAGACAACTTGTACTGGGTCACCCGTGATATTTTAATAGCCAAGACAGATCTAGTCAGTTGCGTTCCGGAAAGCTGGAAAATCACTGATCGATTTGTTTCCGCATATCATGAAGAGCTGTACCTACTATTCAAATCATTGATTACCGACGATACTGAAGCAGGATTGCTGCTCAAATTAGTGAGATGGTCTCAAAAGTACAATGATACAATGATTAATGAGCTGAAAATCTCAAAAGCATTACTCAACCCTCCCTTACTCGATGGTCAAGACCACGAAATATTGGGAGATTACATGCGGTTGATTTGCAGGAAACTTAATGAATGGATGCAGACTCTTGGACGAACTGAATATGCAGAATTTATAGAACGCAAGCTGGCGCCTGATGCTGATCCAGAGATGAAATACGGCCTCGAAAATACTCCAATTGTATTTCAAATGATTAATCAACAAGTCAACGTAAGCATTGATTCAGATGAAATCAGAGTTGTCGGTGGTGTGATTCATGAATGTAAGAGACAACTTATTAATCGGCAACAAAAATGGGCATCAGTTGTACACGATGAAATTGAAAAATCGAATGCGAATCCGGATAATGTTCCAGGCGGATTGTTGGAGTACACTATCGCGGTAGCTAATGACCAAGTTCGTGGTGCTGATTATACCGAGAACATTATTCAGCGTCAAATCAATACAAACGTTGATGTTCTGGTTCATTCTGATGCTGATAGAGATCTCCAGTCACGAATGGTTCAGGAGCTAGAAGATGCCATGGATGGATTTATCTCTACAGGAAAGTCATGTATTCTTGAGATTGTTGGAATGGCAATATTTGACGTTCAGCCTTCGTTTGCAGGACTATTCAAACAAGGATGGTATACACCACCGGTTCAAGGCACAGCTCCGGATGGTACAATGACATCAGAGCCTGACAGTGCTGTAATTCAGGAAATTATCAACACTTTTGAAGAGTATAACGCTGAACTTCGAGATCATTTGAACCCCGATCTTTTCTCGATATACGTGGATGATCTACTCGATGCTACTCTGGTCGACTATCTAAGAGCTGTCAAGAACAAAGGAGTGTCGTTGTCAGCTCATTCGATAGATCAGATTAGGTCTGATGTAGCTTTGATGTACCCTTTCTTCACCTCGATGACAGACAGCGAACATGTCGAAGCTCAATTTGTGGGGATAGAAGTGTTGATGGGTCTTGTCGCCGGTGACAAATTGGAAGTAATCGACGAATTTAAGCATTTAAAGCAGAATTTCCCCGATGCTCCGTTAAAATTTGTCGAGGATGTGCTTCGCGCGAGAGAGGATCTGGATTCAAAGTCGGTGAGAGAGTATATGGAGGCGATTCGTAACGAGGGGATGGGATTGAAATTTTCGGGGGATCATGCGACGTATATGTCGCGGTTGTACAGCTAGTGGATGTACCTATGGTGATATAGACAAATGTAATTATACTCATTCTAATCTAGCGGTAGAATATCGCTTTCCCAGTTCATGATCAAAGCACTTTGGTTGGCGAGTAGACTGAGAGAGCAAACAGGAGTTCAGGCCAAAGCTTGTTGAGCCGCGTGAGCCGCCTGGGGCTTCGGTTCGAGATCAAGTTGATCGACTTGATAGTCTAGAACCTGCGGCAGTATCCAGCACGACAATCAGTTGGGCAGTTTTGCTGTTGGACAGTATTCCTTGTGCTAGATTGTCACGATTAGCTGGAATTCTAACATGGCAGGATCGGTTCTGCTGACTCCTATCGCGCTAGGTGCCTTTTGCATTTAACTGTTGTTTATCTCATCGGACAGCCGTCTTCAACAATACTAGTGGTCTTCTGCTGGTATATCTATGTGATAGGATATTTCATTGCAGCACATATCTGGTCTGTGTTTATCTATCCTGCTTATTTTGCTCCTTACGGGCATTTACCCACGCCAGACCAGCCATTCAAGTTCATGTTTGGCCATCTCGAAAACCCACAGGACAAGTTTGCTGGCGACTCTATCGTTAGATGGCTCGAGAATACGCCGGCCGATGTACCGTTTTTGCGGGTTCAAAGGGTTTTGAATAAACCTATTTTACTGGTGAATAGTCATATTGCTATTGTTACGATTATGAATACGAATTCGTATAACTTTGAAAAAACAACACTTGCGCGGGCGGTGTTTGGAAATTTCATATAGAAAGGATTACTGCTAAACGACGGACAGACTCATACATATCAAAGAAAAATTCTGCAGCCTGCGTTTTCTTATGGACAGTTGAAGGCTTTTGTGCCAGTGTTTACAGAAGCCATATCTTCGACAATGCTGGGATATTTAAAGAATCAGCTTGGATCAAGCAAGACAGCAGTAATAAACGTTGACCCTGCTCATTATGAAACAACACTAGAAGTTATCATGAAAACTGGATTTGGATTAGAAACAGCTGAAGATGGTCAATCTATCAGAGAATCGTATTTGCATTTAATGATGAAACCGCCTTTGACTGTATACGAGAAATTAGAAGCAGTTTTGACTATGATATTCAACTTAAAGCTATACACCAAGAATGCCAAAAGAGTCCGTCTGCAATGAAACAAGCTGAACGGTTGATTAAGAGCAGGAAAGCAAAGCTTGCAGAGAGAAATAAAGAGAAAAATGAAGAAGATGAATATGGCAGAAAGAAATTCACAAAGTCGTTAATGGATATAATGATTGAAGATGAAAAGTTGAATGACGATGACATAACACAAAATGTCTTCACATGTACGTCATTTAGTTATACGTTTTATAGTCTCATATGCTAACTATCAATAAGATTTATTTGCCGGTCACGATACACTATCGACTGCGTTCTCAGTTAACCTATACTTTCTATCCCAGAATCAAAACATTCAAGATAGACTGCGGACAGAAATTTACACACATTCTGCGACGGTACTCCAACACTACTGAGTGAATCGAAACCTAAGATTACCGCAGAGACATTAGACGGAATGAAACTACTCAATAATGTCATTCGTGAATGTCTTTAATTAATTCCTTCAGTTCCTCTACTTCCTCGCACAGTCAAGACTTCCACAGTTGACGGCGTAGTCGTGCCGCAAGGAGTACAAGTTCTTTTAGCACCTTTGCTATTAGCCGATTATCCAGATTTTGGGGGGTCAGACGCAATGGAGTTTAACCCTGATAGATGGAGCAATATCCCCTCGACTGCAGTGAGTCAAGGCGAATCATTCCTTGCATTCCTTCACGGCCCACGATCATGCATCGGCAGAAAGTTCGCAGAGTTGGAGTTAAAAACGTTTTTGGTTGAGACGATTGCTTGTTATAAGTTTGCGCCGGTGCCTGAGTTTCCTATTCACGTCAGAATAAATCTAGTTGTGTTGAAGTTCGTTGCTGGGTTACAGCTTGAAGTGACAAAACTTCTCACATGAGTTTAAATATTAGCAATCGCAAGCAACTAAACAAATTTTATTTAATGACTCGCAAAGAAATACAGTATTGCAACTATAATTTGCTGACAGCCAAGCAACCCAGCATCGCCTTACACTATACAGATTCAACATTCCTACTACAAAAGATAACACACTCTTAACTCATACCCAAAAAAAGCAAGAAAATAACTGAAACATCTATTAAATTAAAAACCAGCGTAAAAGACATCTCAACTCATGAATAATAACTGCAGTGCTAAACACGAAAACTGGGAGGAGCTCGTCGGACGCGAGATGCATTGCCGAAAAAATGTACAAGTAAAATAGCATTAAACAAACAATAAACAAGGTAGAAAATAAAAGTGATAACCCAAATTAGTAAAAACACCTTCCTTCAACACGCACTGCTACCCTCTGCCCTCTGATTAGTTTGACCTGTAATAGATGTTAGTACCTTGCGGAGTACCTAGAGCACATCTAGAATCCACTTACTTCGAAACAAGCCAGTTAAGTACAGCATCAACATTGACATTTTCCTTCGCCGAAATAGAATAACACGAAACCTCACGATCGTCAACACTTTTAAGGTTCATTACGTCTATAATCGAGTCAACGTCATATGCATCTGGAAGATCATTCTTGTTGCCGAGGACGAGGACCGGGATGCCTTCTAGTGAGGGCTTTGAGACGAGAGCTTCGAATTCCATTCGTGCGATTTGTAAAGTTGCTGGGTCTGCTGAGTCGACAATGAATCTGAAAAAAGATTAGATAAGTCGCATTTGAGACAATTCTGGACTTACAATATAGCGTTAACGCCCTTGCAATATCTCTCCCACATAGATCTGAATCTTGGCTGTCCGCCCAAATCCCAGCTATTTTGAAGTATCAGTATGCACTCTTTATTTCAATAGAATAAAAAAAAACCCACCATTTGATTGTGACCCGTCCTTTACGCACTCTCTTCATCGAAAATCCAATAGTAGGTATAGAACTGCAGCAATTAGCCTCCACTTCATCCAAGCCAGATCTCTAAAACTTACTCTGATGTAAATTCACCACCCTATTCAAACTGTTAGTATCATATACTGATATCAAATATTCAGCAAAATTCTTACGCCTAGCACACGCAGTAGAGAGGTCTTGCCTGCATTTTGTAAACCGAGCAGAGTAATGTCCATCTGACAATGTTACCCATTAGAAAATGTCACTCCTTACTCAAGATCTAATATTTCTTGGTTGTATTGTACGTACCTCCGAGGACCTGGATAATTGTGAATGTTAGCATTGGCGGTCTATATCTAATGGCGTCATATTCCTCGAGCTCGTGCTGTCGAGTCAAGATATATATTCAGAAGCACACATACCAAAAAAGCGAGAGTATATACTCGTAGAACCGAGAAAACCAAGACGACATTATTATTTGTGTCTTTAAACTGTCGGAGGATACGTTAAAATGAAATCAGATAGCCGTTGTTGTCGAGAGCTATTTGTGAATTTAACAGCTATTATAATCCAATGCTCAATGTAAACCGCTCAAAAAGTAAAAAATCAGCCTATTGCTTCGTAGCAAAAAGAAGAAGTGTCTGAAATAGTCAATAAATTTCGTTGAATTGTTCGAGGGGTTCTGAATTGCTGATATTCAAAGGTCAAGTGATGATGATTAGAGCTCTCTTGGGACCAAAAGAGTGAGGTAACAGCGGATAGAGTTACGCTTATCTCATTCGCCTACGCCCGGATCCGGCTGAGTTCTTTGGCAAAAATCAAATATTTGAATTAAAATATCAACAATTTAGTCATATGTAGATAAATGTAAATCAAAATGACGAGAAAATTTTGATTTTATTTATCAAAGTTTTTTTCAATTTATTTCATGACATTTTATTCTGTTGTCGGATGTCGATCATTGCTTTCCCCCATTGACAAGAAGATATTACCATATATAAACACGTAGTGAATATTACAAAGGATTCAAACAAATAGAATAAATTTGATATCAATAAAGTAGTCTGATAATAGCATTCCATAGCTATCTTACGTGTATACGATAATATAGACTGCATTGACCCACTAATATACAAGATCATAAATACAAACAACGCCCAACCAATATTTCGCATTGTTTTCTAAACATCTGCCGTCTCCTCAGTAAATATACAAACACACATTTAGCTGATCGCCAAGTTTCTGTGAGACAGACTTTGATCTTCAAACTCGTCTTCCTCGGCAACGATTTCGGCGGTGGATTCGGCCTCTTGTTTTTCCATTGCCTCCTTCATTTGAGAATATGCTCGACTCTTCGTTTCTTTGATTTCAACAAGATTTCTAGTGTAAAATTCATCAACTGTGTTGAGATCGTCTTCCATTTTAGCAACCCGCTCCTTTAACTTATCCATGCCTTCCCAGATGTCCACAGAGACGTTCCCACGAGCGGCAAAAAGACCAGGCGAAATAATCTTATCACTTTGATACGCAGATCCCAAAATCTGCTCCATCCACTCATGATGCCGGGCATACCGCAGAGTTGAAATATCTCGGGCGGAAATGCTGTCCAGTTCGTCAACGGCTCCAAACATATCTTCGTCATCAAGTGACATGAGCAGACTATGCTGAGCAGCGTACACAGACGGCGGTAAAGTTCCAGGCATGCCGGGCATCGGAGCTTGTGCAGGGGGGCCCGACATTGGCTGCGGAGCTTGCTGTGGAATCTGAGGAGGAAGAGGATGCGCTCCAGGCGGGAGGGGCATGTGTGGTGGCATTTGAGGGTGTCCCATTCCCTGCGGAAGGGGTGGTGGCGCATAAGGCCCATGCCCAGGAGGCAACTGCTGAGGAATATGAGGTGGCACTGGGCCATCCATTCTGACGCGTTTAGATGCAGGCGACATCGGCATAGGTGGTGCTGGATGTTGATACATGGCGACGCGACGATGCACAGATGTAAATGAAATAAATCGTAACTGGATATGCAAGACTTCAATTAAAATAACCCAAAATACTTTATCAAATCAAATCTATACACTGCAATTGCCTTTGAAATGAACGTGGATGATTTCGGGCTGTGTTTTGTTAACCTGAAGTTTGCGCGATGAAGCAGCAAAGGAGTACTCAGGGTTTGGGATATAACACTGCTAGTTAGACAAAGCATCACGTTTGCGTTTATAAAACAGTGTATTTGCAATAAATAGAAGTTATGACCAAAAAGAAAAGTTACGTCAATAAATGGGAGAGTGGAATTGTATATGTGCACTGTTTTGAAATTCACGATAGTGCGATATATATGGCACATGCATGCCACCATTATAGCATCACTGTGGATGCAACACTATATATGAAGTATTATTGTTGCGAATGCGGTTATATACTACTACATATCCATTCCGTAATCTATTTCTTTCCCTCCTCCTCACTGACAAGTAGTCCAGTCCAGTCCTTAATAGTCTTTCTAGTGGACGAGACCGTGCTATGGAGAGCTGCGCGAGTATCTTTCTTAGCCTGCACAGCAGACTTGTAGGCATCTCTGGCAGCAGCCTTAGTCTTCAAGTGCGCATCAGCAACACTAGGAGCCATGACCTCAAACTTCCACACTAAGTCACCAAAGTTCTTGAAGGTCTGGGGTAAGAAGTAAGAAAAGGCAGCGGTTCCGACGGCGGCGGGACCCAAGATGCCGCGCAGAAGAACGTTTCGTCGACGGAGAGCGATGTTGGTGGAAAGAGTAGCAACAAGGACGTAGATAGCACCAGGCAAGACAGGCTCGTTCTCAGCCTTCAAATCGGAGATGGTTTTGGTGACGGTTGATTCAGCCTCGAGATATTTCTGCATGCCGACATCGAGGTGAACCTGGGTGAAGGACGCGGCTTTTGAGAGGTACAGACGAGCGGTGCGGACAACGGACTCAAGACTAGCTGGAGGCTCTTTGACGACGATAGTAGGCGGGACTGGCGCGACGGCAGGCTTGTCGTCGTAGATGGGCTTTTTCTCCTGCAGGCCGGTCAGTAATTGATTATGATGCAATAGGCGCAAGATGAAGCACAGAACTCACAGTCTCAGCGCGAATGACGGGGATGCTCGAGGCCATTAAAGCAGCGCTGGTGATTCCGACGAAAAGACCGCTTGAGAGACGACTTTGTGTAAATAGGCGACTTGACTGTATTGTGGATGTTAGCACCGCGATTGAGATATTTGCTGCAGAATTGCTTGTTGAAGCGCAATTAAAACACGCAAAAATCAAAAAATACATACAAATGCTCGTGAATATGACATGATGCAAAGCAGCGAAGGAGTTGCGCAGTCTGCGGATTGCACGAAATGATGGATTTGAGACGAAGACGACGACGAGAACGATTCAGAGCTGGAGCGGAAGGTTTGAGTTTTATTACTAAATACTTAGTAATATATAAGTTAAACATGACTAATGATTATTGACTAAGAATACTGCGTTAAATACAGTCAGCAAATTAACGACTAAGAATGGCTGAGATCGGTTAAGACTGTTGAGGGGTTTTAGCTAATATTCCAGGAAGAAGAAAGAGGCGGTTTAAAAGATTTCAAACGGGCGACAAAGAGCAGGACGCGTTGAAGCGACGCGTTAACGAGTCAATGCTTAATGCTTAACGGTGTTTGATGCCTTCTTTATTTAAATGTGTTATATTTGCTTGAAAATTCAGCCGTGAGCTGATTATTTACATTATATTTTAATACATTGAATACAATTGATACAATTATAGTAACACGATATCTAAGGAGTTGCTACTACTCAACACAACACTGACATCAACTTCACCATTAACTACTTCCCCAAATCATTAACTAGTTAACTAAGTTAACTTATCGCTAATTACTATCACCACTCTAATCAGGAACGGCTCCTCCGACACCGAACCAACAAAATGCGTCCTGACACGAATAAAGAGAATTACTCAAACGGGTAATTAGCGTGCTTCGGGCCGACTTTGCGCTCGGCGATATCGCGAGTTCGTTCGCGCCGAAGCGCCGAGGCACTGAAGACTCAGCGCTGCTATTGTCATCTAAGTCTCCAACGTACTGATCTTGATCCTCCGTAGTTTCTCTTCTTCTTCTTGCTTATGTGCTAGCAAACAAAACAGCAACAACAAATGGCACAAAACATGGACAGCGCGTCTCTCGAAGAGCGCTCAGCCCAACAGGGCTCAAAACCCATCGAAAAAAACACAATCTACAACAATCCCCCCGGCGACGAACCCATGTCCCTCCAACTGTCAGACTCTTCCATCAGACTCGAAAAAGACGCAAAGTCCTTCTCAGACCACGACACAGATGAAAAGTCCTGCGCAAGCGCTGATATTCCCCACATCGACCCGGACCTCGTCGTCTGGGACGGCCCCGACGACAAAGCAAACCCCATGAACTTCTCCTTCGCTCGCAAGATCGCAGTCGTCACAACCGTCTCGGCACTCACCTTCGTCGTTCCGCTCGCATCCTCCATGTTCGCCCCCGGCGTGCCCGATCTCATGGTCGAATTCAAGTTCACCTCCTCCATCCTGGCCTCCTTCGTCGTTTCCATCTACGTCCTCGGCTTTGCAGTCGGACCTCTCGTCATCGCCCCTCTCTCCGAAATGTATGGCCGCTCCATCATCTACAAAATATCCACCATCCTCTTCACCGGCCTCACCATCGGCTGCGGCGAGTGCCACTCCCTTGCCGCCATATTCATCTTGCGATTCCTCTGTGGCACCGTCGGAAGCGCCTCTCTGGCCCTTGGTACTGGCTCAGTCGCCGATGTAATCGAAGTCGAGCACCGCGGAAAGTACCTCTCTTTCTACGTCATGGGCCCCGTCATTGGTCCAGCAATCGGTCCAGTCGTTGGCGGATTTCTCACCGCCGTTTCCTGGCGCTGGGTCTTTCGTCTTATAGCCATCTTGTCTGGCTTCCTCTCCGTTCTCTGCTTCGTCACTCTTCCCGAAACTTACGCACCTTTCTTGCTCAACCAGAAAGCCAAGCGCTTGCGCAAAGCGACCGGAAATGAAAATCTACACACAATCTATGAGCACAGAGAGGAGACCCCGAGTGTGCTCTTCACCCGTAACATTGTCCGCCCTGTCAAACTACTCATGCTCAGCCCTATCGTCTTGATCCTCTCCCTCTTCGTCGCTGTCACTTACGGCGAGCTCTACCTGCTCTTTACTACCTTCACCTCAGTATTTGAGGAAGGATATGGCTTTGCTACTGAGATCGTCGGATTATCATACATCGGCCTTGGCCTCGGAAGTATGTCTGCAATCACAATCATGATTATCTACTCCGATAAGATCCTAGTCACACTAGCTGAGCGATCTCCCACCAAAGAACGAAGACCTGAACACCGTCTTCCCCTCATGATTTTCCTTTCTCCTTTCCTTGTCATTGGCCTCATCATTTATGGCTGGTCTGCCAAATATGAAGTGCACTGGATCGTTCCAATCATCGGAACATACTTTGTTGGCTTGGGAATCCTTGCGACTCTATCCCCGACTATGAACTATCTAGTAGATGCTTTTGGCATCTACGCCGCATCTGCCTCTTCAGCTTCAACTGTAGTCCGAAGTCTGGGTGGTGCTTTCCTACCTCTTGCTGGAAATAGTATGTACGCCGCCCTGGGTCTTGGCTGGGGTAATACTCTGCTAGCATTTATCGTCCTCCTTTGGCTTCCTATCCCAATAATTCTATACTACCATGGTGAATCATTACGGAAGAGATTCAACCCAAACTTAGACTAGTTTGTTTTTAGCATCATTTTATGGGTTTAAGTATTTTTTTTTTTATGTGTCTATGTTCGATTATTGTAATGTGGCGTTTCTGTGATTTTTCATGAGAAAATAGTTCAATATAAAATCATACAATACAAAAAAATCATAAACGCTACTTCATCTATCATACACTCTTTCCCAACTCACTAAAAACATCCATGATTTGCGTCGCGGCTTCGACAAGTTCCGAATTATCCTTTTGACTAATCCATTCTGTGCAACTTCTCTGAATCGCAGTCAAATTATCGCTATCAGCCTTTGTAACAATAGTTCTGAAAAGAAGTAGTGCCATTTCACGACAATCGCTCGACTCATCATTGATAAGAGTCATCGTCAACGGTAGAAAGAATGTTTCAACAATCTGCTGAATAAAATCGTTCTTCGATTTAGATAATAAAACATAAAGAACTTCCATGACAGATTCTCTACCCGATGGATGCTCATAATTCAAATTATGAACAAGGAATCGAAGTTGTTTATTCAGCCGTCCTTTTCCTTGTGGATATTCCATCACAAATTGACAGTAGAGAGATTTGCAGACTTCTCGAGTATTCTTAGTCGGACTATTCACCATGATCTCGCGAATCTTATCAAGAGCATCGTAAATTTCCGGCATCGTGAGTTTTTGCAACAACACCGCTTTAAGAAACGAGAATGAATGCGTTTGTTTTTCAGGCTCGACCAGATCCACGCTAATTTTCTGAATAATAAACGCAATAGACTTAAGATCTCCATCACTGTATTTCTTCTTTTGCACGAGCGCAGCGAGAAGCTTTAGTCCAACTTGACACGCCTCTGCTTGAGTTGTCGGTGATCCTTGAATCACACCAACGACATAGGTAAACAGAAAACGCGTATCCAACTTCTGCAACAATGACGAGTACTTTGCAGCAGTCGTTAGCAGCTTCAGCGACGACAGTTGAATATCCTCATGATCGGAGGTAAGATAGGGAGTCATGGACTTGACAAATTCCTGTAATTCAAACGCTTCAATGAGCTCGCGATTCTTTCGCAAAGAGTTCTTGATAACATCCAGCGCGAATCTCTGCAAATAATGTAAATTCTGCGCCATATTCTTCTTCGCCTTCTCTTTTCTCGAAATCAAAAATCTTTGCTCTTTCTCCGAAATCTTCGATACCGGCTCCTCTGGAACTTCCTCTAAACAAATTTTCAAGCAAAAAGCAATGACATCCTGCGTACATCCATCTTCATTCATAGCAATACCAATACTCATCCGTCTCAAAATTTCATTAACCTTGCTCTCCATTTTCAGGTTCACAGAGCTAGCGCTCAAAATCCGACGCACAGGCAACAACAAATCGTCTAGCTTGTCGACAGAGATATTTGTCGCGACGATTTCTATAGAGTCGAAACTTTTGTTTTCGCGTACTTCGCGAACTTTGCTGATATATCCCTCTGCATCCTTTTCTGATCCGCTTACTCCCAAAATATCATCCATGCAAATATCCATAATAATTTCCAAACTGTCATTTATAGATCCCTGTTTTGAGATCGGCTTAGCCATCATCGCAACCAAGAAACTATGAACCGAGTATGACAGAATATGCTTGTGAGATCCACGAGTCAAGACCGATTTTATGTTTTTCAAAATCAGATTAAAATGAGAAAATCCGACTAAAAGACAAACTTGCGACAACACTTTTCGCACGGAATCTCGGATCTCCTGGAATCGATGCTTCAAATGCTGCGACAGCTCCAACACAACATTCGATAAATTGCTAGTCAAAGTCTCTTCAGACGTTCCAGATAAGAACTTAACTAGAGGCGCAGTTATTCCCACACGATCCGCAAGACTGTTTTCGTCTGTTAAACGAAGAAGAGCACGCAATTTCGGAATCACTTCAGAAGTCAAGAAAGTATCCAATTTTTTCGGGTTATACTTTGATAGCTTGACTTCGGCATCACTCAGCTGAGATCGTAAATAAGTCGCCTGTGCAACAGAATCTAACAGTCTCGACTGGAATTTGATTTTCTCTTGATGTTTCTCAAGATTTAACACACTGCGTCTAACAACAGCCTGATACTGACTCAGCGAAAGACCCATACACAATTTTCCAATAGTGCCAATAGCTTCTTCAGCCATTCCAGAAGTTGCTTCAGTCACATCTCTCAAGAAGTGCTCCATGACCGGCAACAAAAAATGAGCAATGTTAAACTCTCCAAGATCTTGTGTCATCGCCATTTGACCAAGGCGATAGATAGCTCGATGTCTTCTGTGCGACTGAATATGCACGATATTATTGAAAAAATCAGCCTCCTCATCCCCGTCAAACAACAGAACTTCAAGATCTTTGATTTTGGGATAAGCAAGAGGTTTTTGAACAAGAGTCTTTAATATGAGTATATACTCATTTCGCGAAAAATCTTCCTCGTTTCGCAATCCAGCGCGAATTCCAGGAATCATAATCGTCTCCATTAACGAGTAAAACTCAACCCTGTCAAGATCTACCGACGCAGCTTTCTGCTCCGTCTTTTCGACAAATAATTTAAGAGTAGCTGGCGCCGCTTTCTTAACCGCGAGATCTTCGCAATTAGCAAGACAGAAAATAGATTCATAGAGAACAGGACGCCATTGCAAAGCCGTGAATTCTTTCCACAAATCAACATTAAGCCTCGCATAAGCAGAAAACCGCCGATCATAATCCAACTCGTCTAGCCGCACTTTTGCATACGAGTTCAGCTCAACGAGTAATCCGGCAATGACTTTAACCTCATTATCGCGCTCGCCAATCGATGTAAAGATAGAAATAAGCGAGGCTCTAGTATGTCTTTCTTTGACTGTTTGAAGAAGAGGACTCAAATCGTCGTAACATTTCTTGAGGAGGATGGTGTTTGACATAACCGGCACAAGAGTAGCAAGAACATCAAAAACTTCACCGCTATGATGTGATTTTTGACCCCAAGCAGTGACTCCAGAAAGACAAACCGCGACTAATTGTTCCAATAGGATCTCATTTTGCAGAATAAATTCGCTGAATAGCTTGAGAATTTTGCGAAGAACAGCGACGGACAACTCAACTAGCTCAGGGGCTTTAGAGCCAGAGAGAATCTTTACAAATCGCGGTAGAAAAATCGATAATGAGTCTCTATTAAGTTGGATCAAAGAGTTCTTTAGCGACTTGTCCTTGGTTTCTTCTTGCATATCGATCAAATTAGACATGAACTGGATGCTAGCTTGATAAACAACCTCCTTCGCATTCGCAGAATCCAAAAGCATGATAACGTGCGAAACCACAGACTTGTCATAAAACAAAAATGAGGCTAGAGGTTCTGAAGAACTCCAAACCATGAAAAGTCTTAGAATAGGCGAAACTTCTCCGGTATTTTCGTCCTTGAAAAACTCCATACGAGGCTTAACAATCTCACGGAATAAAGCTGGTTGGTACACTTTCCAGTTAATCGAACGCACAGAAGTGAACGCAATTTCCAAAGATTTGAATCCAGCACTTCTGATTGATCTGATAATTGTCAGATTTTCCGGAGGTACATCTCCAGCTTTCAGCGACACCCGAGAGAACACGATGCACGACATAATCGCCTGTAGTAAGACATCGCCCGCTCGTCCGACTTTATCTTTAGAAATACGGAGGATATCTTCAGCCATAGTCATGAAACCAGAAATACGTCGAAGATGACCATGCCCAATTTCCATTTGACTATAATCAGGAATCTTTGCGTCTTCTTTTGCGAAATTGACCACAAACTGGTTCGGAATACCTTCACATGCAAGATCAACAAACATGAGCAGATACTCGTCCGACAAACTAGCAATAGTAGAGATAATTGTAGTCCGATTAGAACTCTTAGCTTTGCTATTATTTCCAGAGTGACCAACTGCAGATCCATACAAAATATGTACAATCAAAGGAATCACAGAAGGCGCGTGCTCGGCGGTAATAATCGCATTATCCTCAGTCGTTAATAGCAGTCTGTTAATTTCATCTCTAAAGATTTGACCACCAAGTAAGTTTTCAAGATTATCTTTGTACAGATTAACAGCCGGATTGCCATAAGCGAAGATCGATCCAAGAGCAGCTTTCTGAATTTCAGAGTCCGGATTCGCAAGAAGACGCACAATTTCATTATACACCTCAGTCGAGCCAAGTGATTTAGCTGGGTTCGTAAATCTTGAGAAAAGCTTAAGTAGATCTAGAAGAAGAGATTTTTGACGGCCAATACCTTCGACACAGGAAAAGAAAATCGGGAGTAGCTCTTTGCTTCGTTTCTCAGCAGCTTTACTGATGCTAGAAAGTACTTCAAAACATCTGTGTCGAATAGTATCTTGATTGATTTTGGAAACAAATGAATCCTGAGAGCTGTTAAAATGTCTTCACAATGCTTGCTGTTCACAATGACATACCTTATCATCAAATTCCTTCAGATATCCAGTCAAATTCTTCTTCTTCGCGAGAGCTTCAGTAGACTTTGTATGCAAAAATTGAACATGCGAGCACTTAAACTCATAGGCTGAAAGTGGATCATAATCATCCATAGACGGAAAATTTATTTCCATGTTGGAGCTGACACTTTGTGTTACAGTGATTTCAGCAATCAAGACTTGCCAAACTTTTTCTCTGTTGTGTTGTACTAGTTTAGCTAGAGTCTGAGCTGCTTCAGTCCAGACGGGCTGAAACTGAGATTTCAAAAGGCCTTAAAAAGTTAATAAACTCGTCTATAGATATATAAAAAGTGGCCATTCTTACCAAGACTGAACGAAATAACATTAAGCTTGACAGTCTCGTTCTTTAGCAGAGAATAGTCAAGCGCAACTCTTCTGATATGCATCGAAAATGTACGTGCAGCTCCCAATTCAAATGGCGTCTCCTCGATAGATAAACATAACTTCAACATTGAAACAGAGAACTCATCAGCTCGATCAGTTAGAGTGAGAAGGATTTTCAATGATTCAAGTCGCACTCCGGGATTAACATCACGCAGCGATATATCAAGTTCGCTAATAATCTCCGCCGATGTTTCGAAGAAATTACCACTGTCAGCGATTGACGACCTATAAAAATCTTTAGTAAGATCACCGCAATCAATAGAAAACTTTTCATACGTTTTGCAGAGAACTAAAATTTCGCCCAAGCCATGCAGATATTGCTGGTTTAGCTTCATTACTGATAACTGCCGCCGCGCTTCGGTCAAAATAACTTCTAAAATCTTTTCATCGCCTTTAACGTTCAAGTTTCTGGCAAGAACTGATAATGTTTCTCCATAAACCAGCATCAAGAGATTTGAATTGTCGATCTGCATCTGTCCGATAGTCCTCATCAAGGTCATCATACAATCTCTGGTATCAGCAGCCGCATTGAAAATAGTAGTCAGAAAATCCAATTTTGGCCGAAGCGATAAAATCTGAACAGTCTCAGTCGCTCCTGAGGCCAAAGATTGTGAAATCTCGTCAATAGTCGTTAAGATTGACTTGCGAAGAACTTGACTGCCGTTAATTGGAGAATCAACGCCGCGCTCACCGATCATTGGATTCCATTTCTTTAAAATCGCAAGGACAGTAAGGATCGTGTAGTCATCCATACTGGTTACACCGTCGATATATCGTTGAAGATACAACCAGATAACTCTTGACATGTCGTTTTTCGCTCTCAAGCCAAAGAAGTAGTCACAGAGAGAAATAAAATATTCACCGTTATCCAACAAATAAATGCTCTCCACGACCCGATTCGCTAAAGACTCTTCGATATCCTCATAATACTGCAATTGACACTGCGAAACCTTGCATAATTCCCAACAAGCACTGCTCCGAGTTGCAGATGGCGGCATTCGAGCCAGGACTTCGACGATTTCGTTATATACATCAACCGTTTCCTTCCAATCCGGAACACGGCTTCCGTGTCTGAGTCCGAGCAATAAGAACAGTTCTTTTGTGATCATGAAAACTTTTTGAGGAGTAATGTCATCTTTCTTAAGCTGATTTTTCATCCATTTGAGAATTGACTCGTACAGCGCTCTAGACGTCTCATGATTCACATGATGTAAAGCATCCGTTATAATATTGAGGAATACGTTGTAATCTTTCTCGTGCTGCTCAGATGTACAATAATCCTGAAGCTTTCGAGCAAGCCTACCAGCCTTTGAATGCAACGTACTTTCAGGTCCTTTCAAAGCCTCGGCAAACATGGTACTCACTGCTGATTCAAAGCTTTTAGCTTTCGATTCAGAAAGCTTTGCAAATGCATGGTCAACAAATAGATCAACAGTTTTAGCATTTCTTAGGAAGAATGAGAAGGATTCGGCGGCAAAACGGGCAAGGTATGGACGACGTTCTTGCTGTGAAAAGAGAGGAGAAACTAGACTATTGGGTGTTAGTTGTGCCACTCATTCTGAAATAAAAAGAAAGCTTACTCGAATGTGTCGGATAATTTCGTGACGAGGAATCTATACAAGTGCTTGAAAAGATAGGCGAGACAGTTAAATGTCCACTACACAAGTTAGTAACAATCACATACGCAGAGATATACGACAGCCTCACCTCCACGACCTCGAGCTCTTCATGAGACGCAGTAACAATAAGAACATTAATAGCTCTAGCAATAAACTCCTCAAAATCTGGACCAATATCGTGGGCAAACTGCACAAGCAGGCTGGGAAAAGTTAGTTGGGGGTCTCGTGTGAAACTGGACTAACGTACTCTAGCAAAGGCTGTAACGAGAATCTCTCATTTTCCGCAATAGCGGTTATAAGCAAATCAAATATTTTCGTTTTATGATAGATAACTTGCGGAAGAGACTGGGTAATAGGAGCCACTTCGCGCACTAAATCAGTGAAACATTTTGTGCTGTTCAAATCTCTCCAAGATTGCAGTGCAACGTGAAAGAAGGATTCAGTTTCCTAACAAGATTAGTACACAGATTATCACAAATACGTAAAAGTTATCATACCTTATCACCAATATCATCATGTCTTTTCGCACGTCTCAGAGGATCGATTTTGATGTTGTCAACGCGATCACGAAAGGACAAGAACTAGAAGACAATAAGCAACCTTCCAGACAGTACCCAGCAACTCCCAAAAAAATCCAACCCACTTTATGCTTCCGCTTCGGATCAGACGTCGGCTTCGGCTTCTTCTTGATAGCCATCCTGAGCCGCTTTTTCCCACGATTCCGATACTGACTGAGCTCTTTCAGAATAGTCTTCCAAGCAAAAAAAATTCAAGCTCAGTCGAGTGTGCGGCGTTGTCCGCCACAGTTTTTCGAAAGCTGTGTTTTTGGGAGTTTCAGGGGAACCTAACCCGAAGACAACAAGCCAGACTGTTTACATTTAGGATTATCAGATATAAGAAAATGCATAGAAGGACTATATTACATTGTAAATAGTATACATAGTTGTGGAACTACCAGAGACTCTTCAGATAAACAGGCTCAATATCCTAATATTTCGTTAGCCATGTTCTATACAAACTATCAGATTAATACTTACTACGTCTTTCTCCTTATCCTTCGCCGACGACCACGGTCGCTTCTTCATGCTCGGATGGTTGATTCCAATCGGCTCAACTACTTTATCAATATGCTCTGCCTCCTCCGCAGTAACTTGATAGTACACCCAGAAATCTTTGGTATGTGTGAGCGTCGTGGTGATCTTCCTCATATGCTCCAGCACCTCAGCTCGCGGCTTCATTGCGTGCATAACCATCTTCCGTTCTCGATCTGGAATACCAGATAAAGTCATAGTAACCGGAGTGTAAAACTTCGGCTCATCCTTCTCCTTCTTCTTCATCTCTGCCTCCTTCTTCTTCGCCGCTTTCTTTTCTGCAGCTGTTAGTTTAGGAGACGCAGTGCTACCGGCCGCGCCAGTAGCGCTCGCTTCATCCTTCTTCTTCTTACTCGAAGCCTTCTCCACCTTCCCAGCCACTTCATCAGATGGCGCACTTCCATTGGAGCTCTCTGCCATCCCGGAGGTCAAAGCAAAAAAGGTAACAAGCAACGTACCATCCGTCTGCTCATCTATCAACGACAATTTTGGGAAATAGTATCGCACACTGGGAACCTCTCTAAATTCAAAAACTAAATTCATTGGCTTCAAAGGTTCTAGCGGCTTAAACTGTTTCTTAGGTTCCATTTTGTATTTAACAGGCGTGCGAGATAAAGGCTTCAATGGAGATGGAGCATAGGGTCTATACCCCGGCCCCATAGGACGAGAGGAGGACGACATTAGCGGTCTTGGGGGTAAAGGAACATCTCGGTTCTCATTAATATAAATCTGGAACCGTCGAATATCTTCGGGACTAGCTTTTCCTGATGCCACGACTTTCATTAATTCGCCAAATTCAGGATCAGCTCGAGCTAGAGCGTGTAGCCGCTCTATAAGCCCTTCGTTAGGATGTCGAGGTGGAGCAGGGGGACGAGCGGGTGAAGAAAGAGGAGTTGATGAACTGGAGGCAGAGGAACCAGGAGCTGAGGGGGGGTTAGCTGCTGATGTGGGAGCAGGCGTTGAGGGAGTAGGAGCAGGCGCAGCAGGAGCAACAGGTGCTGACCTTGAGGCAGCTTCTGGGGCAGATGGAGTAGGTGTTGCAGTAGTATTTGGCGTAACAGACGCCTGGGAGCTTTCATCTTGTTGGGCTGGCTCTGCATGCTCAGGCTCAGCAGTAGTTGTGTTCTCAGTTGAAGTTGTAGTCGAGGGAGCTGGTGCGTCATTAGGCGCAGTTGAATCAGGCTGCTCTGAAGTATTCGAGAATTCATGTGCGCCAGCTTCTGATGCAGGCTCTGCATTATCTACTCTAGATGGTGATTGAGATAGTGTAGGTTCAGACCGATGTTGTTCAGTTTCATCAGTCTGCTCAGGTTGACTGATTGATCGTGTAGTATCGTCAGCAGGCGCATCTGAATTGTTAACTTCTTCTGAATTCGCCGGTTGTGAGATTTCTTCACTATGAGCTTGAGCAGTTTCCACTGGCTGCGATGGCGCCTCTGCGATAGGTGCAGTAGCAAGTCGTTGCTGAGATGCCGGCTGTGACTGTGGCACGCTCGGAGACGCACCTTGTGAAGCAGGCTGAATCGACGGTGCTGGTGACGACTGAAGCTGGTTTACCTGCTGCGGAGCATAAGAAGAGCCTGAATTTGACTGAGTTATAGGTTGACTGGGTGGCGCGTCTGATGGAGTAAATGATGCTTTCTTCCCCTTTGCTTTCGTCTCTGTCTCATCTCTCACTGAATACAAACGCAGTTGAAATTGATGCGGTCCAACAAACGCGTTACAATCATGAAACTTCGACATCAGATCTCGCGAGTTAGTTCCGTCTGCATGCTTTCGTCCTCTTTGTGGGCGACTCCAGAATTTCTCGAAGGGCGCGCCGATGAGCCAACTTCGCCGTGACCGCTCCAGCGACACCGATAGAGCTTGTCTAAACAACCACAGTCAGCCTTCTTCGCTCCTAAATATTTTTACAAAGACTCACGTTTCTTTAAACGAAAGAGGTTCTGAGATCGAATCATAGTCCGGAAGTGTTTCTCCAAGCCAGAGTCCGTTCAGCTTTACAGGTCCGGCTGGCACCTCTTCGACACTCTCTGTCTTTATCTCTTCCGCTGGCGGTGTACTTGCTGCTGATACTATATTAGATGACCGCCGTCGGTCTGTTGCCGTGCTGTCTCTTGCGATCTTCCGGCTTTTGAACACCATTATGAAATGAGAGTGAAGGGATGTGGTCAAACTGAAGAGGTACAGTTTTCTGACGCGATGTTCGCGACTGACTTCCCGATTCCTGAGTAGTCATAACATCTATAAAATGACATAATCACCGTGATAACCCCAGATTCATGGAATGATCTGCTTATCTCAGAGGTTTATATTCTGAATATCTAATTAAATTCACTGAATAACAAGAAAAATGGCATTCAGAAGCGCGCAAAATGCTGCCATAAATCTTTCAAACTCAGCACTCGTTGTAATCGACATGCAGCAGCAATTCAGACATACAGCAGCAGATCTATGTCCAGTTTTAATTCCACTGTAACTATCTTCTACATATACAGTGGAAATACAAGAGTACACTAACATTCGATACTTGCAGAATTCAGGATTTTATTGCCCACAAGAAACCTGTTATCTTCACTCAGCACGGTCATGAAATCACCACCGACACCTCGGAACTTGTCAGATGGTGGGGCAAAGACGGTTCAATAAAGCGATACTCTCCAGCCTGGCAACTCATGCCTGAACTAGAACCTCTTGCGTCTCTTGACAGTCCGAATATCTACAAACTGACGAATAAAGACCGTTACGACGCGTTTATTCACACGGATCTGGAAGAGATACTGCGCAAAGAACTGATATCATCAGTTGTAATCACAGGCACATTGACAAATCTATGCTGCGAAACTACAGCCAGATCCGCATTTAACAGAGATTTTCAAGTATATTTCCCCACCGATGGCAACGCGACTTTATCAATCGAGATGCATGAAGCAAGCATTTTGAACTTGCAATATGGGTTTGCGCAAATTACCACCGTCGAGCAGATCCGCAACGTACTTCAATTAATATAGATTAGAAAATATGCATTAATTTATTGTCAAATACTAGTTAAATACAGTTCAAATATACAACATAAAGGAAACTACATGTACTGCTCAGATTAGAAACCGCCAGGCGTTGTAGATCCGCTCATTTCAGACGAAACACTACTTGCAACAGGCGTCAAATCATCCAAAGCGATATCGTCTTTCAAAGTACCAGGCTCCTGCACCACAGTCTTGTTGCCATTTGACTCCATGCGCATACCGGGATGGTGCTCAGCCAGTAGCACTTCTCTTAGCTTTTCTTTGCCCATGGCTAGAGCCTGGTCAAACGCCGCGCCGCCTACAGTTGTCATAGGTCCTAATAACCCAAGATTCCACGAGACATAACCGAAACCAGCTAATACAGCCAAAAGAGCAAAGTAAAGCCGGTTTCGTAGCACAGCTACAATCTCGTTCCAGCCCAACACAAGCAACAGAATGTAAAAATACAACGGAATCTGTCGGATACTCTGAATTGTGCTGCGCTTAGCATCAACATACATTGAGTCTGCGACCCGCTTGAAGCTTTGACGAAGCTCATCTGCTTGTCCTTGGCTCATAAATACAGCAAACTTCTCGATGTCAATCTCTTCATCGCGCTCAAGAGCCGGGATAATAGCAGAATCAGGCGCAACACGGTCGCCATTCGACAGCCGGGCGCTGGTCATAATAGGAAGAATAGCCAAAGTGTCGTTCAGAGCAACAGTATACAAGTCGTCAATGTTATCCGACGGCCTCCAAACCCGAGGAACACCCTTCTCGTCATACTTGAACTTATTCTCAAAGATCTCGCGCAATCGAATAAGAACCACATCCATCTTTCCAAACTCGCGAATCTTGCGATACAGAACTTTCCACGAATCCATCAGAACCTGCTCAGCTTCGGCAGCAACCTCATCAGGAAGTCCACCTAATCCAAAATCATATCTAACAACTCCCGTCTCGGGATCATTAACCTCATACTTTGCGAGAGCCGTAGCAACGGTCTCACGGAAGTTTAGCATAATACGATCCCACATATTCTCTCCCGGGTTTTTGTAAATCGAAGGAAGCGAGTCATCTAATTCGGAAGACACAATGCGAGTAATGCGAGTAGCGAGTCTCTTGGCCTCATTCTCTCGCAAACGTGCGATGCTGTCTTCAATCTCTGTTCCCAACGCTACCATATCCTTATCATACGATAACGAAGTTCCCTCAACAAGAGCCTCGGCAGCAGCGCCCTCAAAAATTGACATAGTCGTACTTTTGGCAGTGCTGATAGCTTCCAAGAAGTTGTATTTCGGCTTTGCGAGTTCGGCAGCGACGTCGGCATTGAATTTTTGGAGAGCCACTTTCTTCAACATAGCAACCTGCGAGGCATACACCTGGCCGAGGCGCAAATCAATCTTCTCTACCAACTCTGTTCTCTTGCTTTCATAGACGCTAGTGGTATATCTCGAAGCTTGAGACTCATAAGACTCTAATGCGTCTGCTCTTGTCGGTCGCAAGATAGCTCCAAGACCAGCAATAACGCCAGACATACCTTCAACGGGCCTTATGGCATTCTCAAAAGTCTCCCATGCTTGTGCAGCAATCTCCTCGCATCGGAAACGCGCCACCAGGATCTGCTGAGTAGGAAGATCGAGATCTTTGTTCAGCTCAATTTGCTCCCAGATGCTGTTGGCGTATATGCTCCAACCGTCTGCTGGCACATTTCGGTGGAACTTGGGATCAAAGACGTAATTATCATCTTTAGCATCAGAAATAAATCTATTTCCAAGCTCATCAACAGCAGTCACAAACTTCTCCGGCTGCAAAATCTTGTGCGGCAAAGCAGTGAACTGGAGAGTAAAGAAATCAGTGATGGAGGAATCAGCGAGCTCTGGTGGCTTTATTAACGATTCCCAGATTCTATTAAGATCAGCGGTGAGAGTTGCAGCAAGGTTTTCGAGCGGAGTAACTCCGATATGATCTCTGATAACAAAGAGTAAAAGAGACTTATTTGGCGAGCTGAATAGACTGAGATTAACTTCAAAGACTGTCTTCAAAAGACCCATGTTGGCGCCTTGGTATAGACCAACTTGATGCTCCCAGATATTAACAATCAAAACCTCTGAAGTAGATAAAGCAAACAAAGCAGCCTTGCGCTCAAAGTCCTGGTCTTCACCGCGCTCTCTACCGTCGGTTCCTTCGACGTCCATGATCAAGATACTGTCCTGCTTTGCCCGAGACATCCAGATTCCTATGCCCATGTTAGATCTACAACGAACAATGATTTATGACGTACGTACCCTTTGTTGTTTGCTTACGAGCAGTTTCGTCCATAACATCAAACTTGGTGCCAAAGAGCGCATTGAGCAGAGTACTCTTTCCGGTAGACTGAGATCCAAAGACGGAGATCAAATGGTAGTTTAGTCCGTTGTCGAGAAGACCGACTGTCTTCAAGTACGAGTTCACGTCCTTTCTGTGAAGATAACTGTTAACAATAACATTACCAGAGTATCATGATCCAATGCACTGCACGTACGAAAACTGCTTATCCTCATCAATCACCTGGAGTCGTGGAAATCCGCTCGGAGCAGGCTCAATCGCGTCCAGGGTCTCACTAACATGCTCTGACATCATACTCGCAAATATTGTTCCGGCACTGAGATATCAACACAGACACGAATAAAACACGATAATACCAATTGATTCAAGCTCACAGTCGCGAATCCAGCACGCTTTGCAGTATCACCCAAAACAAACCAGCAACAAGAGCGATGACGACAGAACGGCCCAGCTCTGAGCACGAGGTCTCGTTTCCACCGAGCCACGGTTGCTCTGTTTACACTGGAAACCTTACTCTGTACACTTGGAGAGTGTTTTGTTATGCCTTAAATAGGCAAAAGTTGCGCATAATAAACTCACGTGATTTGGAATTTAGAGTTTACTTACCTCGCTATCGTGAAGTCCTCCACAAATCTATAGACTCCATACAGACATAGACAGCGCAAATATGGCGAATGAAGCTTTCCGGACTCCTGATGAGGTGGGTATTGCTGCTATAGAGCACTTATATCTAGGCTGATGTTTTCTATAGGTGCTTATCAACGATACCGAAGACCAGAGCGTGAAGAGAGCGGAGGATTTCATTCTCACCGATAACACTGAAATCATTGATATTAGGTACGATATGATTAGAATGCTATTCTTATAGTCAATACATGCTAACAGTATATTTAGAGGTATATAATCTGTGCATTAACAGCGTGAAAGTCTTGATATATAGGATACTAACCTGAGTAAAGCTTTCCAAAGAACATATGAGGGCGCGTACATGAGAACAGCAATGCTCGAACTCACAATGGGTGCGTACTATCTCTGCATTTACAACAACCCGACAAACGCATGCTTATCATTTTTTAGGTCTCTCAGTTCTCCGTCTATTTGATATTGAGTTCTACCCGATCGGCGCCTGGTTCGCCGCTATTGGTATATCGTCCGCTTCTTTTACATCATGAATTGTCATCTAACTAGTTACCAGGCATCGCATTTCTTTTCGTTGGTCTTAACCGCCGGATAATGACTAATAAATACCTTATGCGCTCCAAGCCAGCCAGATACTACCTCACCAGTGGAACTCCGGTTCTCATTACCTCGATCATTTGCACTGTTGGATACATTGCCATGCTACCTGAGGTTTTCCGACTTAAATAAACTAATCTGTTTTTATCTGGGTTTTCATTCGATTTTTTTTTGCATTTCAATGACTGATGGTGTTGGGTAAAACGTGTTTGGATAGTGTAATTGATTTGATAGTTGTGGGTGCTTGTTTTCTAGATGAATGTGTGCTTTGGTAGAGTATTAATGTGTTTCTTCTTCCATTAGAATGTGGCTTAATTACAACTTGATGAGCTAGAAAATGTTTTCTTGCTTCGTATAATTTATGAAAAAAGTATTTTTATTTACTTCGCAGTATCCAAACAAATAACGCCGTAATACAGCCAAGCAAAGCGCTCAGGTGATCAAAAACAATACCATACCAAAACACGACGACTATCTAACAAGGGAGAGTAATATACAACAAGACATACCGGTGAGGCTTTGAAATATGCTTATATAGGTCTTGAGAATGCACTAGCAAACATTTCCCGCATTCGAAAGAAATGATGCTTAATCCGCACCGGCATCACAACTTTCCGTTCTAACGGCACAGGGAACGATCGATGAACACCATCCATAACAGACTCGACTTCTTCGTCAGAATCTACAGGACCATTTGCAAGTTCCATGTCTTCTGCGAGTTGGGCAGAGGATGTCAATGCAGCTTGCTTCATTTGGTTCTTCTTCTGATAGGCGGCGAGTAGAACATCATATGGTTGAGATCGACCAGGGACGTTTCGCTTGGCGCCCATTGAATGAGACTTGCACGTAAGAGATCGAGCACAGAAGCCTCCGTTTGGAAGAGGAACACCACATTGACGTTCAACGTCGACAGGGCCCTTTGGTTTAGGCACAGCCTTGACGGTCTGTTTCTTCTTCTTCTTCGGAGCAGGTTTCTCGGCCTCAGCAGCGGTTTCTGCTTTGCGCTTCTTGGAGTTTGCCGAACTGTCTTTCTTCTTTTTGTCTTTTTCACCATCGTTACCACCATTGCCACCACTACCTCCGGCACCTCCACTGGCACCAGCAGCACCGCCGTTGCTTTGACTGCCACCGTTACCTCCAGCGTTGGACCGTCCTGATTTTGAGTTGTCAGATTTATTATCTTTACTGTTTCCACTGCCGCTTGGGTTAACCTTGATTGTGTCTTTGTATTTGCTATCGGCTAAGGAGCTGATTTTTCCTTTAAGCACTTGCTGTTCTTCTTCCTGCGCACGCGACAAGCATTCGCGAATATGCTTGACCAGGACAGCTTTTAGAAAAGGCTTGCTACAGGTCGAGCACACAGCGTAGTCAAGGGTATCGGTGAGGAGGTTTGTGGAAGACAATGCGACTTTATCGGCTGCGCTGAGGAAGGGAGAGGGAGAGTCTAGGTTGTGGCCGTTGACGCCGTCGAGCAGAGGAGAGGCGTCGCGTTCGCGATCTTCGTCTTCGAGCATTCTTGCGTATTCCTGCCATGTAGGGTCACCATCTGCGGCAGAGGACAAAGAGGAAGCAGAGGCAGAAGAGGAAGTCGAAGAAGAGAGGGAAGAGGAGGACGTAGAGGAGGATAGTCGGAGAGCGTTGGCTCGAAGTGTAGAGGAGTGAGTGGTGCTGGCACTTGCGCCAAAGACACGAGCGAGAAGCGCGTCTGCTGCGAGACGTGAAACTGCATCTTGCGGGGAGGCTAGAAGAAAAAGGAAGTCAGTAAGGAGCAGGAGAGAATGAGTAGAAGGCGTCATGATGCTGGGAAAGTAAACAGAGAGAGTCAAAACAGGCGCGTCGAGCGGCGCGTGGCTGACTTCGACCGGTTCACAACGAGCAGGTGTGGATTGCTTGCGGTGATCCGCTGATTCCAGCAAAAGAGACAAGAAGAGGATCATGTCGAAGCAAACAACTCTGATAAGCAAGAGCAGCAGCGATAAGCAAACCAGACTGCCTGCCAAAAGGGACGAACAAGACAGCGACGGACGTGAAGTGCGGCGCCTGAGACGATAAGACGGACGCAGCGAGAAGAAAAAGGAGAAAACGGGCACTCACGCTTGATGCCGCTGGCTGCCGCGAGGGTGCCTGCGGACGCCATCGCGGGCGAAGAGTGCGCTCGGGAAGAGAAGAGAAAGGACGCGACAAAGAAGGAGCGCGTAGTAAGCGAGTGTTTGTTGTTGTTGTTGTTGCTTCTTCGAGGGCGCTCGGCAGGAGGCGTTGCGAGCAACGAAGGAGACGAAGAGCCGATCTCGCCGGGGAGTCCTCTGTGAGTGTGTTTGCGCGCTTATGCAGCTGAATCAGTAATTATATAAACAATTACTAAAATATTTCATAAGCAGAAGCATTTTTATTACTAAGAGTACAACCCCCTTGACAACTATTAGAAGAATAAATTTCTTCCCGTCCCTGACAGTTCTCCATCAGCCTACAAGCAACCCCCAGCACGCACGCTTATGCCTTGTTCAGTACTCCTGTCCAGCATCTTCTACGCCTCCCGCGCTCCGTCAATACCCAGAACACTCCGCTAACCGACTTGAATCCGCAACAATGTCCGTCAACATCCAGCGCGACAACCACGATCCTTTTTACCGCTACAAGATGCCCTTGATCGTTGCAAAGATTGAGGGCCGTGGTAACGGCATCAGAACCGCCATCGTCAACAACGCAGACGTCGCCAGAGCATTGGCGCGTCCGCCAATGTACGTCACCAAGTTCTTCGGCCTCGAACTCGGCGCGCAGACCTCCGTCAACGAGGCTACAGACCGCTACATGGTCAACGGTGCCCACGACGCGCCAAAGCTGCAGGACCTCCTCGACGTCTTCATCAACAAGTTTGTCCTCTGCTCCTCGTGCCGCAACCCGGAAACAGACATCATCATCACCAAAGATCAGATGCTCTACAAAGACTGCAAGGCCTGCGGTAAGCGCTCGCCCATCGACATCCGCCATAAGCTTGCCGGCGTCATCTTGAAGAACCCTCCTTCGTCTTCCAGCTCGAAGAAAGGAACCGCTTCTGCCATCAAGAAGAGTAAAAAGTCCAAGGACGACGAGCCTGAGGAAGAGGAGGGCTCTGACGATGAACTCACGAAGCGCATCGCAGCCGAGGCAGAGGGTCTTCCTCCCTCCGCTCTTACTGCTGCCGCTGACGACGACGACGACGATGACGATGACTGGGCTGTTGATACTTCCAAGGAGGCTGTCGAGCAGCGCATGAAGGAGCTCGAGTCTCAGGTTCACGGCTTCTCTCTCGGTGACGAGGACGAAGATGCCAATGACGCGTACTCTCAGCTCGGACACTGGATCCTCGAGCAGCCCGAGAAGCCCAACAATGTCGAAGTTTTCAAGAAAATCAAAGAATTCGGCATCGAAAACAAGCATCGTACTCTTCAAGTTCTTGCTCAAACCTTATTCGACGAAAACATCCTCACTCAAATCAAAGAGCGCGCTCCTCTGCTCAAAAAGCTCATCACCGGCGAGAACCATGAAAAGGCTCTCCTTGGCGGCACTGAACGTTTCATCGGTCTTGAGCACCCCGAGCTTATCCCCGCTGTTCCCAAGATCTTGCATCTCTTCTACAACTTTGACCTTGTCTCTGAGGAAGTTGTCGTGAAATGGGGCTCCCGCGCTAGTAAGAAGTACGTTAGCAAGGATATCAGCAAAAAGGTCCGCAAGGCAGCTCAGCCTTTCCTGACCTGGCTCGAGGAAGCCGAGTCTGAGGAGAGCTCAGAAGAAGAGGACGATGACGATGAGGATGACGAGTGATTTTAAGTGGTTATAGTGAGTTTGGTGTTGTTGCTCTTTTAAAAGTACTGCAGTTTTTTTTTCGAGTTTTATATAAGAGCGGCATTTACAAACTTTGTATATACGCATACCGTTTTTTTTTGAGATATATGAATTAATATTTAAACGCCTATTCCATTTCATTCATTCGAAATCTTATTGAGCTTACTCTCTCTTTGTAGCTGTAGCGCCCATTCTTGCTCGTTGCTGAGCTTCCCATTTCTCTTTCGCAATCTTAGATGCTTGTGCGCGATTCTTACTCTCCTGGTCATTCATCTGTCGTCTCTCGTCTTCTTCTGTAAGTTGTTGTTCAATGTCGGCAATCGTCAGCGCTTCGGAACTAGCGAATGCTGGACGGAGAAATGCGGATGAAACTATCAAAGGTTGTGAGTTTTTCTTGTAAATAGATGAAGAGAATGGAATACATACTACTACTTTCTTCAAGAACCGACCGTAACCTCTCGTCAATGTTATCGGCAATACTGGTAGACACCGTCTTCTTCCTTCGCGAAGATCCGGATTTCGATATTGAAGATCGAATCCGTTCGTGCTGAGAAGATAAATCCACCTCGAGTAACTTTCCATGCGCAGCTAATGATTGTTGATCAATCCACTCTTCTTGAACTGGATCTTTAAGTGCGATATCTTGTAGCGGTTGTGGGGTTTCTGAATGTGAAGATGGATGGGAAGAGTTAACGTATTTTCGCTTTTTTAGCTCTGATTCAACGAATTCAGCGCTATACATAGCAATTAGTACTCCATATCTCACAAACGAATCATGAAACGATCTGAAGTCAATGAAATATACGTACACTAATTGATCAGGGATATATCCACTTCGCGCAGCGCTAACTTGCGTCGCTTTGCCATTCCTTCTTGACCCTTCTTCGAATTTCTTGTCTTTTAAGGGACTATGCGTACTATCTCGTAATTTGAAAACAGAGTCTGAGATGGGAGTAGTGGTTGAGTTGAGACCGCTTAGGAGACGTGAAGAATCAATACCTCGCTGCCGTCGTCGTCGACTATTTCGCTGTGCCACTCGTCCCGTCACTTCTTGATCATCACCAACTTCTGATTCATCGAGTAATCTTCTCTCTGTCTCTGTCTCATTTGTGAAAGTAAGGTCATCATCATCCTCGGTAACTGATCTGATCCGCTTTCGCGCGTGCGCGTGCATCGAATCGCTACTTCGTCTCCTATTTCGTATCGTTCCCTCGCGAATCCTCAAACTATCCTATAAACCAAGAAACTATATAGTAAAGAATAGCTATCGCATATTCGGTGGATTATACAACACTGAGAACTGTGCTCTTTGTGGACAATGAGGAGATGAGGTGACCGACTGAACGCCGCACACTCGAATTCTACAATTTCTTCACACAGACATACACACCCTTCAATAACAGCAAAAAGTCTTTCTATGTATACAATAATCTTACTCAACAGCTAAATTAACACTCGAAACTTCAGGTAACACCAGCACCGACTCCGCGCTATTCTTATACTCTACTTCAGCAGTAAGATGTTCATGCGCTTTCGAACTAGGCCGGACTTCCAGTGTAGGAAGTAATAGATTACCATGTTTTAACGGTAAAATGAGGAGTTGAAGTTCATAGATATCGTCCGAAACTAAGAACCGACCTTTCTTTTTTCCGGAGATTAACCAGGAATCGGGACTCGCTACTACCTCGTACGAGAATTCCACATCGCCGTTGCCAAAAACGTCAGGCGCGTTCCGCGGCGCCCAGTGACGCGAGGATGATAATCGGACGGTGACAGGGATAGCCACACCGACATAAAACACTTTGCTTGAGAATATGAATTGCATCGGTGAGACGTCGGGGATACTCTCTTGATCGGCTGTGATAGGGGTGTACAGGAGCTCTAAAGTGAACAGGACTTGAACTGTTGGGACATCGACTGGAATGACAAGCTCTTTCGTGAGACTTGAGAGTTTGTCCTCTGGCTCTCGCTTCATATTCTATAACACGTCAGAAAATCCCAATAAGTAAAACACAATACATACCTCATGCATGACGCTTAAGGCCTTCTCTAAATCAAACCAATCCGCCTCATCAATAGAAGCAAAAAAGCTCTCCCACTGCGCTCTCACAAACGGTCCCATCACAATCTTATCCAAAAACCCATACGACACCAAATCCGTCTTCAAAGACGCTAAAGAATGCAGTTCTACCAGCATAGCATACTTTCTCAACCTTTCGTTCGAATTCAAACTACTCTTCACTAACTCGCTGACTGAATGCCGCATCTCATCTTCTAATCGTCGATATTTGATCTTTAACAACAATGGCACCGGCGGCTTTGATCTTCGCATATCGTAAGAATCGCTTTTCGTGATTTTATATGCAAACGTCACAGGCTGTTTCGGAAATGCCACATATTGCTGATCAGCTCCGCGTCCACCTTCAACCACAAAATCAACCGATTCAATAAGTTCGGCGGAAAGAACCCGGAGCGGGACAACAGGTCCGACGCAGGAGACCGAGAATTTGGAGAATAAAGCGGAGGATTTGAAGATATCTTGAACATTAACCGCTAATGACAACGAGATTGAGATATGGCGAAGAACTGCTATAGAGTAGTATTCTCCTCCGGTAGTCTTGAACTCGACATGAACTCGTAGGTAAAGTTCTTTAACGTCGACTTCAGCAACATAGGACATTGTCAGATATACGACAGAGTCCCTTTTAATTTCATCAAACTCGACCACAGATGTCACATCGGGAACTATACGCACATCCAAAGGGATTCTATCTTCTTCTGGCGCATCCTCAGACGCAACTTGTCCTTCCGTATCGGCAATTATGAGCCGTGTACCACTAGACGCACTTCTCGCAGTCACTTTCGCGCTTTCAATGTCATTCCATCCAGTATGCACTTCAACCGTAACCTTCTTCGGCGAATCTAATCGCATACTTCGCAGCGTAGAAAGCTTCACATTCATATTCCCGGGCTGCTGATACAGTCGCATTCGCTGATTAGGAAGTTTTTGTTCACCGAGGAAGTCTTTTGTCAGGAGTAACGAGCCAAGTTTAAACTCGAAATTATCAATCTCATATACACCTGGCACACTATGTGTCGTAAACAAGGCGACATCAGTCGTGCTCTTAGCCTTGAGAAGAACCTCGTCGACAGAGCGGAAGAGTACAGTATATTTCATTCCAGCTGGCTCGATAAGTCGTACCGAAATCGAACTCATAGGCCAATCTGTATCGAACGGATTATGAACCTGCAAAGTAATCTTAAAACTATCATCTTGTCGATCAGAAACAGTAATTCGTTTAGACAGAGAGGTCGTGAATAATGAATCGAGGGAAAACGAAACGTCGGCTTCTACTGTTCGACAGATATCGATGATCCGGAAACATAACTCGGAAATCAATTCCTTCCCCACAACTTTCTTGCCAACTAAAATCTGTAAAGCGACTTTTATGTACTCTTCTTTCCGATCAAGCTGGTACAAACAATCCGCATAAATCACAAATAAATTAGTCGAGATTAGTTCCCATCCTTGATGAAGATATAACTGCGGAAGCGACGAAAGAAGAGAAGCTGCTTCTTGATAATCTTTCTGCTGGTATTTGATTATCGCCATCTGTGCGCGCAGTTTGTCGACCGACCGTGTTCGATCGGCTGATTCGAATAACACTCGAGCGGAATCGGTTAGTTCGATATAGGTCTTCATGAATACCTTTTGACTGCTTATGATCTCCTTCAGTTTCGGATTCAGGTATTTATCTAACAGCTCATCCTCATTGTCCAGAGATGCGGCTTCTTTTTCTTGAATATCAACGTCTTCAAAAACACTGTCATCATCAGCCCGCCATCCTTTTTGTCCTGCAAGTTGCTCAATAGACGACCGCGCTAAAAGCAACAACTCTGCTCGTCCTTCGGCGACATCGCGCGTCCGACCGCCTTGAATCATCCGTGGCTGGACTTCAGTCGCGTCCATGATCTCTTGGACAATACCATACACCCAATTTGAAACAAGGAATTTGTTTTTCCCGTTTGAGATTAGCATTTTACTAGTTTCTAAAGCAAAATTCCTCGCGCGTAACAAAAATTGTGATATTCGAAGAGCAGTCATAGTTGATGATGTCGAGCTAGACATGAGCAGCAATAGCAGCGATGCTTGTCGAGAAAAAAGGTAGCAGCGAAAGTCGAATAAGGAAATATTATTTTCGAGAATTTGATGGCGGATAGCGGAATCTGAGTCGCGCGTAAGAAGTTTCGGGGTAGTATCTGGTGAGAATCCGACGCTTTGGAAGAAGGTAATTGTGTTATCTAATAGAATTAGCAGCAGAAAAAGATCTGATAGAAAAGTTGCTTACCCTGCATTAGCTGTAAAAATGTAGCCTCTAACTCGTCATATTGGATCAATGCATCTTCCAACAGACTGACGTTCTCAAACGCCAGCGCCAATCCCTCCTGTTGACGCAATTAGCACATACAACTCTACATATTCGAAAGGACTGACCTTCATGACGAAAAAAGTAGCAAAATTCCATCCAGGAATCGATTTCTTTGCCTCCATTTTCTTGACTTCATCCTCATACATCTGCACGCGTTTTCCAAACGCATCGAGAATTCCGTCGCGAATACTCGTCATTGCTTCGTTCCACATCTTTAAATCGTCAGCTGGATCAAGACCCATTTTGACTAACACACAACGGTCTTCTTTTGAGCTTGTGTTGAAATCAGCTTTGATTTTGTTGTACACACTAGGTTTGAAACGTAAGGACGCAGCGGCCGAGGTGTTGCTGCTGTTACTCGGGTTCTGGTCAAAGAAGAAGATCATCCATTCAGTCGAATCCCGCTGAGAAGCTACTTTATTTGTAAACCAGTCACGAATGATTTTTCGCACGCTCGATCTGTAAGTATCATTGTCTTCGCATTTGACGAGAATTATCCGCATGTATGGTGTATCGAGCAAGCCCGGCATCTGATGCTGTGGCGCCGGCGGCCCGTCTGCGAGTGTATCCTCATATAAATTCAATGATAGAGTAGCGATTGTGCGTAACGGTCGTGGAGGATGATTCCAGTGCAGGTTTCGCAGTGGCAGACGAGATTGGATGTCGCGGATGATATGAGGTGCGACGCCAAAGGGGTCGTAGTACGCGATTGAGACTGAACGCGACGACATTTTTCTGCTTTCTTTTGATACTGGTTTTGTTTCTGTATTTTCTTGACTTTATCAAATCAATTACCATCTAATCAAATCAAATCATGGTTTTTGCTCTGGTTGGAACGAAGAATCGCAGTAAGGTAAACGTTGTGAATATTGTCTCCATGTTCTTGAGCCGCACAAGTCGCACTAATCGTCAATTCAATTGTTGATTTACTGTTGTGGTAAATTATATTGATTACTATTATTATGATGAATATTAGATATTAAAAGACTAAATACACTAGAAAGTGTACAATTTGAGACCACAAGAGAGGAGTTGTGGACTTGGAGCAGAAGCTAGAAGATTGTATAGATCATCTTTTGGATAATCATCAAATTGACAGTTGTAAACTACCCAGTTATCAAAAGTTAATGGTAGTGTAAAATTAAATAAAAATGTAATGTAAAGGGTAGAGTGTCTATATTATCCGTCTATATACCAAATACCTGCTCGTTACATCATCAACGTCTCAACAGATCTCAATATCTAAACCTCAACCTCCTCCAGCTTATCCAAATCCAACATAGCCTGAGCAATCTTCATTCCCTCACGGCCTTTTCGCTCAACCTCCTCGCTCCAAAGATCAGATCTTTGCAAAACCTCGGGGATTGGCACAGTCTTGCGACCCATCTTAAAGACATACTTTGTCAACGACAATGAGTGAAGCTTTCCAGATGGCGATTCGAATTTGCTCAGGACAAAGAGCCACTTGTCATCCCACGCAATGACGCGTGATTTGACAACATACTTTGCGTAAGGCTTGATCTCACGCTTAAAAACAGTCGCGACAGCACCGACAGGAAGATACAACCACTTTCCTTCCTCTTTCTTGGTATCAAGAAGAACCTTGCGGAACACGCTTACCATGAGATCTGTACGAGCAATGTCAAGGTCGCTGAAATAGGTCGAGTTGGACTTGTGGCCGTTGAGATCACACTCCATGGCAGGAGAGCGGTGTTTCCATGAGACGGTGCGGAAGACGTCGGAAGCGACTTCTTTGCGCGGTTTGTGGAAGTAGAGGAAGTATCCTAGAGATTTGTAGAAGCGGAAGTGCCTGAGAACGAGTTACTATAAGTATACTGCACAATTGAGCTGAGAAGATAACCCACCAAGCTAGAGGAATATTCTTGTAGTTTGCTATCCAGAAGAGCGCTGAGAGCACAGTAAAAACAGTAGAAAAGCTCCACGACATTTTGGTTTCTTTACACAATAAAACAAACCACTGAAACAGAATAACAGCACCTTCTCAGTTCTTTTTCTAGAAAACAACAGCTCATCAACTGTAGCGCTTGAGTTAGCGATGATATGTTGTTGGGTTCGAGGAAGTCGGGCTTTGCTGGGAACTTTAATTCTGCGAACCTCGGCCTGGGAATAGAATTCGGCGTGTTAAGTGTCGAAACAAAGAGAGATTTGTGCAGGGATGATATGCTTTGTCATCAGGATGCTCAGAGCAGTGCAGGCAGAGAGAGCACTGAAAGACAACAGACAGTATTGAGGAGGAAGATACAACGATAGATAAATCATTGATATTCAAAATAATATACAGCATAATAAACAATAAAACAAAAACCAGAATGTATGCTTGATGACAAACTCAAACCGCCAGAAACATGCCATGTGGACGAACAGAGAACAAAATCAGAACGTTACCGTCATCATGAGACAAAGACAAGAAATAAACGGGAATACAACAGATAACAGATAAAGATGCAACCCAACAATTGTAAGAACAAGACTAATGAGTTAAAAGGAACGCCAGATGCAATGAATAACTACACACACAAATAAAACGAGAAAACTTCACATCGTAGGCTTCTCAGCTTGCCGGAACATTACATGCAGCCGATCAAGCTGAACAGGCGACATCATCTCGAACGAGTTCATCTGCTCGTCACTATCCTCCTCGATCACTTTAGAAAGCTTGTGATTCGCTGCTTCGCTGCCCAGAGACGGGGTTTCAAAGGAGGAAGTGCGCACGCGGCTCGGAGGTCTGGATGCTGAAGAGTTGTCGCGTACTGACGTGGACTCTGAGACAATACGCGAAGTGGCAACAGTTGCTGATGCTGTAGCAGGAGGTGTCTCTCGGGACAGATTTTGGCTAGCTATGGATGCTGTTGCTGCTGCTGCTGCTTTTACTGGAACGGGCGCAATATTAGACTTCACGGCCTTTGAACCAGACAGATTCTCAAGGTACTTCATCTGCGCCTCGCTCTTCAGCTTCGAGTACTCCTCAAAGCTTTTTTCAAACTCCATAGCTCGAATGTAGTCATCCTGATCATGCAATAAATCCCGTAATCTAAGCACCATCTCCTGGGATTCGTGCAGTTCAGACAAAAGCTGCTGACATCGTTGTTGAGATCGGCAGAGTTCAATTTCGACCTGGACGGTCTTGCGGTATCGCGAGCGATCGAGAGAGTCGTCTTGCAGATTCGAAACGGTCTTTTGCTGCTGGTGCTGCTGCTGGATTTGGGCTGGAGTCTGGAGGAGCTGTTGCTGGAACTGCCGAGTAACGGGATTAGCAGGGATGCTGCTGGCCGAGGGGTCTAAAAGAGAAAACAAGGTGCTGCAGGGAAGCTTGAAGTCTCGCGTGCGGGAGTCAGGAGCTGTCGAAGGCACAGAGGAGTGTACGCCAGAGTCGGATGCGGTGTCGAGTCTTCGTCGTTTGTCTGCAGAGAGTAGGGCACTGTTGTCGTTGGCAGCGAGCAGACTCTGCACTGGACGCTTCTGGCTCTCTGTTGCGAGTCTGACGATGGTGGCGCCACTCTGAACCATTTTCTGTTCGAGAGACAGTCCGGGCTGCCTTTGGTGAGCTGTGAACCTGCCTGCGGAGTGTTGCTGTTGTTGCTGTTGCTGATGAGGAAGTGGTGGTGGAGGCAGCTGGGTGTTGTTGTTGTTGACGCGCCGAGGGTGGTGGTGGTGCTGTTGCTGCTGGCGACGCCTTGCTTCGTGCTCGTGAAACTCCTGAACGGTCTTCGTCCAGGCTTGTTTGAAGTTGTCCGTGAGCTTCGTGAGCATTATATATGCATGCACGGAGGAGGAGCGGCGAGGGCGGCGAAAAACAGTGCTGACTGGGCTGCGGAGAGTGCTGACTGGGCGGAGTGAAGATCGTTGAGAGTCGCGTGGCGACAAAGGGCGTTGTTGAGGAAGAGGAAGAGGAGGACTGTGGGTGTGTTTGGTATTGCTGGAAAGCTGCTGAAGAGTGGTTTTGTTTATATATAATGCTGTTGTTTGGCTGAGCAAAAAAAGCTGGTTGTTCGCGGTGATGCTGGAAATTGGTCAGGCGTTGGCGCTGTTTCGGACCGACAGCGAATTGCCGCTAAGCGAATGTCTAATCGCTGACTGTTTGAGGAATTTCTGTTATTCCAGATATCTATTCTATTCAGATATAATACAAAGGTAATACAACTTATAATCAAACAATACAGCTGATAGCAGTCTTCATCAAATTGTGTACAAATACCAGATCTACAGTGCCGTCAGCTCGCGATCGTTACCGGCAAACCCACCCCGATGCATCTCCATCATCATCATCATCACCACTTTTACACCAGATGACCGTTCTATACGAGTGAATGTGAAAACAGTGTTCCAGAATGTGCGCGTGGACACTTTTCTCGAAGCAGAATAATCAGACTGTTTTTAGAGTAAAAACTGATCCTGAGCTGCTTGTCTGACAATACTCGGCCGACTTATGAAAGATACGTAGTTCATTTGTAAGCATTATCAGAGCATCTTAAGAATTACAACAAGTAAACCGCAATAGTGTAGAAGAGTTGTTGTGAATAGTGGATATATATTGTGTTCTTGCTGTAGCTAATATACTAGTACATCTTATACTACTTCTATAATACAACTCTCATATCTTCTTTACTCTAATACTCACAAATAATCCACATAAGGCAACTCATATGCAGCTCGTCTCTCTCGTTTCCTTCTATTTTGTTTATCCTCGAGATCCTGTTTCAAGTTATTATAGAATAAACCGTCTAGTTAGAGCATGTTATTCACTAAGCAGCTCGGGTTTAGTATCGTATATGAATATGTTTTAAATAGATATTGCTATTTTTGTATGCTATAAAAACACTTTATTCACTCATTCTATCAAAATTGTTAATCAACTTTCTATCAAAGTGAAAGTGCATTGAATGCTGACAATACCACACACAATTTTTGTATTATTGATCGCATTATAAATCTCATCTCGGCGACTTACTAATTCAAAACCTGCAATCATTCTGCTCTTTCGGCCGAATATGACAGATTGTATGACCCTGCACCAACGACGGACGGGAAAGATAATCGCTTTAGTGATATTAAACAGGAAAGATATCAATCAGATCAAATGCACTATCAAAGAGATTGTAATCCTTAAATGTCATCACAGCATACACAAAATACAGCTCATTCACAAAATACAGCTCATTCACAAACCACCGCACCACGACTAAACACTACCAACATCCACAGAATCAACTATACAAAACACTATCAGCACATAACAATGCTCATATTTCAATATCTTCAAATATGCCAAGATCTTGCATAACATCCATCGTTTAGTAATTCACGCAATTTTGCTCTTTTCTCGTATCTCAACTCTCAGCGAATGACACAAACTCCGGCTAATAACCCAGCTGATATCTCATGACTTGAAACTTATAAAATCATTTAAAACCATCAAATATAGAATAAAAAATCTGACGGTTCTCCACCACGCAAGTCGGAGTCGCAGTATTTGTCATTAGACAATCATGGAATCAGAATTGATATCAATACCATTAATGACATGACATCAGATCCTTTCTACTGTAAAGCTCCTCTCATGCAACGTCGATAGAGGGTGGAGTTAAATGGCATACTTGCGTATCAAAACCCTCATCGAACTCTTCGCTTGATCAGCATACCCACCCCCGCCAAACAACACCGAATGATTAATCTCATGAAATAGCCTATACAGCCGTATCCGATCTTCATATTCCTCTTGCGGTTCCTTGACAGGCACGAGCTCATGATATCGCGCAAAAAAACCGGAGGATGAGAAACCGCCGAACATGCGCATGATTCCGAGTTCGAATTCAGAGTCGGCGAAGTATGCGCATGAGTCGTAGATGACTGGGATAGACTCGTTGTTGTTTGGATCTTTGATTGAGCCTGCGTTTCCGCGCCATAGGTCGCCGTGGATCAGAGAAGGAGTTGAGTTGACGTTTGATAGAAGACGTGGAACGACTTTGGCGAACATGGCCTCGCCTAACCTGGTCATCTCGCTATCTTCGCCATTCACACGTTCATTCTGTTGTAATATGTTTTGTAATCTGTGTGTCCCGAAAAATTCAACCCAGGAAGTCGTAGGCGTATTCTCCAGCACTGTTGACCCGCAACATGTCAGAGTCGCATCCAATCGGCCATACACTTCCGAAGTAAGCTTGCTCGAAGTATGCATTTCCGCTAATTTCTCTGCTAACCTCCGTTCATAAACTTTCCCCGATCCAGAGCTGAGATCAGGCAAAAACTCTGTAACAAGGAAGAATTTATCCTCATTAACGCAGCGTCCTTTTGCTACAGGACGGGGACAAAACCCCGGTACCGCCTCCGAAATCAACTCAAGAGCGGTAAATTCACCATTAACCAACGTCTCTGATCGTGAGGTTTTGAGAAAATAGGTCGGGATCGAGTCTCGAAGGATAGGAACGGTGGTGCCGAAGGAGGATGCAGAGAAAGTTGACGAGGGAAACGAGTAGGAAGTTGCTGGTCCAGGAAGAGTTCTTAGAATTGCGGGATCCATTTAGTGTGTGACCTGTTTTCTTTCGCAGCTGTCATGATCTATTCAACGCCCGATCCTAGCTATGGATAACTGCATAGTCAAAGTGCATATTCCTGATATCTTCAGGAGATCATTCAAACTGATGTAAATCAACTCGCAACACGTGACAGCGCTCTGCAACAGATCAAGACGATTGAATACAAAAAGATAGTATAAATTATAGCTTGAATTAAATTGCAAAGTGATAAATATATCTCTTTATTCTATGTTTCCAGTCTATCATTATTTACGCAGGATAATGATCTCATTATTGAAGTGATGTGGCTCAAATAGTGTTGGTGCGCTATCGACGGAAGATTCCGTAAAATCACGATGAGGATGAGTAGGGATTAAATGGATGATAATGAGTTTATTCTGAGTATTAAAAAAGTAGGGATTACAAAGGAGATAGAGTAATGAGATAGTTGTTAAAGATTATATGTGTTTCACTACTTTGAATGCACAAAATGTTTGCTCTACGCGATATCGAAATCTTCAGTCTTTTTCACTATTTTCATTCTAGTTCTAACAAAATAAACATAAACACACGGCACCACTCAATCCAACTCTCAATCAACCAACAGCGTTAGCACTCTTTCCTACAGCTGAAATCTATCGTTACGATAACTTATAGTTCTAGACTATCAGCCGCGATTGTCCTACTGTCTCAGTACGGAATATAAGAGATGTCTTAATTGCAAGGGTTGCTGATTTTTGACTTGTGCTGGACCTATGGATTGTAATGGTAGATAACAAGCAAAGAAGATGTATATCAAATGAATTAGAAGGATATCCTATCGTCTGGATACGATAGTCCAAATTCCGATGTTGACATGAATGCAGCATGTAGTACCCCTTCAGCATCTATTCACTCAAGCATAATCCTTACCAATCCACTTTTCATTCTCAGAAATAACCTCCTCCGACTAATTCAAATCAAGTAAAACAAAGCAGAATAAAACAAAAAAAAGGATCAAACAGCTGAGTTCAGCCACTATGCAATCTACTTTGCGCCGCAACAGCCTTCTAGGAGAGATAATACTTGAATCAGAGCTAGAAGACGGTGAAGAGCGCTGATGATCTCATAACACCGGAAGTGATATCAGACTGAGTTAACAGATAATCAAACAGAAAACGACCGCAGTTCAAGTTCCAATCAGTATCCCTCAATCACTACTATTCTTCACAAAGCAGCTCTGTTCTATATATCTAGATCAAAAATTAATCCAATCAAACAAACAATCCACTCACACACAGACACAGAAAAAGCGCCCATCACGCCTCCGATGGATTCACAGAGCGCCACTCTCACAAAGACATACATAAATAGATAGTCATGCCACGCCGAAAGGGGCCGATCAGGATGGCTTGGAGGGCTTATTTTGTAGGACATCTGATGATCCAGAAGCGAGCTTCGTGGCTGTAGATTTCCAGCTTGAAAGATAGGCAGAAGAAGTGTCTTGATGAGCTTGGCCTTCTTTCTTGTTTCCTTTTGCAATGAGCCAAGGCTCGTCAATATTTGTCAACTCTTGGATATCACGAAGGTCTATCGATAAGTACAACATAGTCGCTCGGTAAATTCAAGCCGCTCAAACTATGAACGCATTGATAAAACCGATAAAGGCGCACAGCACGGAAGTTCGTACCACAGCTAAACCTTCCCTTTCCTCTCCACCACACACACACACACACTCTCTCTCTCTGTGCAAGACAAGACGATAAAATCACGTTGCTGCTGCTACTTTGAACCGCATTTGTAGCAACCAGAGCCGTGTGAAAAAATCTTGACAGCCGCAAATAAATCTAGACAGAGACTCGGACTTCACCGGAGAAGAAAACTGAGATGTGACGGACGAGCAAAGTGTTCCGCTTCACCAACCATCTGGCACTGTGATTTCATTCAAATGTGATACTATCCATAATACTGCTATTCATTATATACCTGCTAAATTGTATCATCTGTATCAGCTACTTAGAAACAGATTCCATGTGGGTATACGTCATACTCCACGCGAGCCTGTTCCGCAACACGCCAGGTATCATAAACAGACTTTCCGTTTCAGCATCGCTTATAGCGCACGATTTCTGTCTCGGCGCTTTTTTCTTATCTTGAAATTATCATTGCTCGTATCTTAATTAGCACCGCTTCTGTGATATAGCACCGAGAAAACTGGAAACTGTAATTCTGGGATGAAGCAGGCGATACCTGCAGATCAGGCACGGCGCGAAGTATACACTACACCCCCTCTCAGAGTTTCATAGCTTCTTTATACCCTTCTCGTATGCGAGATTCTGGCCGTCAAGAGGTGCATAGTGATTGACAGCGCCACATGAAATAGAACGAGACTCTGTCTTGATACTATTTGGGGGGGTATATAAAGCCTGACTCTATCCCATCGTTGATTCATCCTCTCTCTCTCTTTTCTTGTGGTACAGCGGCACTGCTTGTCTCTATAAAGATGGCATACGACAATAACGATGACACGAGCGACTCCGCTCCGGAGGCACCAACCTACAACTCCGAGAAATTTACCGACAAAACCGTAAACGTCACAACCACATCAGGTATCCCCGACGACTTTGAACGTGGCTCGGTAGTCGACGACGTCAAAGTCGACGTCCATACCAATATCAAAGATGGATTGCAGAGACAGATGCATCAGAGACATGTGCAGATGATTGCGCTTGCGGGCACGTTGGGAACGGGTCTGTTTTTGAGTAGCGGAAAGGCTGTCGTGCATGCTGGTCCCGCTGGTGCTTTGATTGCGTATATCCTGGTCGGTACTGTTGTCTGGTCAATGATCCAGAGTTTGGTATGTCTCTTGTGCTGATAGAGAGAGTCATGGTGCTAACAGGGATAATAGGCTGAGATGATGTGCTATGCTCCCATTGCCGGTGGCTACATCCACTACGCCGAACGCTTCTTGCACCCCTCAGCAGGTTTTGCACTTGGCTGGATGCAATGGTACTCCTCCGTCATTTCTCTCCCGACCGAAATCATTTCCGCAGCCGTGATCATCGGATTCTGGGACACTGACGCTTCTGGGGATATCCCTCGATCACATACGATCGCGTACATCACCGCGTTGTTGATCTTATGTTCGGCCATCAACTATTTCGGTGCGAGATGGTTTGGTGAAGCAGAGTTCGTGTTTGCTATTATCAAGATCATGTTGATATTAGGTCTTATTATCGCTGGTCTAGTGGTTGATCTTGGCGGAGGTCCTGATCATGATCGTATAGGATTCAGATGTATGCATTCGCTTGCTATTTCAGTCGTGTTTGGAAGAAGGCTAATATCGTGTAGATTGGAAGAATCCTGGCTCATTTGCGGCATATCCAGTTCCCGGTAACGTTGGCAAATTCACAGGCTGGTTCACATCACTTCTCCAAGCTGCCTTCTCGTTTGGAGGTGTCGAGACCCTCGCTATGACTGCCGCCGAAGTCCAGAATCCTCGAGCAAACATGCGTAAAGCTGCTCGTTTACTTTTCTATCGCATCCTATTCTTCTATATTTGTGGAATGTTGATCGTAGGAATGCTCGTGCCGTATAATGATTCCCATTTACTCAACTCTACCGGAAACGGCGCTGCTTCGTCGCCATTCGTGATTGCGTTCGATCGTGCAGGGATTAAAGTTCTCCCGAGTATCATCAACGCGGGTATCTTGTCTTCCGCGTTCTCGGCCGCGGATTCGGTTCTCTACACTGCCTCGCGAATGCTCTATGGATTAGCACTTCGTGGACAAGCACCGCGGATTTTCGCAAAGACTTTGAAGAATGGATTGCCAATTGCTTCGCTCTCAATGTCGACTTTGTTCATCTTGCTGGCGTATATGACCCTCTCAGACGGCGCCCAAACTGTTCTCAACTGGCTCTCAAACTTGACCTCAATCGCAACTTTTATCTGCTGGGGTACTATTTGCGTCACGTTCCTGCGCTACAAAGCCGGTTGTGAAGCGCACGGTATCAACCGCAAGGAAACATTTTTTTATAATAGATGGCAACCGTGGCCTGCTTACTGGGCTATTTTCTGGTGCGCAGTCAATGTCATCTTCAATGGATATCAAGTCTTCATTCATGGTATGTGGAGTACCTCCGACTTCATCATCGCATACATCAACATCCCGATCGTGCTTGTTTTGTTTGGTGGCCATTGGCTTTCAATAGGCCGTAAGAAATTCCCAAAGGGCCATGAAATCGATATGTTTTCAAATATCCCGGGCTCCGAAATTGACTTTGATCCGAACCCTCCCACAACCAAGATCGGGAAATTCTTCAGATGGCTGTTGTAAGCTTTCTTAATCTGCGTTCTTTCAAGTCTTTATATATATATATATGAGTAATTGTGGGTTTCGAATATATGGATCTGTAGTATTGCTCATTTGGTGAAGTGTTCGTGAGTCATGCTGCCTAATCGAGCATGACCGAAGTCACTCGTAGACATGTGCTTTCTGGATAAAGATGAAACGAAATTTCTCCGGAATCTTCCGTAGAATTGAAAATAGCAACAAAAAACTCCTTGTGGAAGTTTTAATGTTGTCGATTCCCGCTCTCTCGATAACCGAGATTCGCCCTGATTGTACAATTGAGATATAATTGAGCGGGTATAATGAGACACTAATTCCAAATTCGCTTGGGAGTGTGCTGAAATTTGTGCTTTAACATAAGATAACAAAATTGCGACGGATCAGGCTGTATGCTGTATGAAAGATGAGTACTGAAGAGCTCAGAGCATTAACATATCTCCAACACAAATCAAAACATTCACCGCATCTTTCGACAAAATGCTTTAAGTAGGAAATTTTTGCCCCTGCATAATCAAGTTGAATTCTGTACATGTATGCTACTTCTTTTGAGAGGTAACGGTCTTAAGCCATTCTAAGTAGATAAACGATGATGCATTCTCAATTTAAACGACCGATTATATTGTCAAGTAGGAACTACATGATTTACTCTGCAAGCTGTACAATAACTTTTCCAAGATTTTTACCCGTCAAAAGACCTTGGAATGCTGCTACAGTATTCTCGATTCCAACAGTGATATCCTCCTGATACTTGAAGGCACCAGACTCTTTCTCGATCAGTTCCATGATCTTGCTTTTGATTTGAGACACTTTTTCCTGGTCGTTTGCGATGATATCGCCAGTGATGAAACCTTTGATCGTAAGTCGTTTACCGACGATCTCGCCCAGGTTCTTGTAGCCGTATTTTTCTTCGGGCGTTAGGTTATACTGCGAGATGGCACCGCTGGCAAGGATATTGCCATATGGTTTCATCCGCGTGAAGACAGCATCAAGAAGTGCACCTCCGACATTGTCGTAGTAGATATCGATACCTTCTGGAATATATTTATCGATAGCGGCGGTGAAATCGGGCTCGGAGTTGTAGTTCCATGCAGCGTCAAATCCAAGAGTCTCGGTGATATACTTGACTTTCTCGTCAGATCCGACAGAGCCAACAACACGCAGTCCATGTAACTTTGCAAGCTGGCCGACTACTTGGCCGACTGCGCCAGCCGCGGCAGAGACAAGTAGAGTTTGACCTGACTTGAGAGGTTGGCCGAGGATGTTGATGAGTGAATTGTACGCGGTGACGCCTGGCATGCCTAGGATACCGATATAATACGACAGCGGAAACGTCTCAGCTCCAGTTGTGAGCGCCCACGGCGCGAGCTCCTCTGCAGACACAGCCTGATACATCGAGATATAAGCGGTGGCCTGCTTCGAGTATACGATCGCGCCCTTCTCGAATCCAGCTGCATTCGAATCAAGAATTCGCGCAACTCCATATGTATTCAATGGTTTTTCAAACGGAAACGACATCGCATACGACTTTATCCTCGAATCTCTCATACGGCCTCGCATATACGGATCAAGCGATACACAAAGCATCTGAAGAAGAAGCCCGCCTTCGGGCGCACTCGCTGATATCGTGGATGTAACGACAGGAATATTTTCGTCGGTCGGCAGGCCAGTTGGCTCTTTGACGTAAACAATTGACTTGTTTTCCAGCGACATTTCTCTTGTTATCCGTAATTCTGATAGATTCAAATACACTGTGAATATGAAGAGATCATTAGAATTAGAAAGATGTTGGTTTAATTCCTACTTTGCGATGAGTGTTTGTATTAAGAGTTTTAGGGTTTTTGTGATTTTGGGACTATTGTATTTAACATCACGCCGTCTATAAAAATATAATCAATCAATCAACTGCTTAACGAGTCCAGAGACAATCACTCAATTCAAAGGTCGCTTGGTAATCAGGCAAACTTTATCGGGACTGTGGAACAATAAAACCCTAGCAAGTCCAAAAACCCTACCGCTTTTGAAACTGACAAGTGTTCTATTGAGAATACACAGCAGAATCGTATGATAACGCAGAATAGTTTTGAATTGTGCAAACTAGCGTGTTTTATTCAGTATTAATCAGTGAATAATAGTGGTTTTAGTAATAATGATTTGTATTGCTTGAGTAGGAGCTGCGCCGTGGATAGTGGAACACCGTTTGCCGAGTCTGCGACTGTTCTTGATTTACAGTCAATATATCCAGAAATCTCTAATTCATTAAGAGAACCCTGTGGGTTTTGAAGAGGCTTCTGCGCTATTGTTGCCATATCTCAGCATAGTATGATCAAAATGACAGCTGGAAGTGAATGGTATCTAGTGTTGACGAATGTGGTAAACGAAGTTCACGGGTGAGCCGTGCAACCCGGGTGAGCCGTGCACTAAATCCCAAAATGTTGTAGCCAACAAATTTTACCCAATATCTCAACAACCACAGATGTCATCGCTTTCAAAGAGAAGAGAATTCAGTTAGCTAAATCAGCTATTCAAAAAAAATAAAACAATTAAAAAGCGTCCGGGAGATTGCAAAGACCTACGGTATGCCCTTGAGTACCTTGCTTGGTAGACGCGCCGGAAGAAAATCACGACGCGATTGTCTATCCAATTCAAGACGGCTTATTGATTTAGAAGAGGAAATATTAGTTCAGCATATTTTAGACCTGAATTTACAAGGAAAACCTCCAATTCTCAAAGGTGTGGCGGCTATGGCCAACCACATTCTCGTAGCCAAGGGCAAGAGCAAGGTCGAGTTCATTAGACGCCATCCGGAGCTCAGAACGCACATGAATCGCAAGTACGATCTTCAGAGAGCTCAGCTAGAAGATCCGGAGGTCAGCCATTGATAGTTCGAGCTCGTACGCACTACTTGAGCCAAGTATGGAATCCAACCTGACGACGAATGGAATTTTGACGAGACCGGCTTCATGATGGGAGTTATTGCATGGTTGTAACGGGTTCAGAGAGATGGAATCAACCTAAAACAGTCCGGCCAGGCAATCGAGAGTGGGTTACGGTTGTCCAAGCTGTCAGCGCGCTGGGACTCCACGATCCCACCATATATCATCTTTAAGTGCGTGCATCACATCGAGGGACGGTATCAAGAAAACGATCTGCCTCAAGACCGGCCTATCAGCTTAAGCCCAAATGGCTGGACTACCGCCGAGCTTGGATTTGAACGACTTACACACTTTGAAAAGCATACAAAAGACAAGACGAAAGGCACTCATCGTCTTCTCTTTATGGATGGCCATGGAAGCCACGAATCACCCCAATTCGAACAATTTTGCTTGGAACATAAGATTATTACTTTGACAATGCCTGCACATTCATCTCATCTTTTACAGCCTCTTGATGTAGGTTGTTTTGCGCCTTTGAAGAAGGCCTATGGTCGGCAGATCCAGGGCCTGATCTGCAGCCACATCAATCATATCAGCAAGCTCGAGTTCATTCCGGCATTTCGTTAAGCTTTTTTTACATAGATTACATCTTCGAACATTCAGGGATGTTTTAAAGGCACTGGATTATATCCATTCAATCCAGACGCTGTCATTTCGAAGAAGACTTCGTACGCCCGATCTTTCTTCCGACTCTGAAGCGCCCTGGTCGTCGAAAACGCCAAGAAAGTCCTCAATCATCCGAATTCAAGTCCAACAAAAGCTGTAAGCGCGGAGAAAATTGCGCTCAAAGGAACGCACCAGCGTTTTACGGAATTCGCGCTGCTGAAGGAAGAATTCAAGACCGTAAAAGCAGCCGCAGAAGCTGCATCCAAGCGAAAGCAACGATCAAAAAGGCGAATTCAGAGAAAGGGGATTCTTACGGCTCTAGGGGTATCAATTTCTAATGATCAAAGGGACGTTGATGCACAGATTGGACAGGAACAGTTGCTGCGCAGCCTGGAGATGTGGGAACCGCGCCCGCGAATAAGACGCTGTGGACACTGCAGAAAGCCCGGCCATCGAAATTCAAACCTGTCCGGTACGTTTCGGTACGTTTAGAGGATAGTAGAGATAGCGATTCTGAATTATCTAATTAATTGATTATGGCGTTGTTGAGATATAATGATATAAAGATGTTTGTAGGTGAAACATGCACGGCTCACCCGGGTGCACGACTCACCTGTGAACTACGGTAATTAAGAATGTAATTCTGAACTTTTTCGCTTTATTCCTTTATCACCGTCACGATAGTTTGGGAGTCACAGGTAGTTGAGAAGGCAGATGGCATTCCTCCACTGCTTGAGCACCGCTAAGCAGCACAACAGCACTTCAATCTACCTGATTTAAGAAATATTCTAATATCTCAAATGGCATACACCGCAAAAAAAAGTAGATACTCGTTGCCAAGGATCAATAACAGTCCGCTCATTCTCCGAAACCGTCTAAGCCGTAGCAAGAGCAATGAAGGTAGAATGAAAACGGTGACAATGACGAAACAGATGATATCACACAAGACCGTTGTGCCCTAATTCATTCCACGAGAAATACAGAGCAAAAGAGAAATTTTTTTTTTCATCGTAGGATTGATTGTTAATGATTGTGAGTAATTGTAGATTGTGTCGAGATAGGTTCATGTTTCCTGGGCTTCCGTTCGCATTTTATATAAGCGAGAATAGAATGGGGTATTTTGGAGGGTGCACGGGGGATCAGTTTAGAGTTGGTACCAAGCGAGGAGGCCAACGTTTATTGAGCATGCTTCATCACCAGAGAAAGAAGAAAGTGAAAAGTGGATGTAATAGTTGCCAAATTGTAGATTTAATACTTTTTGTCTGAGTGGTATCGTACTGGTCATTTTCAGTACTCAAAAACACAAAAAGAGAGATCCAAGGCCATGTATCGGGAAACAGAACCGATACGATATTGTGATATCCAAACCAGAAAACAAAAGACAGGAAAGAGAACAGCACAGATTTATAAATGTAGAAAAGTAAATACAGTACAGAGTACGAATATCAAGAAAAGAAACTAGCGCAGTTTCGCTAAACTCCAAAAACTAGATATGAAGCAGACGGGACGAAGCAAAGGACAGAATATACTGGATACGTTTAATAGACTAAACAGTGGAATATAAAAAAAAACCGGACAGATATCATTCTATATCAACAAGCAAGAATGAGTGGATAATTGCGTCACAATTACGACACCATCACTCTTCCTCGCTCTCACGATTCACGCAAATTTGATCTCCTCTTACTTTCTTTCTAGCGTAAACCCTACGGTTTCTCTTCCGAAGCCTTGAATCTCCTTTCGTTTCTTTTACCAGCAGCTCAAGCTATCTAATCATTCACTCTCCCAACGGTTCAAATCTCTGCCGTCGGATTCAAGCCGGCCGACTGCCTTTTTGAACCCTTTCCCCTTGTATCAGACTTTACATCGATGAAATCTGATATAAGAACGACTTTGAAAAGTTTGGGAGTCGGTGTTTGTAATTGATTTATATGTTTGAAGCGCCTGCCTGGGTAATGAAAAAATGTCGCACCACGGTTGCAAGACATTAAACTAAAATCGAGGTTTATGGAACACCTGACTTTGGTAACATCCCGGAAAGAAATATCATTATATTTCTTCACTATTTTTAACTAGGAAGAGAGTCAACACTTATATATATCGAAAGAAGCATGTCATGCTAAATAGCAGCTGTCAATGATGTGGAAGCGAAAGCCACGCTTTTGAGCAGATTAGTGGAGTCAAAAGCCGGACTAGCTGAGTGAGATGAAAGCACTAAAACTCTTTGACATTGAGATTGTGAAGACTATGCTTCTGTGTACCTCTGTATTTACTTTCAGGCTGCAATCAGCAATGCACATGATATATTGTAAAGTCGTGAATCCCAGAGAAGTGGTATTAGTATGCCCAACAAAACTGAAAATATCATAACGGTCGCTTCTAGCAATCCCATCAACACGAAGTTCAAAGGGACGGAGTAGCGAACCGTAGACGTCACTGGGCTCTGTTCTACCCACCATGTTCATAAGTCTTTAAGCGACCGCCAGCAGTTCTTGATGAGGCACTCTCATATTGTCAAGAAAATTCAACCTCAAAGCGTGATTACTTACGGCTCATAGTTAGAAGAGTAACAGGACAGTTCGTATCCCTCGACGTTGACGCTTAAAGTGTGCGCGCCCACCAAAAAAGCATCAATATGGCATCTCCGAAGACAATAACTGAAGGGCATAAAATGTTTTAGAAGACAAGATACAGACTATATAAGGAAAATTCCAATTATTCTATGCTGTAAAAGAGCGGAATTGTGTGATTGTGTATGAAACATGAACAAAAGCCGTGAAACAGGCGAGTGAGGGGTGGTGAGATTTAGGTGGGCAATGAAGAACAGACGTTTACTTGTCAGTTCGGTACTGAGAACAAGACATACCGATTTTGACTCTTTACTAGTATCCTTAATTGTATTCACACTTACGTGGATTAATAAATGTCACAGAGCGCGCGGAAGTCCTGTTTAATGTGTTTTTACAAATAGCAAGACTAAAAATTCGAAATATTATTGAACCAATTTCCACAACAAAAAGCCAAAGAGCACCTAAAATTAACCCGCAGTACACCAAAGAGCAATAAAAACTACGCAAACTTCACAATCACTTTTCCATTATTCTTACCCGTCAATAAACCTTGGAATGCCTCGACAGTGTTTTCGATGCCTTCAGTGGTATCTTCTTTGAAGGCGAATGCGCCAACATCTTTCTTGACAAGCTTTGTCAAATCAGCGATGATGGACGCGACAGTCTCGGGCTCGTTAGCGATTGTGTCAAGGATGATGAAGCCCTTGATTGTAAGTCTTCGCTGGAAGATCTCAATCATGTTCTTATAGCCGTATCTGTCCTCTGGTTTGAGATTGTACTGTGAAATAGCGCCGCACGAGACGATTCGAGCAAAAACTTTAGCCTTGAGCATTACCGCGTCAAGAAGTGGACCTCCGACATTATCGTAGTAGATATCGATACCTTCAGGGATGTACTTATCGATCGCGGCGTAGTAGTCAGGCTCGGTGTTATAGTTCCACGCAGCATCAAACCCTAGAGTCTCAGTAACAAACTTGACTTTCTCATCCGACCCAACAGAGCCAACAACACGCAGTCCATGCAGTTTAGCGAGCTGGCCGACGATTTGGCCCACCGCGCCAGCCGCCGCAGAGATCAGGATAGTCTCGCCGGCTTTAATCGGGCCGCCAACGTTGAAAAGCGAGTGGTAGGCGGTTAAGCCTGGCATTCCAAGAATTCCAATGTAGTACGTTAATGGGATACCTTCGCTGTCCTTGACTACCGCGAACATGGAAAGCTGGTCGGCCGGCACGACTTGATAGAGCGAAAACGCGGTCTTTGCAAACGGCGAAATTACAATATCGCCTTTGCTAAACCCGGTCGCGTTCGAGTCTACAATTCGCGAAATGCCAAAGTTGTTCAAAGGCTTACCGAGTGTAAAGGGTTCAGAATAGGTCTTGATAGTAGGATCGCGCATACATCCTCGCATGTACGGATCCAGCGAGACAAAGAGGGTCTCGAGAAGAATCCCGTTCTCGGGCGCCGACGACGAGATCTCTGATTCGACGACGGGGAGATGTTCGTCGGTTGGCAGACCGGTGGGAATTTTCGAAAATACAATTGATTTGTTTTGCAGCATTTTGGATAGCAGTCAGCCGATGTGCGAGCGGACGATGTGATAACCGATGTAGGTCAACTCCGTTCAGACTACTCCCAGTTCTTATATACGTACCACTATTTGCAGCAAAGAACAAGTCAGAAAACCTCCGAACACTCCGAAACTGCTTATAAACGGTGTTTTTTTTTTTGCCGAAACTTATGTATAAGCAGTTCAGGGCCTGAAATTGATGCGCTTAGAAGAAAAAAAACCGCCCCGAGAGCCGCGCGGCTCAGCGTTATTGGTGACAAAGAACGACGTCATATCGGCGAGTTTGAGGACAAGAAGCTAGGCTTAACCGAAAGTGTGTTGGCTGGAAGGAGAAGGAAGGAAGATAAGAGCAGAGCAGAGGAGAGTATAGAAGGATCATGTTTGAGAAGGAAAGAGAGGAGGACTGCGCTCTCGGCCGAGTCGGGCCATGTCTTTTTTTTGGCAGCTTCAGCTCTTGAGCTGCGTAGGGCCCTAACTGCGATTACTCCGACTGATTGATTGATTGATTGATTGATTATATATTTATAGACGGCATGATGTAAATAATGTAAATACAAAAGTCCCAAAATCACAAAAAACCCTAAAACTCTTAATACAAACACCCATCGCAAAGTAGGAATTAAACCAACGTCTTTCTAATTCTAATGATCTCTTCAAGTGGTGTCTTCGAGTTGCGCTTTGTAAAACAACATGGATTACAATCAAAAGAACAGGCATGACGAGGAAAAGTGAAAGCAGCGCCAGCAGCAACGAAAAGAGAGCTGGAGACACCAGTTTCGTGCATTCTGTGTATACAGTATCTGCGAATATGCATCCCAGTCGTAGTCCGGGTCCATATCTCACTCTACGTTGTACTCGCCCTTCTCGGTTTTCCTATTGAAATCTCTAAATGTATTTGCAGTCTGCAAATTTATCAAGACTGACCCTCTAATCCAGAAGATAGTCGGCATTGACTAGGAGCATTGTGGAGACATAGGGCAGGAAGAGGTCCTAGCGATGCTTCATCGTCTGAGCTCATGTTTGATTAACTGGTTCCAACGGCGAAGGATAGGAACCAGGCTGTTTTTGATACTGTTTTATGTATTTGTTTAGTTATTAGGCTATTAAGACAGTTGAGTATTACGGACGGGTAGAGATAGTAGCGGGATGCCTGATTGAGATAGTTGAGAGTGAGATGAGGGAACAGA